>CM035414.1:65056100-65251100 GCA_020310875.1 Ceratopteris richardii | reverse complement strand
GTGAACAAGGCATGACCAACATTGCCTTGAATCTTCAATGTGAATAGCCTTCCTTCTTTCTTTCTTGAAAGAGTTTTTTTATACCCATTGCTAGGGTCTTCCACAAAAACTCCATCATTAGTGAACCTTACTTCATAAACTTTCTCTACAATTTGCCCTACACTTATCAGGTTCTTTGGGATTGTAGGAACATACAAAATCTTACTCAGAAGAATGCTTCCATCCTTGGCCTTGACAAATCCAATGGACTTCACATTATGCTTTGTATTCTCACATGTTTGAACTAATGATTACTCACCTTATTCTCCAAATCAGTCATCAAAGCTATGTTGCCACTCAGGTGATTTCTACACCCTCACTCTATGTAGAAGCCTCTTTGATCTTCACTTTGTCTTTCACAAGTTGCATTCATAATTAAGGTTGAATCCTCCTTCAAATCTGAATCATAGTTGTAGAAGATATTATTGTAGGATTGACTTTGACCACCTCTTCCTCTTGAATTAAAGGTCTGATTATATCCTCCACTATTCTGATTATTATGCCAACATTCATGAGCTAAATGATTACTCTTACCACAAATCTAGCAAGCTTTGACATCATCTTTATTACTTCTGCCTCTTCCTCTTCCTTTACCACCTCCTCTTCCTCTTAAGAAGTTAGCTTGACTAGTAGTGCCTTCATCTTCATTCACTTGTTGCTTGCCTTTGTTAATTTTCTTCTTGTCCTTTGAATACATTGCTTGAATTGTACTCTTATCAACATCACCTTTGATATCCTGCTCAAAGGTTAGCATATGTCCTATAGAGTGGAAGGCTTCCACTTCTCATCTCCTCTTAAACCTATGAAAATTTTTCCTCTTCAATGTCTTCATCAACTGCTCCTAATGCATCTACAATGTCCTTCATCCGTGCTACATAATCAGAAATCGATTGAGAAGATTTCTTTTTGAATGTGGTGAACTCTACCCATAAAGATGCCTTGCTTGACTTTGTAGTGTTTTGGAAATGATCCTCCAAAGCATTCTAGATGTCACTTGAAGTTTCAAGTCCTCTAATGTGAGGTAGTAATCATTGACTCCCATGTAGATAATGTTCCTTGCTTGAGCATCCTTCTTCATCCATGTCTTCAAATCTGAGAGCTCTTCCCTAGTTGGAACAGTAGGATCCCTAAATTTTGGTTTTTCTTCTTCACCTATGATGTATCCTATCAGGTCTTTGCTCATAAGATGAGCTTCCATCCTCATTGACCAAGCAGGACAGTTTTCTCTATCCAATTTCTCTATGTAAAGAGAATCTCCCATCCTTTCTTCACCTATGCAATAAATTCTTCAAGCTTTGTGAATAATGAATGTACCTTTACTTTGAATATAGTTCCTTTTGATCTTCTTGATCACTTCAGGCCTCCTTTTCTAGCTTTCACTTCAAAATTTCACCTTTTGAATCTTCAAAGATTGATTTCTGTATAACTGCAATAGTCGAGCTCTTCCTTTCTTCAATTCTGATAACTCCTACTCTGATACCACTGATGGAGAGTGTTAATCTTCAAAAGAACAAGTTATCCTTGATGTTAGAGCACCTCTATATCAAGAACAACTCAAAACCTCAACCTATTTTGGAATATCAATGCCAAATTATCAAACTTTGAACTAACTATGAAGAAAGTCATTGCATAGAAAAGTCTGCTGCACATAATTCACTCATTGACTGACCAAATGTATAAAGTTTTCAATGAACCTTTATACAAGCTATCTCCTAAGATTTGCACACCTTCGCAAATTTAAATATTTCCAAAAGATTCAGTAAATCTTGATATTTGATTCAAACAATGTACCTATGTCTGAAATTGTACTTCTGTATAGTCGACTTCGACACCTGCAACTTCTAATGCATGATTCTCCCAAACTAGATGTCGTTTATTCGAATGCTTTTAGCCACAAGTAGTTTACCTTTCAACTTAAAGAGTGAGTGCTCACTTGCTCAAAACTTTACACTGTGGAGGGAGATCTGATCAAAACATTGACCACCGGGATTGCACCTGCTCATGTCTTCACTTCTTCACATTTACAGATGTAAACGTTCCTACTTAAAATTCTCTCAGCCTGATTACAATTAGGATCTCAAAACTTGTATAGAGGTCACTCTATTATAGATTTGGACTTGTACAAAAGCATTCCTCAATAGGATAAACACAGAATGAGCACTGAGCAAAATATCGAGGTGCAATTTTTCAGATTCTCTTCTATGATGACAAAGTATACATCTGATGGATGAATTGCTTCTTCTTACTCTCTAAGTCTTCTAATGACTTCTAATTCTTTTCATACATCATCTCTCCTACTCGTAGTACATCTATACCTTACATCTGAACTCATCAAAAGATAGAAAGTTTCTATGAACTAATTACAAGAATAGAGTACATGTATATACAAGTCTTCAACTTCTGACCATGCACTAAACTTCAAGCCTCATATGTTGATCCTTTCTTCATTCTTTCACTTCAACTTTGTCCTAATCATCAATTGATGATTGTCCTGCACCAACAAACATCGAGCTTGAGGGGGAGTTTTCAGATATCAAACCCAGCATGTGATGATCTAGGATGACATGTATATTTTTTTCATTTCTCTGACATGTATAGTGGTCACTCCGATATATGTTAGGGACACTTTATTGAGCTTTATGAGATTTATCTACCGAGGGTGATGGAACATTTGTTTCTTGCGAGCTTGCTCATTCCCGGATATTAGGATTTCCCTTACGTATTGTTCTTTATATATTGCACTATTTTTATTGTTGTTTTAGGTCATTCTTCTATATTCCTTTTATGTAATAGAAGAAGAAGATAATTCTTCCTTTCCTCAATTTGTGTGTTTGATCCTCTTTGAGTGTGACAATGTGTGAGTGAGCTCTTTTCCTTATCTCCTTCCTTGTGAAACCTTGTTCTTCCCAATGATAATGCTTGTCCTTCAGTTGCCTTCCCTTCTTTTGAGCTTTCTCCACTTCTTGGCACAAAGATGCGAGCCTTGACTACCTTCAACCAATACTCATCAATCACTACCCTCATGGTTGTGTTCCTCTTTGACAACTTAGGGAGGTTCTCTAATGCTACTTGAACCATCAACTATCCTATCACATAGTTCTTGAACTTCCCCGTTGTGCATCTCACAGCCTTGCATCTGACCTTGCCCAATCCTTCTTGCTTTTGCCTACCATGTACCCTTCTGTCTTTCTAGTGAACCCTATCTTCTAATGGAGCCCAAATCTCTTTCCTTTCTCTACAGTATGAATTGTGTTCTAGTATCATCAGGTTCTTATGTATTTCTAGGTACCATTCTACCTGGGTGTTTCTACCTACATCGACATCTTGCATTAACCCTCTCTTCTATCAATCTATGTCTCTCTGCCTCTCCCTTTGTGTGTATATATGTGTGCATCTATTTGTGTATCTATGTGTGTATCTTGTGTATCATTGTGTGTATATCTGTGTGTACCCCCTGTGTATCCCTGTGTGTATCTCTCTATGTACCTCTCTGTGTAACCCATGTGTATCCCCCCATTATCTTCATCATATGCCTTATATACTAGACGTTCTCCCCTGGCTCATGGAATTATATGCTGGATGTTCTCCCCTGGCTCATGGCATTCCCCGGTCTGATTTGTTTTTCCCTCATATATGATGATGGCTTTGATCACCGGATCTCTCCATTTGCACGAGGGAATTATACTTAGATCTTGGATTTGTGCCTCGCGAAGGTTGTTATAGACGGTGACTATAGGCTAGTGGCATAAATGTTGATTGGAGTTAATGGATCGCTTCTCAATGCTCATATGCAATCAAATATTCATGGGTGCATAACCAAAATTAGGCGGACATTAGTTCGGAGTGGCTAATTGTTTCTAGAAAAATATGCACGACCCTTTGGAGTCAATGCTGTTGTTGGCTTCAGACCATCCCAGTACCAAATTTTTGAGAGTGATCCAACTCCAAAATTAGTCCAAATGTGTCCAAAAAAAGACCTCATTGAGGTATTTTGGTATAATGAACATCTAGCAAATGTACACTCCCGGTTCTACCTCTACTATGGAGGAGGCATCATCCTTGGGTGCATAATCTATACCAACTTCCATTTGTAGTTATTCAATTTTTCTTGATCATATATCGACATATAATTTTGCCCCCAATCATGGATGACTTTTGCATGTCTGAGCCAAGGTCATCATGGAAGTAATGGAAAAACTTTTGTTTTGAGTGGGAGTCTCAGTATGATGAAATCCAAGATGAATTTTGAGCCTTGTGCTATTAGTGCAAGTCTCTCCACTATTCTCGTTGTCTTGACCGTATTTGGTCTATTGTTGTTACGATGAATTGGGTTTCCTTAGTTGAGTGGAGTCATAAATTTTTCATCATGGAATATAGGATCAGGTTGATCCCAAACTCGCCATTTTTTATAACTCAAATTTGTGTGGAACTATATTTACTGCTATCTATGGATTTTGATAATCAGTGAATGGGGCTTGTGTTATGAAGCAATCAGTTAGGCTACTCTCTATGGTGAGTGGTTCTCCTAGCGAGGCAACTATGCTTATCATCTCACTTTTGAATCTTGCATCCACATGCAACAGTTCGTGTAGGCTAACTTGTTGGTATGTATTTCTAAGGATCTGATTCACTGATAGAGATGTTGTTAGGGTGCTCCTTGTGAGTTCTAGCATCTTACTTCTAAGCTCTTCTTGGATTGTTTGATACACATCTTCAACCATTCTTTCCCTTCTTGGCTCCTTCTCCTTAATCTCTGGTGATATAATGGTCTGACTCAATCTCAGAGTGTGTTGTCTTTGCACTTCCTTCTCCATCCTCCTTGTTAGTTCCTTGTCTTCCATAGTTGGGATTGTTCTTGCCTTTGTTTTCGTCTCCTTTGTCTTGGTAGTTTCGAGGTTCATTTTGCTCTCTCTCATCTTGTCCTCCTGCCCTAGGTTGCAGGTCATTTTCTCACGCCTAGGAAGCTGGCTCACTTTACTCTTTTCGTTCCATTTATGTCCTTCAACTTGTGTCTCATCTGTTCTTACTTCTACCATATGAGCCCTAGTTCGAATTTTTAATGGATAGAGTTGCACCACCTAAGCAATTGGCGACCACCGTAGCACCTCTTTCATCATCGAAAATTCTACCAAAATATGAAAACCATTGTTTTCAGTGCTTTGTCTTGTCATCGCTTGCTTTGGGCAATCTTTGATGTAGCAGTCTTTGGATTCTAGACAGTTGGAGAATGATGGTGCAGTCTCTAGTAAAAGGCAATGAGGTTGTACATGGTCATATACTCCACATTTGAAACATACTATGGGCCATCGAGGCCTATCTGTGAAGGTTGAGGCTTGATCATTCTCATTGTTCTGCATACCTATATGAGTGGGGGTAGCATAGAAAGTAGGGGAATAGGTCCTAGAGCCCCCATTGGTTGAGTCATTGGCACCATAGGTGGCACTTGTTTGGTAGATTGTCCTAGAATGAAGGTGCTTGCAGCTTCACCATTCCCTTCAAGTAGTAAAAGTTGTGAGAGTCATTTCTCCATTTTCCACAAAATTGGTAGACTATTTTGTTTGGACACTATTTGTGGGTGCCCGTGTTGGTGGAATATGGTACACCAAAGGCTTGCTCTTGTCTCTCATTCCCTTAGTTCCTCTATTCCTTTCCATAATTTTGCAATTATGTCTTCCTCCAATGTGGCGAACTAGTGATGCCCTTCGATGTCATTCTGTCGATTAGGGTGTGACAAAGTGTCATTAAAGTGAACTTTGTGTTGCTCGATTCTTGTAGCCATATCCACAGGATCTTTGATTGAAGTGCTTGGTGCTAATAGGTCTTGGACGTTGTGCCTGGCACTCATTGGAAGCACCTTTTCCAAACATTTCATAATCAAGAAACCTCCTAAAGTTCCTAGTAGTTTTGCTAACTTATGCTTTTCTCCTGGTCATTAGCTCAAAAAATAAATTATCTTTCCTAAAATTCAAGTTTTCAAGCTCGTCCGTACTTGTTCGGTGGAATTTCTTGGTCTCAATGTAGAAGAAAATATAGTCTTCATTTCATGCCATGTTGTAAAAAGGTTGTCCTCAAATTGGCTAAACCATTTACCAGCTAACACATCCAAGGTAGCAAGGAACAGAGCCATGAAGGCATCAGTTTGTCCCTCTAGTCCTCTACTCCTACATAATGCCACAAACTACCTAACATGGTCATTTGGGTCCTCCACCAAAGGTCCCTTAAAAATAGAAAAATTGATGTTAATTCTTGAAAGAAGTGTTGTAAGACCACCTTGGAACATCTTCGGATCATCTATACTTTATGATTTGCCTTTGAACCTTCCCCAAATGGTAATACTCTACTCCAGCCTAAATGACGTAGGCCTTGAGTGAGTGCAGGTCATAAACAATGTGAGCCCAACACACAACAAGCTACCGATTTCTGGTCCAACCAGGCATGCCACAAATTGTACATCCCAACTTTCTTATGGAGCTCATTCTATATGAGAGAACCAAGGAGGTAACATGCCTCTTGTGGCTCGAATTGTCTTGAACTAGATTTTCACAACCTCTAGTTTTACAGCCTTCACAATGAGGAACAACAATGATGCACATAGACCAAAGAATTGATATGGACAAACTCATTGATAGGTAAACAATAATTAGGCCAAGTGAGTGTTTGTATTACTCTAAAAAAAGTTAGATCAAGAGGATCAAGCTGAGCATGAATTACAAGGGAAGGAAGTCTTTCCAACCTGAGCACCTACACTTTACATGAATTCTTCTGCTATAGAACACATACAAGGTAGTAAAGTAATACATATGTTTTGGTGGGCCATAGAAAAGTAATATCGATGTTTGTGTCTACGATGGATAGAATCATAGTTTTCGTCACCTCAGTGGTCTTGTGGTTCAAATATCTAGATTCTCAAAGTTTTGGGCCAAAAGCAAGAAAAAACCCATCGCTAAATCCTGGGAAGTAGAAGTGGAAGCCTCCTGAACCTCCTCTCCCTTGCCGTCTACTGATTCCCTTTGATGCTAGCCTTGTCACCAAATCACTTGCTTACCAATCCTCAACCTCCTATGGTTACTTGATGATGCATTGTATCTGATGCACAAACCACCTAAAGTTGGTGCCTCAATAGTCTTTCACCTTGAGAGTTCGGCTTCTATAATTGCCTTCTTCTTCCCAATGTTCACACTTGTCCTTTAGTTGTCTTCCCTTCTTCTGAGCTTTCTCCACTTCTCAATGCGTAGAGATGCCAACCCTGGATTCCTTCAGTCAACACTAATCAATTATTTTCCCCACTATTGTCTTCCTCTTGATCGACATGGTAGGGGGCTTCTCTAATCCTACCATAATCATCAACTATCCTATCACTTGGTTCTTCACCTTCCCTACTGCACATGTGGTAACCTCGCATCTGACAACTCCCAATCCTTCTTGTTTTTGCCTACTCTCTTTCCTTTCTCTATAGTACAAGTCTTGTTCCAATATTATCACATTATTTCCTATTTTTGACTATCCTTCTGCCTTGATGTCTCTAGCTACATTGACATATTGCATGAACCCTCCCTTTTACCAATCTATTTATGTCTTTGTGCATCCCCCTTCTATGCTTAAGAAATGACTTAGGGACTTGCAATGAAAGAGACTATACCTCTATCATCAACAAGTGCATATAGTGGGGATGATCACACATTTAAATTATCAATCCGAGAAGTATCATAAACCTAACCAAGTGTACAAGGACGTGCACTTACCTAATGGTCAATGAAGTGGAATAGCTCACATTGCATGCAGATGAGCACAATCTATCACATGCATCACCTACATAAGTGAAAATTGTGTCACGATATTTGCAATAGCAATAAGCACAAAAACGGACTTTTCTCTCAGTTCTGAACTGGGAATATAGTCAACAGTAGGTTTATTTCAAAGCTCTTGATGACCACTTCCAAAGGTGATAGTTTTGTCCAATTCTGACAATCTTGCTTCAAGTTATGGGCAAAAAACAGAGCTGTGAACTCTCCTAATCATTCCAAACACCTTCTTAAGCTTCACACACATCACACTCTTCAGAAAAGCAATGAAATGGATAGACAACATTTCCATGCACTCAATTAAATTAAAAACACATAAACAAGCTCACAAGCAAGGAGATACATGAAAAGAAGAGGAAAATTCAAAATTATGTGCTCCCTTCTCACAATGGCAAAAAGTCTTTTCAAAGATTTCACAAATTGACTTATACACATACCCTAAAAAATGGTCCTTTCACACAAGAGACCACCACTTTATTGAAAAAGCCTAATTTCCTACTAGTTTACAAGGGTAATGTTACTAATCACTTTGGATATGCATCTAGAGGACTCCTCTAGTGCATTTGCATGAGAGAAATATGTTACAAGATGGACAATTTGACAAAAATATATGCCCAAATTCGAAAAAATTCTAGGGGCCTTCTTTTTCTTCTCTTTCCTCTACTTCTTTACTCGTAGCTCTCTACAACACTCTCCCCCTCTTTGTCTCTATCATCCCTTGAGAGGCCTTGCCTCTTTTCCATGGCTTGTTTATTGTTTTTCACTACATGCACCCAGTGGTCAAGGAAGCGGCTAGGACTATCATACAATTTGTTACTTTATCCGAGCCTCAGTCCTATGCTTTCATTGTCCCCTTCGTATTCATTACATTCACACATCTAGGTTGCTGTAATAATTTGAGTTGCCATGCATGCACCAATTGGCTAGGAATGTGACTATCTTAATCACCCTTTTTAACATTTTAGCCTCTGCCTCTTTCTAACTTTTGGCCTTCGAATAACTTCTTTGTTCACACACATCTGGCCCTGTTGTATTGCTTAAGCTTGTTTACTTCTTTTCACCGCATGCACCATTTGGTAAGTGTTGCATCTATTTTTGTCTGGTTGATGCTTCAAAGATCCTGTGGTTAATCTTTGTTTACACTCTTTGGGACCTCCTTCTTTGGCGTTGCAGCCTAATATGTTTCCTTGCACGGCTTTGTGCAGAGAAAGGTGTTGTGTGCCCCTGCGGGGCTTCCTGCAGGGCTATGTATTAACTTTTATTCTCTCAATGAATCTTCTTCTTTGATTTTCTTCTTCTTTTTCTTTTGCTTATCTCTCCTTCCACATGTCCCCCTCCTGAACTCTGTCGTCCCCGACAAGCTTTGGAATGCGAGTGGAGTACGTCTTGTATACCTTTTGCTCTGTTTCATTCAGCAGATCTACTTCACATATCATTAACTGCTTCCACTATTTAGACTTGACTCCATCATTTTGGTGCTTGTCTATGGCTAGCAAAAAAACTAAGTTCATAGGCCACCAATCTTGCATTGAGATTTGTAGACATTTTCAAAAAGATTTCGGAGTCTATTTTAAAGAAGCGCGTGAAAAATGCTTCTTCGAAGGTCTGCATGTATGTACTTGGCAAAAACATTAACCTTGAATAATAGGCCATTATAGTGAGTAAGATAGGCATGATTGAAAGGTCTAAGACTAATATATCTATTCCTTGATTAATGCCAATGAAATTCAAAAATGTATATTCTATGTGTTTGAAGACTTTCAGCACGGTGAGTATCATGCTAAGTATTTTATTTGTTAATTTAATGTTTATATGAGGGACTGTGGCATATCTAGATAACCAAAATTCAATTGTTCTTACCATATTCTTCAGTTGGGAGATAATTATGCGACAAGCTCAGAAGTAATGAAAAGTTGAGCCATTGTTTACTTATTGACCTTGGCACTGCAAGTCCCGAAGTTCTCGCCAGTATCGTCGATGTCGCACAGGACAAAAGGATGGATTGACTTGTAATAAATGTGGTGCCTCTTGCTAGTGCACCCGCAAAGTTGGATTTTTCTCCAAAAATTTTCTTCTCCAAATAGGATCGGCGGCTTCAAACTCCTGTTGAGTATAAGTGAAAGTATTTGCCATGAAGTTGAGCTACTCATCTGGATCTTTCCGTGTAGTCTTCTTGATGTACCTTCGGGTCTGTTCTTTGATAATCCTATATGGTACATTGAAGGGCTTCATTATCTGATCTAAGTATTTGCTTTTGATCTTAGCCTCCTTCATGACTTTCACCACTTCATTTTCAGAATTTTCGGTAAGACGGGACACCAGTAGTGCTCGTTCCTTCTTGCTTAGGTCTACATTATACTACATTGGATGGGAATCAATTTCATCTACCGCCTTGTCCCGTATTGGTGAATGAACAGTTGAGGAAGAAAGAGGGTGTACCTCAGTCTCGTCAGTAGCTGGGGTGGATGGTTGCACTACTCGTGTCCCAAGTTCGTTGCCTGTTCTAATTGTGCTCTAAGCTCTGCAATGATTTGATCTTTCTTTTCATGTTGTACTTTACTTGTCCTGAGCTCATCTTCCACTATCGCTTTAGCTTTACACATTATCCTCACTTGATCAACATCTTGAATGCATTGCTCTATGTACTTATGCACTGCTTCTTTCCACTTAAGCTCTAGTGCTTTTGTGCCAGATGTATACATTACTTTGAGCTCAACACGTTTCCTTTATTCTAGTTTTAGCTGATCTTCTATTTCTAACAACTTTTCTTTCATTTCTTGTATTCCTTCACCTTCTATGACGACTGTGTTGATAGGTTGATTAACAAAATGGAGTTCATTAATTCTTTGTTCCTGGTACGCAGGTTGTCTGCTTCACCCATATAGGCTTTGATTTGGCTTTCTAATAATTTGCTTTGATGTGTCATGTGCACTTTCTCTGCCTCATATATTTCTTGTTGCTTTTTCAATGTTTGCACTTCATATTGAAGCTTGGATACAGATATTGTTACCTCTTCTAGTGTCCCTTTGATTGTCAAGTTCTCCTCCTTTGCATCATTTAACTCTTCATTCTTTGCCTCCAATTCAGCCATCTTCTATGCAAGTTCCTATTGAGTGGTTATGTTTATGGCTAAGATCTCCTCGCTCATGATCTCGAATCTATTTTTGGCCTCAAATAATTCTGCATTCTCTTTATCTTCTTCCATCAATAAGGTTTAAGCGGTCATGGCCATATCAATCATACTCTTGACTATTGGCATCAACTGATTCACATCTACATTAAGCCATGTCTTTGATATAATGGGTTCTTCATCTGTTCGCACATATTTACCTTGAGCAACATGTAGTGTCTCTTGATTTGGCTGCCTGATATGAAGTTGCACTCTTGGCTCAGCCCTTTCAATTGTTGTTGTTGTTTCTTGTGCTTTAGATTCCATAGATTGCACTTTTTGAGAATAATTTCAATTGGTAATCCAAATCTTGTAAATATGTTTTCAAATAGAAATTTGGTAGTGATTCTTGCATCGTTTTTCTGGTGGCCCTTGCTTCTACCCATTTGGTCAAATAATCGGTAGCCACTATTATATATTCAGCATGAGAGCCTTTAGCTGGTGGGCTAATTGGTCCAACAAAATTGATACCCCACTTTGTTAAAACGTCTAGCACTAATCATAGGTCGTAGGGGCATTTCATCTCTTCCAATGGGATATTTTGTTCATTGGCACACATCACACCTCTGAACATACATTCTCGCATCTTGATGCAAGGTTGGCCACAATAATCCAGCAAAGAGAATCATTTTTTTAGTTTTGTCCGCTGCAAAATGACCTCATGCTGCTCCTGTATGGGCCATCTCTAAGATAGGGATATACTCGTCTTCATGCACACACAATCTCAATTGATTATCTTAACCACATTTAAACAACTATTTTCCTATAAGTGCATAATCTTTACTTTGCTCCTCCAATGCTTGTTTTCTTGCTAAGCTTGCTCCTTCAAGATGCTCATGAGTTTTCAAAAAGTGCGCTAATGGTAAGGTCCATCTAGGTGCGACCGTGGAATGACATAGGGAAGAATTTTCTTCAGGTGATTTCTCTTGACACGTTGGACAATTCGTTACTAGAGAATGCACATCTTTATGCATATCTGGCCAATACACTTCTAGCTTTTTGAGCTCCTATAGTGTACTACTAACTCTTCTATGTTTTCTCCATTGGTTTGTGTGGGCATGCTTTAACCATGTCTCTTGTTCTTCCTCTTCTACACATCTCAAAAGTAGTCCACTCGAATCTTGATGGTATAAACTTCCTACCACAATGTGAAGATTCTAAGTCTTCCATAATTGTTGGTTTTTATCCAAATTGATCCTATGACTTGGTCCATGCATGAGTGTAGGTATCAATTTTTTAGCCCATTGTGGACAAACTTCCAAGTTAAAAAGGTATGTGTCACGCAGATCATCCACAACTCTAGTTGGTGGTTCTCCATGATTCATTCGAGATAGATGATCAGCTCTAACATGCATGTCTCCTTTCTTAACTACTACTTCAAAATCAAATTCCATTAGGAGTAAAAACCATCTCACCAATCTTCCAGCATTACAGGGTCTATTGACCAAGTACAAAAGAGCTTGGTGATCAATAAAGAACTTGAATTTGTTCGCCAGTAGGTAGTGTCTAAATTTCTTTACGGCATAGATCATACCTAATCCTTCTCATTTAGTGATGGTATAATTACACTCAGCTTGATTAAGTTGCCTACTTGCATAGGCTATAGGATGATGAATATGGAACGGCTTGTTCCAATTTGGCACTTTTAGAATTGAAGCTAAACTAAGTCTACTTTTCAATTTGTTAAATGCTTTCTCGTAGTCTTTCGTCCAATTGAACTAAGTCAGTAATCCATACAGAGGTCTTGGAATTATAGTATACATGTGGATAAATCTGTGATAATATCCACAATGAACCATAAATGCCTGCACTTCTTTTGCATTCTTAGGTTTGGGTACTTCCAAAATTACCTTGATTTTATCTTCATCGACAGATATTCCATTTTTAGATGCTATATGACCCAAAATTTTCCTTGTCGTACCATGAAGACACATTTTTCTAGATTCAGGTAGACTCTATATTGTCTGTACTTTTCAAAAATCTTCCTTAGCTCAGGGATGTGCTCCATTCTTCAGGAAAAATAGGTGCATAAATCATCCACGTATACTTCCATAATTTTCTTAAGGATTTCTTTAAATATGTGACACATTAATCTTTGGAAGGTGGCTACGCCCCATTTCGTAGCAAAGGGAGTTTTTTGTTGATCCTTAGGAGTGATTGCTACTTTGTTGTAACCAGAGAATCCATCTAGGAAGCTATAGACTTCCTTACCCACCACACTCTCCAAGAGGTGATCTGTAATGGGTAGTCATCATGAATAGTGGCTGTTAACCTTTTTAAGATTAATGCAAACTCTTAGTTTACCATTTTTGTTCAGTACTACTACTAAAGGTGACACCCATTTAGTGTGTTCAATTTCATATATGAATCCAGTGGCCAATAATTTCTCTATCTCTTCCTTGATTTTGGCTGAATATACGTCATTGTATGTGTATGGTCTTTGTTTTGAAGGTTTAGCTTCCGGAGTCATGGGAATCTGATGTGAAAAAATAGAGGGACCCACACCCTTTAAGTCCTTGTATGTCCAAGCAAATACTTCCCTATAATCTTGAATCAAATCTATTAGTTCTTGTTCTTCACTTTTCGACACATCCTTCCCAATGTACATGCATCTCTCCTCTTCCCCTTCTATAGTCACAATGATTTTCTTTCTCTACTCCTTGTTATCATATGCTATCCCTTCTTGTGATTCTTGTTTAGGCATTTGAATGGAAATCTTTCTTTCCTCTACTTCATATCTCTTAAAATGTTCAGAGACTTCAAATTGTTCTTGAGGTATACTCTCTTCCTTGTTAGTCTCTTTCACTTTTAGTTCTCTTGTTTTCCATTTTGGTGGAGTGTTGAAGTGCTTTCTTTAATAATTTCTATATCTTCTCCACCCAACTAATGTCCTTCCTCTTGGGTCTCAGTTTCCATTTCTATGATTTCATAATATTCCTTCCATTCCTTTTCTATCCATTCTCCTTCTTCCACCTCTTGTAACATAACCACGTATAGACTTACATCATATCCATCCCCATCTATACATTCATTCATGGTTAGAACTTCCTCATTGACACACACATCCAAGGTGGCCAATATTTCCATCCACCCATGGGTTTGAAATCTTTATCTGGGAATACTTGTGGCATATACACTGGGTCCTCTGTTGATCTAGAGATTCCACAACCCGTTTGCCATGTTTGTTGCCTTTCTTCCTCTCGCTTGGCTACCTTACACATCCATAGTTGGGTGTCTTCATGCATCCACGATTGGTCTTCAGATCGTGCACTATGGATTGATAGGTCATCCTCCTCTCTATTTATTGTGTTCCATTGTAAAGGTGGAACATCTCAATAAGCATAAGTATGGACATTTATCCTAGTGGTTGTTGTTGGTGCAAATGCCAAGCCTTCACACTTGGCTAGGCATTGAAGAAGCTATGTGCAAACATTTGAAGGACCACATGAACCCTTGCTTATATCTTTTACCATTAACTATTGTAAAAGTCATTTGACTTGGAAGAATTGTAAATCCACTAAACTCATGGAGGTAATAGAATGGAAGTCATGAATTTACTTAGAGAGAATATCTCCAAGATTAAGGGGATCACTTTTTTAGTGAGATCCAAATTTGAATTCAAATTCAAATTTGAAGAAAGCACCTATAAAAGTAATTGGAAATCTTGTGGCCATACACTTCCTTAGAGATCCATTAATTGATCATTAGTAGAGGTTGATTAGCACACTTCATTGCTCACTCACCTCACTATCATTTGGCATCATTTCTTTTCCAATGATTTTGTAAAATCATGTTCCATAATACATATACATCATTAAGTATCTCTGTTGATTTCTCTGCTATGTTCTCTCAGAATAGTGTACTTGTAATGCTCATATCTCAGTGATCTGCCCATCATTTTCAACGATCTTTGCTTGTTGGAACCAACTCAAAGTAAAAATTTGAAGCAATTTGATTTAGCCAATTGGGAGAAATCTGCATCGAAGTGGTCACTGGTCATTCTCTGCACATCTCCTAAAAACTCGGGGGTAAGGTTTTAGTTGCTTAGTTGATTGCTTTGTGTATAGTCAATCATTTTAAGAGATTTCACTTGGGATCATTAGCTCTCTAAGCTAGTTTGATTCACCCAAAAGGAATTTTCCTAATTTCTACTGTACTGGAAGCAATGAGCAAAATATCGAGCAAGTGTCAAGACCAAAGTAGCAAGTTTTTAGTCACAAGCTAGTTGCAAAGTTATCTGTATTGATCTAATTGTTTGAAGCATCATCTCCAAAGTACATAGGCACTTATTTAGTGTCATTAGCAAGCTAAGAGAGAGCCTGCAACACAACTCTGAAGAGAAAGAGGGCAAGTAAAAAGCAGGGATTAGCAGTACCAACTCATTTCTTGAGGCATCCATCCATCTTTCCCAATAGTCGTACCTCTTTGTTGCAGGTAAACTGCATCTCTTCCCCTGTCTTGCACAATCTTTAGCTATCTCATAATAGGCCTTCCTAATATCATCTCATAATTAATTTCCTTTTCAAATTGACAAATGGCTAAGTTGTGTTCGAACTTTACTCCACATGTTGTAAGGACAACATTCTCTAATAATCATAGGGGTCTTTCTGTATGACCATCAGCTAGTTGTAACTTCATCCTAGTGGGTCGTAGGGCTGGTTTACCCCACTTCTCCCATATTACTTTTGTTGCTATCCCTACTCCAGCTCCTGTGTCTAGGATGGCTTTTGTTGTATAACCTCGAAATCTAATGGGTAGGCATGTGTTACCTTCATCTCCCTCACTGAAATCCCCTACTTTGTCTACCAGAATTTGGACTGTAGGCACATCTTCATTGACTTTCGTGTTGACTATCTTTGCTTCCTTTTGCTCCATGTGCTTAGGCAATTTCATCCATAATTGTGGTTTGATTTTTAATAATTCCTCTAGGGTTATTGAGCATCTCACTTCCGTCTCCTTCAATTTTCATGCTATATCCAATGTTTTTCTCGAGGTCTCCCTTCCTTTTGTTCTCATAGTTGGGGCATGATAAAGCTTTGAATCGTGCTCATACTCTCCCATGTAGTTTGATAAAGTGTTTGTGCTTTCCAATTCTTCAGTGTAATTCATTTCCGAACATTCCTCATAGTTTATCTCTTGATTCATCATTCCAGGATTCTTGATGGCATCTAACTCTTCAAAAGGTGGGTCAATTCCTTCAGTTCTCCTCCATCTTTCCTCTTGTACTCTGGCCCATAGGTCTTTAGGCCAATTAGCTTCAACTTCCGGGATCAAAGAACTTTTGTCTTGGTTCTCTATGTGATTCTTCCGTGTTCTTGAAAACCCGTCTTTCTTCACGTGGGTCATGAGCTACCATACATTCTTTAAATTCTCTTTTCTGGTATTCTTGTCTAAGGGAGATTTTGTATAGGTTCTTCTAATGTGTGTTGGGTGATTTCAATCAATTTTTTACAGATTTCTAGCCTTTCTCTCTAAATCTCCTCTCGAGTAACTTAGCTCATGTTGTTCCAAACTTGGTCCTGCCTTGATCCTAGTTTGATATGCTTTTATCCACATGGCCAGATCCTCAGGCATTTGATAAGCTAGAACTGATCATGTTTGTTGTTTTTGCTTTTCTTTCTCCTCTTTATTCGAATTCTTAGTAGTTGTAAGATTCTTGGGTTGAATCCGTTCTTCTCTGCTCTTCTCTTCCACCTTCTTTTGTATCCACTTGTTTCTCTGTTTCTCTCATTGAGCTTTCCATCTTTGAGTTCTTTTGGCTTTTGAATTTTCTTCAGACTCTTTTGAGTCTGCCACTCTTTGAGGTGTCGGTGTTTCACGTTCATTAGTATGGTGCGCAGTCAAGTTTAGCTTTTCTGGGCTTTCCTTAGCTCTTGCTCTAATTATCGTCTTTAATGGCACTTTATACTCCTTGTCACTTCTAGAAGTCTCTACTAGTTCTATTATTCAAGCTTTTAGGGTAGTCTCTAACCAAGTGCTCTTTTCCACAATCATTACAATATCCTTCCCACACCTTAGGAGGTGGTTGATAAGGCAAGGTGCACTCCCTAATGAAATGGTCTCCTCCACAATGATAACATGGTCGTCTAGGGATTGAGGGTCTAATCATGGGTCTAGAAGGTGCTTTAGCTCTAGGGTTTGTGTACATCAGGGTGGCACATTCGGCTCCGTATCCATATGAACTATCATAGGCCTCTTGTCCATATGGGTGTTGCTCATAGGATTGCTCATAGTTTGTCAAGTCAGCTTTGTATGCATAGTAATCTCCCAAATTTTGATCATAAAATTGATTATGAATATCAGGGCATGTTAATGAAGTGGTCGGCACTAAAGCTCTCTTAGGGTTCTCTTCTGCCTCGGCAAATTTCATAGGGACAACATTTTGAGGGTTAGGTGATTGTTGTCCTAGCACTAGTTGTGGTGGGTTGTATCCTGAGTATTCGTATGGAATTTGGATTGGAGTTTGGTTCTGATATTAAGGGTATCTAAGAATTTCTCTTCCTTGGTCTCTGGGTGGGTATCCATATGGTCTAAATTGTGGAGGTTGAACACGTCCAGGTTGTCTAAATGGCCAAAGGACTGATTTTTTTGAAGCCTTTAAGAGCTCCAATGCACAAGAAGGTGATTTGGATGATGTGTGAGTGCTTGTTGGAGTGATGTATGCACTCCCAAAAGAAGGTTCTAACTACCCAATCTACCAAGAAGAATGAGAAGTAGTTTGAGAGATGAAGTTTTGTGAAAAGTAGAGATGATGATGATGATGATGGAATTGTTGAACACCTATACAAAATCAAATCGATCTCAAGGACTCAGCGTTGAGACAACTTGGAAATCTACAATCCAATTGGAATCGACCCTCTTGAGTTCATAGAAATTTGGCTGCTGCATCTTTAGCTCCTTCATCCATCTTTTTACCTCTCGATCCTTGCATGCAAAATAGGTTCAAATTATTTTTTAGAAAGAAGTTTGTAGAGGCTACAAGTCTTAGTCATGCATCCACAAGGCTTTGGCTTAAGTCATTCACCTAGTTGGAGAAGACAACACGCTTTTATTTTTATTTTTTCTCATCAAAGTTTTAGATGTCCATGTAGTGGTCCTTGAGAGCCATCTTGAAATCTGGAATACTTTAGAAATGGACCTCGTTTGGCCCCTCAAAGTGAGTTCCAAATCTGCAAACCTTCTTGTCTTAGATTCCTACATTCATAGTAAGTGAAAACCATAAGTGGATGGGTGAAAATGTGTCTCCTACCTTGTGCACTAAGGTCGAAAGCAAGAAGTTTTCGAAGAATCCATGTGTATAGAGAGCATTACTTTGCCCTCTACTCTGACTATTGTGTGTACTCTCCTCTCTATGTAGGAAACGATATAAATGAAGCTTTTGGCAACCTTCTTGAGCTTTTTGGGGTATGGAGATGCTGGATGTGATGATGAAGATGAAGCCACACAGGATGAAGTTTGCGCTTCCCAAACTCCTGAAATGCACTAAAGTCTAATGTTCTCTTACTCCTAAGCCAATGGAGAATGCAACTATGGGGATGAGCTCTCAGAAATTCAAGAAAAGCTTCACAAGAGTCCTGACAGCCAACTTCATGCTTCCGTGCATTCATCCTCCCTAATTTGCTATAAGATACATAAGATGATAGTCATCCTCTTCTCTTTGAGATTTTCTTGACCATCTATAATAATCTAGAGGGTGTAACATGATGAAAAGAAGTTTCTTTTAATGTAGAATTGGGAATCACTATGACCATACATAATATAATTCAATGAAAGGACAACAAACGCGTAAGCGAACTCCTCATGCAGATTTTGCAAAGCCATCCGTGTAAGGAAAAGGCATCAACATAACATGTTTGAAGGGTATATGGAAAGCCATCAAAGTTAAGGACGAACTTAGACGACATCGTCTCATCATTTTTGTGAGGGTTGCAAAATGGATGAACCCTCTAGAGAGATGTGCAAGTTCTAAAAGGCAAAGACATCAAACAATCGTTGTAAGCGTCCGGATGGTGTAGTTGGTTATCCCCTAACCACCTGAGGTGCTAGAGGTATGCAATAACAAACAATGATAATAGAACTCCTGAAAACTCACGCCACAAGAGTCCGGATGGTGTAGTTGGTTATCACGCTAGTCTCACACACTAGAGGTCTCCGGTTCGAGTCCGGGTCCGGACAAGCGGTCTATATGTGGACATGCTCTCTCTTGCTTTCTAGTACACCCTACCCTCATTTTGCTTGCTAGTACAACGTGCCCTGCATTTCGGTACAAGCGTACAAAAAGCTCCAAAGGACACATTTGGCCAATGTCTTTTCTGCATCAAGGTTGATAATAACCATGTATTCCATATGTTGCTCATTGAGGACAGGTTGAATGATTCCAACTACCCATTGTTATCTACCATGTATTGGTAGAAATAGGCACCTATCACGTTGTGCATGTTGTTCATACGATAATAGTAAAGGGTATGTATTGGAAGAAAAAGGCACCTATAACATTGCACATGTTGTTCATATATATCTTGTTACAATAATAATAAAGGGTATTGTAAGCTCTAGGTTCTCATTTTATTGTAGACCCTATTTTTTTCTATAAATACAATTCTGCGTCTTTAATCCATAGTTTTAAGCAGAACCCCAATGAAATTGTGAAAACAGCTGCACGAAGGTTTAATCAGTATGTGGATAGATGTCCGATAACAGAAAGGCCTACGCAACAGATGGATTAACAAACGAAACTATGAGAACATTAGTAAAAAAGACTATAGACGTTGAATGAATGTCTGCAAGAATGTATCATCTTAGAGGACAACCTAGCGGATGATCTCAAAAGTACAACCAGCCCTACTAAATCAGAAGACACTCGAAGCACAATAACATCCAACTCCAGTAATGTAGAAGAATTAGCAGAGCTGATAGCGAAGAAATTGGGAGTCCAAGGACAGAGAAATTACCAACACCTAGCTCTAAGAGTACCCATGTTGAGGAGATGTAGCTCATGTGGAGGTGATCACCCCATTCACATGTGTGTTCGAGGAGGAACAGGTGTACCGCAGACATATCCTTACAATAGACATCTCCATCAAGGAACGACCATGTATTGTCACATAGAACAAAAATACACCAATCACAACACCGAAAATTGCCCGTTCAATAGGCAAACACAACCTCTACAACCACCTCAGTATCGACCATATTTATCCACCTAGAGAGCCAGGTAGAGATATGCCCAGGTACAATCCCTACCGAACCCAGGTTACGAGCCATCTCAAGGAGAGTACTATCCCTATGATGCTAACATGTTTGAGTATGAACAACCTTATGATCCACACTACTACGGATACGAAGGATATGAATATGCCTATGGGCCAGAAGTGGCAACATTAATGTACACTGCACCTAAAGCACAGCCACCCGTAAGACCACCCTTCAGACCACCTATGCCAAGAGGACCTTGTTATAGATGCGGAGGAGACCATTTTATCAGAGAATGCATGTTGTTCATATGATAATAATAAAGGGTATGTATTGGAAGAAAAAGGCACCTATAACATTGCACATGTTGTTCATATATATCTTCTTACAATAATAATAAAGGGTATTGTAAGCTCTAGGTTCTCATTTTATTGTAGTCCCTATTTTTTTCTATCTAAAATGCACAACATTAGCATACACAAGTTGTACAGAATACCTCAATCCGATGGACTGTGGCAAATCTGCACTCAAATTTGCAACAAAGGTATGATAGACCATTCCTAGGATCTCACAGCCGGCTACCATAGTGGACTAAAATCTTGAGTTCTCCCAATCATCTTAGAATCATCTCAAGAGACTTTACACACACAAACTCTACTCCATAAGCTTTTCCAACAATATTTTCTCAAGAACAAACCAGGGTGTGGCCATAGTATTTCCAAGGAGGTGTTGTAGGCGGACATTAGAAGTGTTCAAGACTTCAACCTTATTGGAGGCTTGAGTGCAAGGGCGCACAGGAGTAGATCACTTGGCTAAGGTGAAGAAGCACCATACAGGTTGACTGCACAAGTAGTTGGAAGTACTTGGTTGTACTTGTGTGCTTTTCTATCCTAAAGTGATATAGAGAGTGAGTACTTGTGTCTTGTTCTTGAAATTGTAATCGTCTATCTTAGTCAACGCACAAAGAACTTTCGATGCAACGTGTCTTTCTCCTTCTTCTTCTCCTACAAACACTCAGGCCCCTTTAAGGAAATGATTCCACCAACGAAATTTGGCATGCCCACCAACACAAGGCAGCTTGAAAATAGGGGAAAAAAGGCCAATCAGAATTCTCAAGTGAAGAAGAAGGGAGTACATAAGGTGTCAATAGTACAAACTGAGGAGGTAACTTTTCTTTCTCTTGGAATTCATCTTAGGCTCATGAAGAGGATGCATAGTTAATGACTACGAATTGGTCACAAAACTTAGGTGATCAAATATCTTTTAAAGCAACAAGAAGGAAAGTTGCTCATAGGTCATCTAGTCCCCCTTTATCCACCTCATCCGTATGGAACATCATAGCCTAAGTGAACTTGGAAATTCTTACTCTCTCGACTGCAAAACAAGGGGGTCAAATAATGATAGAAGATGCTTTTTTATCCTCTTCCCCAAAACATTGGAAGGGTTGGGGGAGAGAGAGAGAGAGAGAGAGAGAGAGAGAGATAAGGATGTAATACCATCTATGGGGGTAAATGACTCCTTTAAATAAGTTTATTGTACATATGTACAATTGTAAGACATGTTGTAGTAAATGGTGCTTTAAGTCATGCGTACTATGCTATTTGTAATTTGATGGATCATAGTAGAGAGCATGGTACGCTTTTTTATCCTCTTTCCAAAAACATTGGAAGGGTTGGGGAGAGAGAGAGAGAGATGAGGATGTAATAACATCTATGGGGGTAAATGATTCATTTAAACAAGGTTACTGTAGAAAATGTAGAATTGTAAGACATATTGTAGTAATGGTGCTTTATTTCAAGTATACTATGCTATTTGTAATTTGATGGATCACAATACAGAGCATTGTATATACAACACTTGAAATAAGGCAATATCAACCAATTAGGTGTAACCTGACATGCTATACACTTTTTTTGGTACTAATACCCTTTTGTAAATAACATTCATTCTATAGAAATTCACCGTAATATAGAAATTAGTGGATCTCTGCATTCACCTCCTTTTGGATAGTGCTAATAAAATTATCAAGGGTATGGATGAGGATGGAAACCTTTTAATCATAATTAGAGAGGAGGTGGCACTTATAAAAATGCTATGAAGGGATCACAATGTCTATTTTGTATGGATTATAGGCACAAGGGATCCAATTGTCTAGAAGCCCAATAATACGATCATAGGAAACAAGAAGCAAAGCTCAAGGCACCAATGATGAACATCGTGATGATTTCCTACAAAGACTGAGTAGTAACTGTTATTACCCAGTGCGGTAAATAAATTTTGGCCGATGATGTAATTCTATAGCCTAGCATTTGGGAGCAGCATAATATGTACAATCAACCATCTACTTGGGCTTTTGAGGTCCCTCATTATTTTACTTTACTAGAGCAGGGTACTTCACCTAACAAGGAGCAGGTGGATCGGATGTAGGCTATAGTACTAGCGATCTTCGCATCCAATAACATCCCTATATTCTCATCATGTGAAAGAATCTATGGACAGGGAAAACGTTTTGTGATATATTTTGGTAGTGGTGTGTCAACACACTTATGACTACCAGGACACTTTCTCCCTCTTTAGGAGGTTTTTTTCCGCGGCTTGTATATATGTCTATAACCCTAACATGTCACTTATCTTTGTACATTCACTTGGTAATACATTTAGTATCATGTTTTGTGCTCCAAGCTTCTTCTTCTTCCTTGTATTGGTGCAAAAAAATTGGTGATCATACTCATGAGGATTAGGAGTTCAAGAATGCAATTGTGTGGAAGCCCAATAATATGATGGTAGGAAACAAGAAGCCAATCTCAAGGCACCAATGATGAATATGGTGATGATTTCCTATGAAGACTGAGTAGCAACTCTTATCAATGATGCAACCAAAATCTACAACTTAAGCATTGTTCTAGACTCATGGTAAGTCTTATGTAGTTCCACTATTCAAATGTCATTTAGAGAACTTTATCTTTAGTACCAATTTTTAAACAAACTTTGTTAATCGAAGTTTAGAAGGAAGTTGTAGCTCAGTGATGAGTAGCACCTCCTTTAATGTCAATTCGGGAAGACATGAGGATGGTATGAAGACCTCGAGCAAGTGAAGGCACAAATGTGTGAGTGAGAAGCACACTAATATGCACACACATACACACACACGCGCACACACGGCAAGAACAAAGAGAGTAAGACAATGGAATCACTTCTATTGTAACCAAGTTCTCATACAAGCTCAAAAATACAAGAAGCTCCCCCAAAAATGAGCTCTCTAGCTCTATTTATAGTTTTTGACTAGCTTTGGCCCTGTCCAGACCTAGTGTCCGGCCTAGTTAAAAATTAGGTTCCAAGGCTTATTCGAGGGCTCAAACGAGATCTAAAAAATATGAAAATTGGCAGGCCACTACTTCTAAGGCTCCCCAAGCTTGAGGACTCCTCGGCTTGTACAAAATGGAGCTACAAAAAGGTGAAACGATATTTACAAGGGTTTTCAGTGATGAGAATCACTTTTAACATGGTGTAAGTTTTGGAAAAATTTAATGGGTTGCCTTAGTGCTAGATCTTCATGTATGCTCGTACTTGCTTCATCTGCCAACACTCTCCCCCCCCTAGGGTCTGTCACCTCTGACAGACCTTTGCCCCGTGGTCTGATCAATGTAGTGTTGCAATATGTCCGTTGCCACTTCTTGTTCTTTTATCCGCAGTCCCTTGACGAAGTCTCTCTGCAGGACCTCCTATTCAACTGCTCCTGGTATGTCCGGTTGTGGCATTGTGTAGAGCTCTGAATGCATCGTTTGTTCGCACGCGAAGAGCTGTAGCAAATGAGTGGGCCGTGGCGCGAATACTTCTGAGTGTGCTTCCCAGAACCCCGTGGTGAACATATCATCAAAATTTTGCTTATAGTAGGCAGGGAGATATCTGATTCGTGCGTGCCATGCATAAGCAACTCGTATGCTCGGGGTTGTGCTCATATCATATAGTAGGTCATAATTACCATTAACGAAGCCCGAGATTGGTGGCTGAATATTACGTACATTTCGGAAGGTCTTTAACACCACTTGCATCATGTCAAGTATCTTGAGCATCATCTGTGCAACGACGTCGGGCATGGGGTGGAGACGTGGCATCCAATGTCTGATGGTAGCCATCATGTAGGCGACAGTAGGTGTGCCGGTTGGGGGTGCAATGGCAGGGTAATTGAGCCATTCTTTGCAATTGCCATTGTTCTTGACTTTTATGGCAAATGCCTTCCATGATCTTCTCCATTGCACTGGCCCGTAGCAATTGTTATACTTCAAGTGCATGGGCACGTGATCCCATGTTCGTAGCATCTCTGGATAGGTTTCCAGTAACTTTTGCCTCCAGGTGGGTTGGTGTATGTTCCCTTTACGGGCGTACTCTGGAATGTCCTCAGGTTCAAATTGGGTCGCGAAAGTAGGGTACTTGTTGGTCTTACGTTTGATCTCGGCGTTGTAGTCTGCCAACAGTACAAAGTATGGTTTATACTGTAACTCTGAACTAGTTATCAGTCTTCTAGGGGCCAAATGTCTAAAGTATTCTGATTGAAGTATGGTTTCTTCAATGGTCTTCATGGCCAACATCTGGTAGGAGATACGTTCTTCATGAGTCCACCCCATTTCTTCTACCTGTTTCATCCATGCCGATGGGGGTTCCTCATATGTATCCTGTCCCTCATCAGTGATTGTGCCTCCTAGAAAAGGTTGATGCTCATAAGTATCGTCAAATGTTTCCTCCACTGGGATGATTACCGCTTCTTCTTCTAGTGGCTGATCCGGTGGAGAAGGGGGTCGTTCATACTGTGACAATTTGATCTTTAATTCAGCCACCTGCTATCGTAGCTCCAGTACTTCCTTGGTTATTGATGATTCAGGCTCTGGTGAGGTTGCAGCATTGACCATCTCTTTAGCTGTTGGTGGTTGTGGTGTATGCACTTGGGATCTTTGTAGGTCCTTCACCTGGTCTACTAACTGGTCGTGTGCCTCCAAGAGGGTAGCATATTCTTCTAATGCCTGCTGAATGTGTGCTGAGGGAATAGCCATGAATTTGGCAGGGTCTATAGGTGCTCCAGGGGTATTTTCCATGGCTGCTTCTAGATTCTCCTGGTTTTGTTGCTGTAGCCTTTTGTTTTCTTCTTGAGCCGCTGCTAAGTGACGACGAAGTAGATTCATGTTTCTTTGTAGTCTAGCATTGCGGCCCAACTGATCTCGGAGTTGTTCCTCCATAGCTTTACCTGTCTCCATATACTTGGCTTCTATCTCTGCCTTCGATTGTTGGAGGACAGTCACTTCGTGTTGTAATGTTGTGTTACTTAGCTCCAAGGCATTGACTCGTGCCTGGAGTTGAGCCAAGAGGTTGCATAGCTCTGTGTTATTTTCTTCCAGTAACTTATATTCTTGCTTAAGTAGAGTGGCCGCTTCGAACATGGTGTCTAGTGCATTACTAAATGATGTGGATGCAGGGGTAGAGGTGGAAAATGCAAAGGGTCGGGAAATGGGGAAGGGAAAAGTGGATGATGTGCCTATGAGTGAAGTGAAATGTGATGATGTTGGAACAACCATGGTGGTGGGTGCTCCTGTGGGTGGTGAAATGTCCATGGGCTCGGACGTGATAGTGTGTGAAGTGTGAATTGTGAACACAGGAATGGTAGGTGGTGTGTTAGTGGTGCAGTGAATGTGGGGGAGGTGGGTTGGGGAAGGGACTTTTTATTATAATTCTCAACTTGTTGGAGTATATTTACAAGGTTTGTCCAGAATGAAGGTTGGGTGACTTGGGTTGATTCCGAGCGGGTAAAAAGGGATACAGTGGATAGGGGTTGGGAGGGAGGAAATGTATTGGTGGATGGAAATGGGTGTGTTACGGTTTGGCTAGTGGCAAGTGGCTGTCCGAGGGCTGGGAGATATGAAGGGTGACCTATTATAGTTTGATCGCTGGCAGGATGGCCTATATGGGGTTCAAAAAATTGGGTGGAAGTGGTGGATGTAGGTAAAGGGAAGGATGGAGAAATGGTAATGTGTATAACGGTTTCACCATGGGTGGATACTGGTTGTGCAGGGAGGCTAGTGTGGAAGGGTTCTGAGGGCTGGATGGGAGGTGATGGTGGAGATGGTATCTGTGTATTTACATCAGGTTCCTCCCTGTGAGTTGGGCTGGTCATTTGAACATCTTCGGAAGTGGTGGTAGGCAGGGCGGTAGAGACTTCCATTTGAATCATTTTTCCCCTTCGCGGTCGCGTATCGATCCTCCGTTGGTCATATTGATGGGTAGTGCATTGTACCATGGTCCTCATGGCTTCCCCTATTCCACATGTTTCCGCCAAGAGATTCAATGACTCTACAAAATGCGGGTCAACATTCTCCGCATGCAGCATCTGGTTCACCAGTGCCCTATTTGCCTCTTTTGATAACTTGTGTCTTTTCTGTACCTGTTTGATTGTCCTGTAGAGCCGTTTGAGTTGTGCC
Source organism: Ceratopteris richardii (assembly GCA_020310875.1). NCBI lineage: Eukaryota > Viridiplantae > Streptophyta > Polypodiopsida > Polypodiales > Pteridaceae > Ceratopteris > Ceratopteris richardii. The sequence goes on along the minus strand of CM035414.1, from coordinate 65,224,431 downwards.
GTGTAGGCAGGAGCTTCCTCTTCACTCTCCTCTGGTTCATTTCCCCCTGCTTCTTCCTGATTCTGTGTGCTTTGAGCATGAGGATGTTGTGTCTCATCTTCCCAGTGTACCCTTCTTGCCTCACTCTGTGGCTGTTCTCTTTGGGAGGATGATCCGGGACCGGCATGGTCAGAAAAATACTCACTATCAGATAAGTGGGCAGTCTGCAGGAAGTTTTCAAAATCAAAATTTGGATCCTCGGTTAATGTGGCCATGGATGCAAACTCAGCATCGGTGGGTAGTGGAGGGGCAGATGGAGTGGGTTGTACCATATCCCCTTATTGCGTTCCTTGGAGATGGGTGGTGAAAGGGTCTACTTGGGCCTCTTCTCTAGGGGAAAATTCTGTTGTGGTCTCACGAGGGATCATGACCTGTGAAAGTGAACCACGCATTCTTTTCGCAGGTTGAACCCCTAACTTCTGCCCCTTGAAGAACTCCAGTTGCGAGTATTTAAGGGCCCTTGCGATCGGCACATCATAGGCCAGGCATCTATAGATAATTCTGGTAATCGCACAACAGCCATTCAAAGTATGCTTCCTCACGCCTCGCTTGCCTGCTTCATATAACTGGTCCAAGATCCATACAGGCATTTTAATTGGCAAGCCTCCAGTCTCTGCTAGGTACAATCCATACCATATTTTCTTATGTGGTTGGGTGAAGTGGTCTTGAGCTGGAAATGCGAAGTGCTGAAGGCACATCCGCAGGGGTATGGCGATGTTGGGGGTGAGGGCACACATTTCCTTTAACTTATTGATTCTGTTGTTCTTCATCGACTCTGGTATCAAAGGATCTCGATCAGAGGGAACATGGGTGCCATACATTTGAAGAGCTTCCCTGATTAAAGTAACATTCAACTCAAACTTCTTCATTTCTTCCTCGTTTGATAGAGAGGGCACCAGGAATGTGCCTGAATGATCCTTATCTCCAGTCGGCTTCAGTGTGGCTATCAAATAGGCTATACCTAAGAAAATTCGGCCTAGGTAAAGCTGCACTAAAGTAATCTTGCAAACCAGCTTTCTGCCAAATATTCTGAAGAGGATCTGCATTCTGTAATGTTTCAAATTCTCTCGAGAAGAATTGAAATGTCCACCAGACTCCACCGAATTCCAACTTTGACTCCCAGATGTGGTCGGCATCTCCCAAGTCTCCAGGCATCTCATTGAACCAGTGAGAATGCCCCTTCACTCTTTGTGTTAGGCCATTGATGGATCTGAGATAGGAATTCTTCTTACGTTCAAAAGCTCTTCAGGCCTTGCTGTCAGTGGGGCTTCCACAGGCATGGTATCCCAATTGCTTCGATTACCAGTGCCCGCCTGGGAGCTTGTTCTTGCTACTGCTGCCATGATACTTCTGATGCTTATCTGCTGGAAGAAGAAAGCACATTAGTGTTGCATAGGAAACAGGATGTAATGGTGTTCCCTTCACAATACTAACATGACAATCCCGAAGGTCAGTGGTTAGAGGTGAAGTGTTCATGATAGATGTGAGTGGTGATTAGAGGTCAGTGTCATCCTAGATGCATACTTTGGTTATGCAATGGACTCAGAATGCACCTATGTTAGAGTGGACGGATTTACAAAATTGGGTCAGGGGGTTTGATACACGGTTTAAGTCTCCAAACCTTGATGGAGGATTCGTAGCTCTTAGAGCTAAAGACAGGTAAATATTTCTAGACTAGAGTGTGATGGATTTGGGACCTTTTGGGTACCCATTTCCAGACATTCCTCGGTTTGACTGAGTGTGGGTCAGGGTGGTATTTAGGTAGAGTTCCTGTGTTGTTTGTCGAGAGGACTTGTGAGTGTTGAATTATGCCAGTGACTCGAGTTGGAGTTATTTGGGCTCGTAAACAGGCCTTGGGCACCCATATGTGTCTGGCAGTCGGGATAGCCTTCATTGACCGCTTAGGGACCCAAATAGACGTGGTGTGCCTAGGAGGTTGCCTAGGGTACTCCTTCAATTTTGTCCTTGATGGTGCGGCTTGTTTTTTGGCTCCTCGAGAACCTGCTACTAGAGCTGTGGGTTTTCCATCCTTGCGTATCCAGATCTGGTTCGCGTCACGAGGTACTCCGTGTTGCCTTGGTTGGCGCTCCTGCCTCTTGATCAGCGGCCTCCTTCGTGTCGAGTGATGTTCAGTCTGCCTGTTTAGAATCTTCTTTGGATCAGTTGGGAACTCCTTATTGGCTCCTGTACCTTCGGTAAGATGGACACTCCTCTGCACCATAGAACTCTGGACAAGAAAAGCATTGTTATCTTCATGTGGATTCCTGGAGGGACCAGGAGTTGGTGCCTGTTCTAAGGGTTTGAGTGCTTGATTTTCTAATTCAATTGTAAGATAGCTTTGGCCTGCCCATGCCTGAAGAAGTCCACTTCTTAAGTTGAGGCTGACTGCGTGATCATAGATCCAGTCTTGGCCCAAGACAAGAGGTTCGGTAAGATCCTCGTCTTCACACACTAGCACTTTTGCTGGCATGAGGACCTCTTGAATGTAGAGGGGAAGTTCCACCTCTCCCATGCAAGGGGTTTCAACACCTCCTAATCCTATCAGATATGCTTCTAGGGGTTTTACCTCCAATTGCAGCTGCTGGCAGTAAGAAAGCCGAACTGCACTAGTGGCTGCACCTGAATCAATTAAAGCTCTTACGGTCCTTGTACTGTCTTCTTGTCCAACTTCTAGGGTCACAAAAGGTCGTCGATCCACTATCCTATGGGCACGTTCACCTGAAGCCTCACACATGGCCATGTGATAGCCTAGAGACTCTTGAGTGTCAATCATAGGCTGATCTCTCCCTTGCCTCCTCAATTTCATTCGTCGGATGCGCTCTAAGGCCTCTGCTTGTGCTTCCTCTCGAATTCGTTTTTCCTCCTCTTTACGTTTCTTGGCAGTGTTGAGCCGATTTAACATCTCTTCAGTCAGGGGTTCTTGGTATAACTTGACTCTACATCCGCTTCGCCTTCCAAAGTGGCTAGTTGTACTGCCCCACTAGTTGAAATCCTATTTATGACCATAGGTCCATAGCCTCTTTTCTCTAATTTTCGTGCATGCTGCTTCAATGTGTAGACTAGGACTAGGTCTCCTGCTTTCAAGCCTTTATCCTTCACATGTGTATCAAAATATGCCTTTTGCCTCTTCTTCGCTGCATAGATTCCTACTGCAGCTCTCAATCGTGTCTCGCCTAGACGTTCAAGATCAAAGATTTGAGAGGAGAGTTCATGGCCTGTCCAGTCATGCTCTTGTGCTACCTTCAATGTAGGTATTAAAAAGTCCAAGGGTAGCACCGCATTCTGACCGAACACCATCTGAAAGGGTGTGGCTTGGAATACTGTTTTATAGGCCACTCGGTATGCCCAAACAGCATGGTGTAGCTGTTTGTCCCAATCAGAGCATTTATTTTTCACTAATTTCGTCAGTACATTGCATAAGATCTTATTTGTACTCTTAGCCTGGCCATTAGCTTGGGGGTGATAGGGGGCAGACTTCTTATGTACTACCAAGAATTCTTGGAGCAGATTTTCAATAACTTCATTCAAGAAGTGAGTCCCTCTATCACTGACTAGCTCTATAGGTAATCCATACCTGGTGAACACATTCTCAAACAAGAACTTAGCTGTTGTTTGTGCATCGTTCTTTGTTGTGGCTTTTACCTCTACCCACTTAGTTAGATAGTCAGTGGCCACAATGATATACTTAGCATGTGAACCCTTAGCTGGGGGATTAATAGGGCCTACAAAGTCTATTCCCCACTTAGAGAATGCACGTCCACCCATCATAGGTTTCAGTGGCATCTCATCTTTGCGTATAGGATACTGAGTTCTCTGACACACATCACACCGTTTCACATAGGTATGTGCATCCATGTGAAGGGTCAGCCACCAGAAGCCCGCAAATAGTATCACCTTGATCACTCGATCTCGTCCAAAGTGTCCTCCTGCTACACCTTGGTGAGCAGTTTCCAAGATCTTTAGATATTCACTCTCATGAACACAAAGTCTTAGGTAACCATCTTTTCCACGCTTGTATAGATTATCACCAATGAGTGAGTAATCTAGGGCTTCTTGTTCTAGACTTCTTTGCCTCGTCATAGTGATATCTGGAGGGAATGTTTTCGTCCTCAGGAAGGATACTAGGGGTTCACTCCAATCCGGCACTATGGACACTTGATAAAGAGTGGCATGTTCCACAGGTGGTTTAGTGCAGTAGATTGGGCATTCCTTGCACAACTTCTGGACATCAGCTTCCATAGTTGGCCAATGCACTCCTAGTCTCCTCAGGGTCTGTAGGGTTCGTTGTTTTGAGTAGTGTTGCTCTAATGCACCTACATGTGCTAATTGCAACCACTTAGCGTACTCGTCCTCTTCTACACAACAAGCCAAGATCCCTTGATCTGTGTGCTTGTACATACTTCCAGCCATGATGTGGTACTTTTGGGCTTTTACTACCTCTCTATCCTGTGTGGCTATTACTGGGTGGTTAGGCCCGTATGTCAATACTGGCACTAATGGCTTAGCCCACTGCGGCACCACTTCCAAATTAAACAAGTAAGCATCAGGTAAGTCATCTAATACTCCTTGTGGGGCTTCTCCAGATGTGAGCCTAGAGAGATGGTCGGCTCTCAAATGAGTCTTGCCTTTCCTCACTACTACCTCAAAGTCATATTCCATTAGTAAGAGAAACCATCTTAATAATCTGCCTGTATTACACGGCTTGTTTACCAGGTACAGTAGAGCTTGGTGATCAGTAAAAAATTTGAACTTATTTGCAAGCAAATAGTGTCTAAAATTTTTAACCGCGTACACCATGCCTAATCCTTCTCGTTCGGTGGTTGTAGAGTTTCGTTCAACAGCATTCAATTGTCTACTGGCATATGCAATAGGGAGATCCATATTACCTTCACCCGTAGGTTGTGCAAGTACACATCCAATAGCATAATTGGAGGCATCCACAGGAACATGGAATGGCTTGTTCCAAACTGCTGTGGTCAAGATTGGTGCTGAACATAATCTTCGTTTAAGCTCCTGGAAGGAATTCTCACATTCATCAGTCCACTCAAAGTTAGTCAGAAGTTCGTACATGGGCTTTGCAATGACAGCATACATGTGGATGAAACGGCGGTAGTAACCACAATGCCCCATGAAAGCCTGTACTTCCTTGACGTTCTTTGGCCTAGGTAGTTCTGCGATGGCTCTCACTTTCTCTTCATCAGTGGATATGCCGTTCTTAGACACTATGTGTCCTAGAATTTTGCCTTGCCTGACCATGAAAACACACTTTTCTGGGTTCAGGCAGACTTGATATTCTCTACATTTATCAAAGATTTGTCTGAGTTCAGGTATATGGGTCTGTCTAATGTTGGAATGAGCACAAAGATCATCAACATAGACTTCCAAATTCTTCCTCAAGAACTCTTTAAACACGTGACACATTAATCTTTGAAAGGTAGCAGGTGCATTGGTAAGCCCGAATGGCATTACCCGAAAGGCAAATATGCCCCACTCTGTGGCAAAAGCCGTCTTATGCTGATCTTCTGGTGCAATGGCTACTTGATTGTAGCCAGAGAACCCATCTACGAAGCTGTACACTTCCTTGCCTGCTACCCTTTCTAATAAATGCTCGGTGATAGGAAGCGGATAACTATCCTTGATAGTGGCTGCGTTAACCTTCTTCAAGTTAATGCATACACGTAATTTGCCATTCTTTTTGGGCACCACTACAATGGTGGATACCCATTCAGTATGCTCAATTTCATAGATAAATCTAGCTTCAACCAATCGATCTATCTCTTCCTTGATCTTGGCCGCATAGTTGTCATTGTATGTGTATGGCTTTTGCTTAGAGGGCCTAGCCTCTGAAGTCATGGGTATCGTATGTGAGCATATGTCAGGGTCTACACCTTTCAGGTCCTTGTAGCTCCAAGCGAATACATCTCTGTACTCTCTTAGCAAAGCTACCAACTCTTTCTCTTCTTCTTCCGTCAGGTCATGCCCTATGTAGGTGCATCTTTCTTCTCCCTCTTCTATGGCGACAACTATTTTCTTGGTAGTTTCCTTGCTATCATAGGCCTCTCCTGCTTGTGCCTCACGTTTAGGCATTCTTATCATGACTCTCCTATCGTCTACCTCATATTTTTTAAAGTTTTTAGGGACCTCAAACAAGGATTCTTCTGCCTCCGGAGTGACTTCCTTCTTCTTCCTTTTCTTTCCTCCGCTCTTAGTAGCTACTTGTGTGGCTAACCTCACCTCATTTGTAAGCTCTCCGTGCCTCTGAGGTTGAAATTCTACTTCATAGAAGTATTCTTCATCTGATGCAAAAGGTGGGTCCATAATGATTGACTCTAGATCGGAGTCACTCGCATCCTCAAATGCATCAAGGCTAGGTTCACATTCTTCTAAAACTGCATCTCCCATGATTGGCTCTATTGAAAAGACTGAAATGTCATAGCCATCCTCATCACAGTGAGGTATCCACTGCTCTTCATTGATGGCTACATCCATTGTTGCTAGGATTTCTGCCCAGCCATGGGGTTCAAATTCCTCATCAAGAAAGACTACAGGTGCATAGGCTGGGTCTTGAATTGATCTATGGTTTTCTTTTGCACCTACCTCTCTGGCTTTCTCTTTCTTCTCTTCTTCTACTGCTACCTTACACATCCATAAGTGGGTGTCTTCATGCATCCACAAGGATCCGGATCCTATGGAATGCACAGACTCAGTCTCATCTTTGGCTCTATGGATGGGATTCCATTGAATAGGCGGTACGTCTCTATGAGAGTAATCCTTAAGATTGACTTTGGTTGTAACACCTAGATGTTGCAAATACAAGGATTTGGTTCCCCAATCCTGGACTACTTGCAATTGCCGCATAAATGGCCTTCCCAAAATCATCTTGTAGGCTTGGTTTTTGCTAAAGTCGCATATAGCAAAAGTATGCTCAAACTCAACCCCACATGTAGTGAGACTTATTCCTTCTAGCAATCCTAAGGGCCTTTCAATATGACCATCGGCCATCTGCAATTTCATTCTTGTTGGTCGGAGTGCTGGCTTGCCCCAACGCTTCCAAAGGGAAGTTGTGGCAATTGCAACTCCTGCACCTGAGTCCAAAATCGCCTTGGTTGTGTAACCCTGATGGGTAACTGGGAGATAGGTATTTCCTTCTTCTCCTTCACTCATTTCTCCTATCTTATCCAATGGTATTTCAGGCACTGTTCTATGAGATCCTACTTGGGAGCGCGATTTCGCTATGTCTGGCACTTGTTTGGCTACATGTTTCCACACTTCTGGCTTAACTTTGAGTAGCTCTTCTAAAGTGAGATTGCACTGCACTTTAGTGTTCTTTACTACCTCTGTATTCCTAGGTATGATAGAATCTTCATTTCTTATCATGACTGTGGGCGCTCTCAGACAAGTAGACTTGGTTTCCCATGGGCCTGTGAAATGTGGTAATTCTTGTAGAGAATTAGACTCAAAGTCTAATCTCTCTTGAGAGTGGGTGCTCTCATGCTCCTCATAAATGGATGGGATGTCCTGTGGGAATTGATCATGTGCATCATCCACAAGTTCAATGGGAGGAGGGACTTCACTTTCTTTAGCCCATTTGTCTTCTTGAATCTCTCGTAGGAATTCTGGTGTGAACCGACTCATAGAAGATGATGTGTCTAGCTCCGAAGAGTTAGGCACGTAGGCTTCCTGGGGAGGTAGGCTCACGCTCTCACTTGCCCTGCCCTTATTTTGAGAGGCGGGTTCCTTTTCTGATTGTGCAATTAGCCTCTCTATTCGTTCTAGCAGTCCATCAAAGTGTAATTGCGTCTTAGCTGAACTAGAGATGTTAAAGAGGCGACTGGCTTCAAACATAGTCTGAGCCAATTCCACCATCTTAGCACAAATTTTGGTTCGTTCTAGCTCTAGTTCTGCTCTAGGGTAACACTTTTCATGATCAGTTACGTTTGGCCCTTCTTGGATTCTGGCCTGATATGCTCTAAGCATCATGTTTAGGTCCTCGGGAGTGGGATCGGCTAGGACGGATCCTACTCTGGGTGGTGGGTGGGTTAAGGGTGGTGTATTGAAATGTTGGGGAATGGAAGAAGATGGATTGGCGGGTAAAGGGAGAGGTGGTGGAGGGGTGGTGTGAGAGTGGTTTTGAGATGCGAGTTCACTTATCTTTGCTTTGGTTTCTCTCAAGCTTTCTTCAAGTTCACTCATCTTTTTTGCCCATTGCCTTTTCATTCTTTCACGACTATCCTTCTAGGCTCTAGTCCTCTTTTTGGTTATGCTCTCTGTTTCACTCACCTCGGGGCTCTTTTCCTGACCAACACCTTGGTTTTGCTGTAGTGCTTGGGCTCTTGTGATCACTTGCACAGGTGCAGTGGAAGTCACACTCCCTGTGGAGTCTACAACTAACCCAACAACATTGATAGGAGTGATTTTAGGCATGTTATTAGGGTTCTTTGGGCAATCTCGTAGGAGATGCTCTTTTCCACAGTCTTGACAGAAACCCTGAATTGTTACTGGTTGGGGTTGTGTAGGGGTAGGCAATGGACAATCCCGTATAAGGTGATCTCCCTGACATCTGAAGCATGGTCCTCTAGGAAATGGGGGTCGTACCTGCCTAGGTTGAGGTCTAGAGTTGGGGTTTGTGTACATGACATTAGCATACTCAGGCTCCCCACTATTTTCACTTGGGTCCTCATAATAGTATGACTCGTTATGCTCGGGTGACTGCATGTAGTAAGCCTGTGGGCTATCAATATGTGTGGAGTCAAAACTATGGTCACTTGGATCACTGTCTGATAGCAATGGGGTGACTGGGACTATGGCTCTGTTTGGATTTTCTTCAGCAGATGCATATTTCACTGGGATCACCTTGGTTGGAGCAGGGGGTTGCTGCACTAGGACTGGTTGAGGTCTCTACTGCCCTTGATAAGGTGGCTGATAAGTTTGCTGTGGTCTATTGTATTGTTGTGGTGGGTACTGATTCTAGTATCTACCCTGTTGTGGATATGGCTGAGGGTAATTTTGCCTAACAGTTTGTTTGTTATATGGGCAGTCTTGTGCAGTGTGGTTGGTGTACCTTCGCTCTATGGCGCAGCACTGGCTACTACGATTCGCCTGGGGTTGGGCCATAATGGGACATACATTTGCCATATGGTCACCTCCACAAGTGTAGCACCGCTTAACTGGGGCAAATCTCGGAATTTGTTTGCTAGAGACACCTAGTTTTTGAGCTACCTTCTCTGCAAGTTCCTCAATGGATGTGGATTGACCAGTTGTGAGGCTACTAGAGCTATCAGAATCCTTATAGATTTTTGATAGTTCTAACTCCTCACCTAGATTGTCCTCAATGTCTATGCACATGCACACGCACTCTTCTATCGTTCTGGAGTCCTTCAGATACACATATGACCTGAGCTTGGTGCTCAACAATCCATCTAAGAACAAGGCCACTTGCTTGGCTGGTGTGGGTAACTCCGGCATCGGGCATCTCTCTAAGTATTGCCTAAACCGTCTTCCTGCTAGTCTGACCGTCTCTTGAGGTGTTTGCTTGAAGCTATGAATTAGTGAGGAAGTGTTGTGCCTAATTCCACTCTTAGAAAACTCAATGATAAATGCCTCTAAGAGCTGGTCTATGTTTCTGAAATGTCTCTCGTTCAGTGGTTGGAACCACGTGAGGGCAGTGTTCCTAAGGGTTAGACCAAAAGCATTATACTGTGTAAATAGGTCCTCTACCTGTTCAGCTTTCAAGACTTGCCTAAACTCTGCCACATGGTCATAAGGGTCTCCATTGCCATCAAAGTAATTCTTCATGGACTTCACCAGTTGAGTTGGCCTCAGGATCTTAGTGTGTTCTCTCGGCCTTGGCAAAGGAAAATCTTCAGCATTTCTTTGGTTCCTTGGGCCTCTAAATCTCTCGGTTTCTTCTCTATCCGTCCCTGTTCTCCTTCTTTCTCTTCCCTGGGGGTTGGCAAAGCTTACTTCAGGTCTATCTCTACTTCTATCTCCTTGAGCTCCATGAGGCTGGGAGGTCCCGGCTCCTTGGTGACCAAAGGACACATTAGACCGAGGTTGGGGAAAAACAAATTCACCCTTCCATGTGTAGGCATGTCTGCCATGCTCGGTGACCACGAAGATCCTCTCTGATGTATTGTCTAGGTAGGTTACTTTGCCTGGGCTATCAGGGTCTTTAAACTCATAGATTGTGAGAGCACTACTTCCTGAGGGTGAGCAGGTTTATATCTCCAAAAGGCCTCATTGGTTTCTCAGTTTAAAAGCAAATCTATGCTTTTATTATCCTGTGGAATCCACTCTGGAGTCATGATTCTGGTCAAGACATATTTACCACGGGGAGTTACATTCCCTTGCTCTATATCACCCATGTCGGTCTCCACAATCACATTTCCAAACTCATCAGTTCTATCAGGAAGAGTGGTGACTACATATATAGTCCCCTCTTTATCTAGGTATGCTCCATTCTCAAACTTGACTACCGGGTGTTCTAGTCCATGGGGTTGATCGGGGTTCTTAATCTAGACCACAGATCTTCTCAGTCCGTCTTCGTAGATGCGAGCACCTAGACGATTAGTTCTGATGTATTCCGATTGAGTCTTGTAAGGTCCCTCTGGCTTTTCTAGATAAGCCACCCCTGAACTACCTACTGGTCTCTCCATGTGATAGGACATTTCAGAATCACTTGTTTCTGATCATGGAGTGTATGGGTAATCACTCAACTGCTGGGCCCAAGACCTAGCAGTGTGATTGACACTAGCTTCAGAAGATCTGAGGCTTTGTCTGTCTCGGCCTAAGTGTCTGCCTGACCTAAGGTTCATATGCCTGGTTTATCTACCCCCTTTGGTCCCAAGTACACTCTCGTTGCAGGTTATTTTGCACCAATCACTTTGTTCTTTTTAGTTGATTATTATGTTTATGAACTTGTCTGATATCTCGGTGTCACGAATACTTAAGTGAATTTCGCACTTGATAAGTGATCGATTCAAGTTTACTTTTGTCCCTTAGGGTTTTCGCACTTAAGCCCTACCTAATGCTTGCACTTAATTGATTAATTCTCTTGGACTTGAATCATGCCTATCGTAGCCCTAATTAATCACCACACCTAAGTCGTGCTTAGCCTAGGCTAGGAATTGACAAAGGAGGGTTGAGAGAACTTCCAACCTCAATTCTTTGGTTGCTCAGACTGCTGCACAAGCCTAGGAAGCCTTCTCCCAAGCTTGGTACTCACCCTTGGTAGCTTGCCTTGGAATGCCTTGCTTGCACACAATGTTCCTGCAAAAGTTCACAAGTCAATATGGCTCTATTATCACAAGGGATTGACTGACACACATCAACAATTACAGGTCCCCCTTGGAGTAACTCACTGTACCCCCCAAAATCTTATGACCACCTAGTCCCACCTAATGGTCAACTTAAAAATACATGTTCTAAAACTCCACGTATGATTCTTACAAAAACCAATCGAGGTCCACGTAGGATTCTCAACTAGGGGTCAAAACAGGCTCTCAGGGTTCAGGAGATTCCTCTCTGGTTTCTAGGTCTTTTTCCCACTCCTAAGGCTCTAATGTTATCCCAATGTATCTAAAATTAAGCCCAAATATGCCTCAATCCACTCAAAAATTCACTCTAAAATTTTCATGCGTTATGGCCGTGTATCGGGATAGGTCAGGTCGAGGTGTCGTGATAGGTGGAAGTGTCGCGATAGGTCGAAGTGTCGCGATACTTGGGAGTGTCGCGATACTCTGAGGTGTCGCGATAGGTGGAGGTGTCGCGATAGGTCGGGGTGTCGCGATACTTGGGAGTGTCGCGATAGGTCGGGGTCGAGGTGTCGCGATAGGTCGGGGTCGAGGTGTCGCGATAGGTGGAGGTGTCGCGATAGGTCGGGGTGTCGCGATACTTGGGAGTGTCGCGATAGGTCGGGGTCGAGGTGTCGCGATAGGTCGGGGTCGAGGTGTCGCGATAGGTCGGGGTGTCGCGATACTTGGGAGTGTCGCGATAGGTCGGGGTCGAGGTGTCGCGATAGGTGGAGGTGTCGCAATAGGTCGGGGTGTCGCGATACTTGGGAGTGTCGCGATAGGTCGGGGTCGAGGTGTCGTGATACTTGGGAGTGTCGCGATACCTCGGAGTGTCACGATACCTCGGAGTGTCGCGATACCTCGAGGTGTCGCGATAGGTCGAGATATGGTGAATTTTTATGTTCTGTCTAGTGATCCTAGGAGCTCTAGGGCTGCGCAGTGTCGTGGTGCACTCAGAATCGTGATTGGGGCAACTTTTCGGTGTGTCGCGATAGGTCGAGCTCGACGCCTCGGGGCTTGCGCTGATAGATTTGGTACTTGCTGAGCTTGCTGGAGATGATGATGGAGTTGAAACCTGCAAGAAACATGCAAAAACACACAAAACAAGAACACACACGCTCGCTCTCTCTCAAACTCGCACAAAGCAAATGAGGGAAATGGTTTGGAAATGAGGATATAAGGTGGAGAAGGAGATGGAGGTGGAGATGAAGATGGAGATGGAGATGGAGAAAAATCAGAAATTTACCTACTACTTACCATTCCAACGCATCCTCTCTACGTCTTACCATCACACGCTCGTCCTCAAAGCTCGAATCCCCGGCAACGGCGCCAAAATTTGGTGTAGCTCAATGATGAGTAGCACCTCCTTTAATGTCAATCTGGGAAGACATGAGGATGGTATGAAGACCTCGAGCAAGTGAAGGCACAAATGTGTGAGTGAGAAGCACACTAATATGCACACACATACACACACATGCGCACACACAGCAAGAACAAAGAGATTAAGACAATGGAATCACTTCTATTGCAACCAAGTTCTCATACAAGCTCAAAACTACAAGAAGCTCCCCCAAAAATGAGCTCTCTAGCTCTATTTATAGTTTTTGACTAGCTTTGGCCCTGTCCAGACCTAGTGTCCGGCCTAGTTAAAAATTAGGTTCCAAGGCTTATTCGAGGGCTCAAACGAGATCTAAAAAATATGAAAATTGGCAGGCCACTACTTCTAAGGCTCCCCAAGCTTGAGGACTCCTCGGCTTGTACAAAATGGAGCTACAAAAAGGTGAAACGATATTTACAAGGGTTTTCAGTGATGAGAATCACTTTTAACATGGTGTAAGGTTTGGAAAAATTTAATGGGTTTCCTTAGTGCTAGATCTTCATTTATGCTCGTACTTGCTTCATCTGCCAACAGAAGTCTTGAATGCTTACTTTGAGATAGGAATAGTTGGATCAAGGGTGGCAATACATCAAGCGGAAATGGACAAAAGTAAGTTAGTGGATTATGTTGTTCCATTGATTATGGTGTGGTACAAATCAAAACCCATTTCTAGAGTTTTGATATTGCCACTTTGCCAATTTTCTCGCAGATAGGATGGACCAATTTTCAACTTGTACCATTTTATGTATGCATGGTTGGTCAATCTCGAGCCTAGCCTATTTTTTTATCAAAGACATCCCTATTTAGATTTAGGATGTGACATTTCATAATAATATTCCAAAAAGATTTTCTCAATAACAAATCAAGGTGTGGCCATAATATTTCCTGTTGGAGTTAGACATCTGCGGAAGCACACAAACAACACAAGGAAGAAGAATAAGATTCGAGCACAACACACACACTAAATGTATTACCACTAGAATGTACAAACATAAGTAACCCATTAGGGCTATAGGTGTATATACAAGCTGGGGGAGAAAAACCTCCTAAAGAGGGAAAAAAGTGCCCCGACCGTCCTAGTGTGTTCACACACATCACTACCTAAATATATTGCCAAATTATATGTGGGAGTGATTACGTGAATAGGGAGCTCACACTCATGTATAAGGAAGTGCCAAGCTATGTGGAATCAATCCACAAAAGGAAGTAAGCCCAAAGCTTTGCGGAAAGCTTCAAACTTCTCCCTAGGCAGAGCCTTCATGAAATGATCAATGTTCTCCTGAATGGGCACATATGCCAAGATGGTCTCTCTAGCAGAGAACCTCTCTTTGACATAATGATAATGCACCTCAATGTTCTTAGTGCAGCATGGAACAGAGGGTTCCTTGCAACTACCAATGCGCTCTGACTGTCAGTGAAGATGGTGGTGGCAAAAGACTGACCAACACCCAAATCAGCCATAAGGTGTCTGAGCCACACACAAACACTCAATAATATTTGTGAAATTTACCCTATACTCAGCCTCACAATTGGAAGTGGCCACAGTAGGCTACTTCTTGCTCAGCAAAGATATGCATGAGCCACCAAGCATGAAACAAAAACCTCTAGTGGACACACGAGTGTCATAGAAACTAGTCGAGTCAGAGTTAGAAAAAGCATGCAAATCTGGTGGTGGTGATTGCCCCCCTTGGAATAAAACAACCGGAGTAGCCAGGTACCACTCAAGTAGTGAAAGATGCGCTTAACCGCTTGCCAATGCTTGACACATGGGCAATGCATAAACCTGCTCATCTGTGAGACAACAAACTGAATATCTGGCCGAGTAATGCATAAGTGAATCAAGCATCCAACAATGTGCTGATAGAGAACATCATCAAATGCATCTCCATCATCATGAAGACTCAATCGTAAAGCTATCTCCATAGGAGTGGCAATAAATTTACAGTCTTCAAGGCCAAAATAGTGCAATAATGTGTCAATATATTTTGTTTGACACAAAGTCATTCCACCATCAACATGCATAAACTGAATGCCCAAATAATGATGCAAATACCCTAAATCAAACATCTCAAATGAGGCATGCAAATTAGCCTTAAAATGAGCAATATGCTTCTCATGAGGACCAGTGAGCAGCATGTCATCAACATACACAACAATGATCGAAAGTACATCATTATCACGTTTCACATATAAGGTGCTTTCAGTTGGGCTGTTCTCAAAACCATGTGCAATCAGATAGGCATGCATATTTTCATACCAAGCACATGGTGCTTGCTTTAAACCATATAATGCCATCTTTAACCTCCACACTTGGTTTTCATGCCCTTTCCGCACAAAGCCATGGGGCTAAAAAACATACACTTCTTCATGCAAGTCAGTATTCAGACTTGTTGTTTTAATGTCCAATTGATGTACATTCCAACCATGATGAACTATAAGTGTACAGATGCTACAAAGAGTAGTCAAGGCACTAATGCATATGCCAGACAACCAAAAACACACAGATAAGCAACAAATGGCTTGCAACCATGCCAAGCCTCATATAGTGGGATACCTACCAATTTATATTCCCCCCTTGATGAGAATGGAGGGTGCCCATTTTACATGTTGACTGAGTTTTAACCAAAACAAAAAACTGTTTGAAGCACATGAACACTTCCGACTTTGCTTTCAATGGATATACCCATGCATGCCTGGAAAAATTATCAATGAAAGTCATGAAGTAAAGATAGTTTCCAAAAGAGGGTGTCTGCATAGGACCACAGAAAACACTATGAACAAGCTGCAATTTCAGAGTAGCTCGAAGTAAACCATCTTTTGGAAAGGGGGAATGGTGCATTTTGCCCAAAATACAGCCTTGACAGACATGTTTTTTGGGTGCCTCAAGTTTGGGCAAAGAGGACACCATTTTAGATTTCTACAGGCATAGCAAACTAGCAAAATTCAGATGACCAAAGCATGCATGCCAAAGCCTTGCATCTGACATAGCCTGAGAATCATGTACTACATATGCTGAATCATTCATAGATTTTCATAGTCTATGAGCTTATACAACCACACCATAAAATGCCTTTTTGATTTCTTCTCATCTTTGTCTTCCTTTGAATGTGCAACATTTGCATATTTCTACTTACTAGTAGATGAGCTCCATTTACCTTTTCCCTTCTGACTAGACAGGAAAGCTTGATCTGCAACACACATATTGGACCTGTTCTACCTAGACTGATCTTCCTACAACAGAATAGAGACTAAGTCCTCAAATGACAAGGCATTTGGATTGCCTTTCATCATTTGGATTGCCTCAAACATATGTAGAATTGTAAGACATGTAGTAAATGGTGCTTTAAGTCAAGCGTACTATGCTATTTGTAATTTGAGGGATCATAGTAAAGAGCATTGTATATTAAACACTTGAAATAAGGAAATATCAAGCAATCACTGACATGCTGCATACTTGTTTTTGGTACTAGTCCCCTTTTGTAAATAACATTCATTCTTTAGAAACTCATCATAATATAGGAATCAGAGGATCTCTACATTCACCTCCTTCTGGATAGTGCTGATAAATTATGAAGGGTATGTGTTGAGGTTGTAGCAAGGAACGACCAAAAACCCTCACCACCTTGCATGGAAGCAAGAAGGAAGGCTCAAGAGTGACTCTTCTCTCATCCACCCCTTCCTCCCACATGTTCAAGGCCATTGGCATCAGCCCCAGCCTATGCCACATGCTTGAAAACAAGGAGAATAGGGAGTCAAGGATCCTAGTCAATGAGGAAAATACAAGCAAATGCAACTACTCTACTCACACAAAGGAGAGACATGCATAGGCACACACACACCACTCTCACACACTCACAAAGACACAATACATGTAAATGTAAATAGTCTTCTTGGAGTAAATGAGAGCCTTCTTCCATTGATAAGAGATATTACATGAGAGATCGTCGACCAAAAGCTCCCCCCTTTACAAGAATGAGCTTCTATTTATAAGCTAAGCTATATTCCCCATGTGCTCCTTTGAAAAGTCAAAAAATGG
This sequence comes from Ceratopteris richardii, assembly GCA_020310875.1. Taxonomy (NCBI): domain Eukaryota; kingdom Viridiplantae; phylum Streptophyta; class Polypodiopsida; order Polypodiales; family Pteridaceae; genus Ceratopteris; species Ceratopteris richardii. The sequence continues at coordinate 65,207,687 of CM035414.1, read as the reverse complement.
ATCTCTCTCTAACTAACATATCTTCTAGGAGATTCCAAGATCACATGTGTAACAAACAAATCCCCAAAAAGAACATGCGTGGGATTTTCACATGTGTCCTCCTAGATGCGTGTCCAAATAAGTTATTTCCCAAGGCTTCTCTACTATAGTGTTACAAAAAGATCAGAAAGTGTCCTAAGAGGGTGTTTTTATGTGAAAACTCTAAGTAGATACAAAAAGAGTTATTCTCATGGTCTAGGGAGGGTTCCTATGTACAAATTGGGATGTGTGCATACCCTACAACCCAGCACTCTCCCCCCCAGACTTTGTTGTCCTCGACAAAGCTAAGAGAAGAGGATCATACATAACTGAATTTTCCAAGTTGGAGTCAAGTCTCGAAACTCTTCAGTTCTTCAAAATCTGCAATTCTTGAGTCTGCAAAGCTTTAGGCAACAAGTCTTCAGTCTTTACTTCAATCTCCAAAACTTCAATCTTCAAAGCAGGGCGACACAATCCCCTTGGGGGGCAGTCAGCCCAACATGCATCCCACTATGCAGTCTTTTGTAAGGCTAGAAATGCCTTCTCTAGAAGCTCCAAAACTTGAAATGACATACAAAAGAGCAAGTAGACTGCATCTCATAATGAGATAAACATTCATTTCAAATTTAGTTTCCACATCAGGGGCATCCTCTTCTGCAAGACTTTTCTTCTAGAGAGACATCCTCTTGAAGATCTATCTTGCCATGGTGTGCATATCAGGTATAGCTACCCCTACATGGTAGTGATAGAAGTTATCATGGCTTGACATGAAGATCTTCATAATCCTAAAAAAAAGTAGCTCCAAAGAGCCCATAGCCTTCTAGTTCTCAAATAAGCTTGCAACGTTGGCCTTATTTTCATTCAAAGAAGTCAATCACCATAGTATCTGAAGATGAAAATAGGATGGCCATGCATATAGTAAACATATGATTCATTCCTCAAGCACCAATGTCGAAAGAATAGAAAACATCCAATTAATCTCTCCCAACTATGTGAACTGCATGGCCAAAGTATGAACCAGAAACAACCACTTGCAATGATGTGGAGTAAAATTATGACATTAACATAGATCAAAAGTAAGATTTGTGTAGTCCTAGGCAGAATTCCAGTTAGTTGGCCAATCTTACCTAATGTCATTCACCAGCAGTACCTGTACCTAAATAGAAGCAATCTGATTATGCATTGTAAATCATGCAATAGATGTTGCTCTCATATTACATTTAGTGCATGTGTGATGACATGTATTGTCATGTGAACATAATACCAAGGTGATATGATCCATCAATTGAAGCCATCATAGTATCATTATAGCATCTGGGAGGGAAATCATAGGGACCAAAATCCCATAGATCAACCCCTAGCTTGTACTGTGATCTGAAAAAGCTTCAAACCTAAGCACAGGTTACACGACAATCCCCTTCCCCAAGGTATTTCATAGTAGAGTTCGTGTCTAGTATTGTGAATGGAAATTTGCACAGTATTCATGTATAGCAACCACAAAAAACTGTAGCCATCATCCATGCACCACACAACCCATCTTGTATATCCTATAAAGACAGAATAGCACATGGACTGCAACCGAGCACAGGTCACATGACAAGCATTGTAAGATACTTCCTAAACTAAGATGCATTCCGATCTTCAAATGGTATGGAAAATGCATGCACCTAATAGCTCATTTAGGAAAATTAGGTCATGGCTCATCCATCAACAAATCACCTTTTATTAGGCATAACATGAGTCATATGGGACACCCCAATGAAGGAAATTCAGCATGAATAGAAATGTCCCTAAGCTATAGATGTATGATATTGCTATGAATCAGATATTGCTTTCTCAAAAATTCTTAAAGATCCGTACCTTAAAGAAACCTGGTAATATCCTGCATGAGACACATCTTTCAATATGGGTCTCAGTGGCACCAACAAATTTTCAAAAAAGGGAAAGAACGAAAACTATCATCACATTTGTGCTCAAGTGTGGATCCAAACTTTGATCTTTAATCATCCAAGAAGATTTCCATAAGATGGTTGGTGGACACAATTCCCTACTAGAACTCAACATATCAGTGTATCATATCCTGTCAAACCTGTGACACATATCAAGTATCTCAAAATGAGCAACCCCCACACATCTAAACTGTTAGATTGTCTTATAGCAGGAATTGTGAGTTAGAGGGCCATCATCATCCTTTGTTTTGCCCTGTAACACTCAGGGAAGAGTCAAGGACATTAAAATGAAAGCATACATACAATGTGAGAGAATATCGAAGATAAGCCCCCAAAATTCAACTTCAGCCACCTCCAACAAAAATTGCACTCCCTATATGCATCTGTAACTTTACTTTGAAGAACACAAAGAACATCGTGAAGCGAAAGCATTATGCACCCAATATCACATTCTTCTAATGGGAATTAGCATCATTTTTCACCCCCCAGCTGCATACACCTTTCACATGCATAAAAAATTCCAAAAATTCATGGTAGTAGCCTGCTTGAGTAAGTCCAAGGGCCATCATCAGACTTCGTTCATGCCTGCAACACTCAAATGAAGACAAATCTTAGTGAAATCATGATATGCATAACTAAGCACACCCCTCATTTCACCCTGTATAGTAGTTTTAATTCATAAAACCTAAGCATTTAGAGTTCATTTCTCTAGAGATCACGAGCATTGGATCATACAGTTAGTCAATATTCATCAGGTATAATGGACTCTAGTAATTCAATAAATATCCAAGAAAAAGGTTGGCTTGTACACAGTCTAGAACACAATCACAAGAAAAGTCTACGGGTTCAGTATTCGATCCCCAAGTAAGATAGAACACAACCCCCACCATTGATAGCACCAAATCTAGCAAAAGAAAGTGTCATTATTATTGCACATAAACATCTCATGAAATTTGATATTAGTTAGTGCCATCATGATACTTATTATGTTCACATCAGTTAAGTACGCATGAATAGAAAAAACACTCATGAACTAGATTCAAAGAATGGATATTCTTGGCGATAATGAGAGGCATTACCACTTAGATGACACCTGATTTTTTTTCTTGGATCTATCTCAGAGATGAGGATCAAAAACAACATGCAGAATGGCTACAGCTGACTACCTTCACAACTTAATGGACACATCCATCGTAATCTTAATAGTAGCTCTATTGTGAAGGGCAACATCCCATCAATGTTTTGTACTAGGAAGCCATGTCCGATTCTCAACAAACATAAAGAAACCGACCATTATGATCTTTCAGTAATGTTCTCATAGCAGCAAGGCGCCTTCTAGACTTTGAGGTATAGTATGCATGTGACCATTTCCTACAACTCTACAAAACATCCACTGTTTTATGCATTCAACCTTAGAGATGATGATCTTTCAACAACCTTCTCAAAAGCTACAGTAACAGAATAATAGAACATTTTTCAACAAAACTGCATCCAACATATAATAGAGTGGCAACACAATATCGATCTCAGGTTCCATATCAATAAGGACGCATTGATTTTTTGCAAAGGATCTCTATTTGCGTGCGCACCTTGAATCTTTAACACTGAAACCATACCCATATACACCTTACAACATTACCTTGATTTTGCAAAAAAGAGATGTAGTAGAGATTTCTCAAGCCAAAGCAGAAGCAAAGAGGTGTAATGAGGGTTGCAGTAAGGCATGGCCAAAATGGTGAGCGCCATTCATACATAGATAGAACCATCTGAAGTGCAGAGGGTCCAACAGACTAAACATTGAGGGTGGGGCTTCGATCCATAGCAGACGGAAATGCCACAACACCCAAGGTCACAAGGAACAGGGAAGCAAAAAGATGCTCCACCCCGACATGCTTACGAGGTAAGGGAAGACCAAAGAGGACTCCACACTATGAAGAATGAGGCAAGGACCACATGTGAAAGTGCATTAGAGGTTCAAACCTTTAATCAAAGAGCCTCAGCAGGGATAATCTGCCAAGTGAGGGGGCCCGAAACATGTATTTGTTGTGTGACATAGAGAAGTTGATGGGAGCAAACAACTACACGGTGCAGATAGGAGAGGTGATCCAAAATACTCATCTAGATGCCTGCAAGAAGCATGGAAGAGAAAGCCGAATACCTCCACCCCGACAATTTCAGCACTACTCGCGCTTTGAGGGGAAACCACGAACTTCAAGTCACCATAGCAGTTCTGATGAGATAGGGAAGCTCGTTGAGAGATCAACCCCACCAACAAGCGTCATCCCGGAGTAGAAACCCGCCTCAGAGGAGAACATGCAGTAGTAGTAATGGTGTTGTATCACTATAAGGAGACGGATGTAGAGCACGAGTCGAGCACAATATGACTGATGTGTGAGGTCGGCCACTGGTAAGGATGAAAGAGGAAGCCTGAGCTGAAGTACAGAGAGGGGGAGTTCATAGGAACTCGACCACCTGCACTGTAGAAATGGGGAGAAGGAAGATGTTCCTTTCCCCATACCAAACCAAACATGTTCGAAGTTCCATGCAAGGGCGTTTATTCAGACACGTCCACAGGAGTTTAATGAAGAGAGGGAGAGAGACTTGCATCGGACGATTCTTTCCATATGTCATAGTAAAGAGAGAGTACATCCTCCATCTTTATTGCATGGCACATTTGCCAGCCATCACCCAATTTAAAAAAAAAAGAGAGGGAGAGAGATTTAAGACTCCCTCCAACAACCGTCCTCTTTTGACCAATCGTTTAGTGGGAAGATAAAAGAAGTTACTGGTGTACTTCCTACTCCCATCACCAATTCGTGGGCATCCAAAGAATTTTGCCCTGTCACCTTATAGCCCGAAGGAGGGTGTAATGCATACACGGATAGGATTCTAGGTGATGATAGAAATTTTATGCAAAGAGAAATTAAATCTTCTTATCTTTCCTGTGACTGAAGAGAGGGAGGGACAATAAAGGACTACCCATCTCCCTTTTCAAGACAGACACTCAAAACAAGAAATGACACAGATGGAGAGTGGTGCCATTGAGTATGTGGGAGAATGTGTATGTGATAGAGAAAGAGAGAGAGAGAGAGAAGGGAGTTAGGGGGTATTTTTGTGCTTCAAAAAAACATGAACAAAAACTACACTACCAAAAACAAGAAATGCGGAGCAAATGGCCCAATGGAAGGGTGAACGTGCCAAGCAAGAACTCAAATCCTATGCAATTGAGCAAAAAAATTGCAACACAATACTTTATCACATGTTCTTGAGCTCTCCAAGTGATGAAAGGCCAATCTCCCCGGAAACGGCACCAAAAAGTGTTGAGGTTGTAGCAAGGAATGACCAAAAACCCTCACCACCTTGCATGGAAGCAAGAAGGAAGGCTCAAGAGTGACTCTTCTCTCATCCACCCCTACCTCCCACATGTTCACGGCCATTGGCATCAGCCCAAGCCTATGCCACATGCTTGAAAACAAGGAGAATAGGGAGTCAAGGATCCTAGTCCATGAGGAAAATACAAGCAAATGCAACTACTCTACTCACACAAAGGAGAGACATGCATAGGCACACACACACACACCACTCTCACACACTCACAAAGACACAATACATGTAAATGTAAATAGTCTTCTTGGAGTAAATGAGAGCCTTCTTCCATTGATAAGAGATATTACATGAGAGCACGTCGACCAAAAGCTCCCCCCTTTACAAAAATGAGCTTCTAATTATAAGCTAATCTCTATTCCCCATGTGCTCCTTTGAAAAGTAAAAAAGTAGATCTCTCTAACTGACATATCTTCTAGGAGATTCCAAGATCACATGTGTAACAAACAAATCCCCAAAAAGAACATGCATGGGATTTTCACGTTTGTCCTCCTAGATGTGTGTCCAAATAAGTTATTTCCCAAGGCTTCTCTACTATAGTGTTAGAGAAAGTTTAAAAAGTGTCATAAGAGGGTGTTTTTATGTGAAAACTCTAAGTAGATACAAAAAGAGTTATTCTCATGTTCTAGGGAGGGTTCTTATGCACAATTTGGGATGTGTACATACCCTACAAGCCAACAATATGGATGAGGATGAAAATCTTTTAATCATAATAAGAGAGAATGTGGCACTTATCAGAATGATATAAAGGTGTCGTAATCCCTATTTTGCATGGATTAAAGGCAAAAGAGATGCAATTGTGTGGAAGCCCAATAATATGGTAGGAAACAAGAAGCCAAGCTCAAGGCACCAATGATGAATGTGGTGATGATTTCCTATGAAGATTGAGTAGCAACTCTTATTACCCGGTATGGTAAACAAATTTTGGCTGATGATGTGATTTTGCAGCCTAGCCTTTAAGAGTAGCATAGAATGTACAATCAAGGATCTAGTTGGGCTTTTGAGGTCCCTCATTATTTTATTTTACTAGAGCAAGGTACTTCACCTAATAAGGAGCAGGTGGATCGGATACAGGCCATAGTGCCAAACTAAGGATCTTCACATCCGATAACATCCCTATATTGTTACAAAACAAAAGAATCTATGGACAAGTAGGACCTTACCTCAGCTTCATAAAAGGTTCCTTTATCAATGATGCAACAAAAATCTACAACTATAAGCATTTTTCTAGACTCATGGCAGGTCTTATGTAATTCCACGATTCAAATGTTAGTTAGAGAACTTTATCTTTAGTACCAATTTTTAAACAAACTTTGTTAATCAAAGTTTAGAAGGAAGTCTTGAATGCTTACTTTGAGATAGCAAAAGTTGGATCAATGGTGCCAATACATCAAGAAAAAATGGACAAAGGTAAGTTAGTGGATTATGTTGTTCCATTGATTATGGTGTGGTAAAAATCCAGACCCATTTCTAGAGTTTTGATATTGCCACTTTGCCAATTTTCTCGCAGATAGGATGGAACAATTTTCAACTTGTACCATTTTATGTATGCATGGTTGATCAATCTCGGGCCTAGCCTATTGCTTTTATCAAAGACATCCCTATTCAGATTTAGGATGTGACATTTCATATTAATTTTTTTGTTATTGGATTTTTGGGGAAAGGTGATTATTATAACTTGCTCTTAGGACATCCTTGAACCAAGCATGCAAAAGTGTAGCAAGATTGGGGATCCCAAGCAATAACTATCTAGAAGGCTCAAAAAGAAGTATATTCAATCACATTGGCTGATAGACATATATGTTCTAAGGATCAATCATCGTATGTTGCAGAACCCCCATACATGTTGAAAGGAATTGTCAATGATTGAGAAGCTCACTTCAATCCGACTCGTGGGAGTTCTACAAGATGAAATTTCCTCACCTATTGATGACTCTTTAGTACAAACTAGGGTTCGTGTACAAGAGTATTAGGTAGAGCTCATTAACTTAGGATTTGATATTAAACCAAAGATCGTGAAAGTTTGTGTTGATTTGCTAGTAGCATTCTGTGGCAACTTGCATTGATTCAAGAATTCAAGGATGTCTTTGCATGGGATGATTTCAACATGAAGGGTATTGATCCCAAATAATATCAATGTAATATCCATTTAAAGCTTGATTAATCTCTAGTTATTCAACAACATTACAAGATGAATCCAAATTTTGAGAGAGAGAGAGAGAGAATTTATCTGTGATTTAGAGATTTGATTGTGTTTTAATTATATTGTTTATAATGAATTGATTAACTAGTAACTATAAAATAAAGAAAACGAATGAATATAAATACTTACTAATAATATAATGTAAATAAATTGACATAAATAATTATTTTTTGGAGTTAATTAAATAAGAAAATAAATAAATAGAATAAAAATTGAGTAATTAAATTAAAAATATAATTATAGTGTAAAAAAACTAGGATTTAGTTAAATTAAAATATATAGATGAATCAAATTAAAAAGAAAAGTAAATAAAATAAATTATATGTAATTAAAAAGAATTTAAGTTAGAAAAATAGAATTGTGTAAGTAATAAGAAGTGAAAGAAAATAGGATGTAAAGTAATTAGGAAAATAGAAATTGGAAAAAGAAGAATTAGAAAAATAAAATATAGAAAAAGAGATAAAAGAAAGAAAATAAAAAATCAAAATAAAGTAAACATAAACAAACTCATCATCAATGCTAATCTCATGCATTGCATCAAATGGCGTGTTTGGCACTTTTGAGCTATTGACGGGTGCCTTGGTGGAGAGAATTCTTTCCCCATACTCTTTGATGTCACTTGGATAGTGACATTTGCTTTGTATCTATATTCTTTGATCGATTCCTCCATTATCAATTGTGATGTATGAAGTCATTAGCCAAAAACATTTCATTGATTGTATGCATGAGTTAAGATCTTGTATATGATGATTATGACTTTTTTACATTGATTATCTCCCATTCCTCACATCTAAGACTTCCACCATTACACCAGGATGCCTAAAAAGCACCTTACATGCAACTCTACGATCATTGATGATGGAAGGAACCGATCCACCAGGCCATCACTCGAGCACCCCTCTTTTCCCTTTACAACAATGAGCACATCCTTTTCAACATTTGTGAATTTGTTTTGCTTAATGCAAAGAAGTTCATATTTGTTTGAACCTAGAAAAATTGATTCTTGGCATTAAGTGTGGTAAAATTTTGGGTGAAATCATTTCTCAAGATGGAATTGCTATCAATTTAGATTAAGTGATAATATTATTGCAGGCCCCGTCCCTGCAAATTGTTAATAATTATTGCAAGTTTTAGGTTAGATTTGGTGGCATTCATGCATTTATGCTTTTTGGCACATTTCGATTCCTCGTAATTGATTGCAACCTCTGGATTGGACTCATCATTTTCATGTGCTTGTTCATGCATCTAATGTAGCTATCGGTAGTGAGGTTATGTAGAAGACTGACCATACTCAGCATTATGCCACCTATTATGCTAGTTGTCAGCTTACTAGCATTTAGAAAAACTACTCTGTTATCAAGCGGGAATGTTTGGGGTTAATATAATCTATAAAGAGGTTCTACCACTACTTGCTTGGCTGAGATTTTACTTTTCATGTAGACTATTTTGCATTGCTCTATTTGGTAAAGCAATAAAATTTGGTAGGATGACACGATGGGTGTTACTATTGCATGCATTTGACTGTGATGTGGTACATTTCCTAGAATCTCCGTATCATGTTTAGGCCAATGGTTTAGCAAAAAACACCAATAAAGTGTTGCTTATGAGCTATAGAAGATGTTCCTAGACCATCAAGATAAGAGCAAGAAATATTTATCAATGGTCATCTAGGCCTATTGCATCTCTTATGAGATCTCCATAGGATTTACACCTTTTAAATTGGCCTATCACCTAGAAGCTATTACACAATTGGAGTTTACTATTTCAAGCCTATGATTTGCCATCCAAGTCTAGTTGTTAATATTGACCAACACCCAAATCAGCCAAAAGGCATTTAAGCCACACACACTCAACAACCATTGTGAAAGCTTCCCTATTCTTAGCCTCACCACTAGAAGTGGCCTTAGTACACTACTTCTTGCTCAACCAAGATATGCATGAGCTACCAAGCATGAAGCAAAGACCATTGGGGGACACATGAGTGTCATAGAGACCAACCTAGGTAGAGTAAAAAAAAGCACGTAAATCTATCCAATAGTAAGGATTCCTACTTAGGGATAAAACAATCCAACTAGCCAAGTACCACTCAAATAGCCAAAGATGTGCTTAGCCGCATGCAAATTCTTGACACTTGGGCAATGCATAAACCTAGTCATTGGAGAGACAACAAATTGAATATCAGCCAAGTTATGCATAAGTAAATCAAACATCCAACAGCCTACTGATAGAGAGCAACATCATATGCATCTCCAACATCATAAAGACTCAACCATAAACCTATATTCATGAAAGTGGAAATAGGTTTGCAATATTCAAGGCCTGAAAATTGCAATAATGTGTCAATATATGTTTTTTGACACAAAGTTATTCACCCATGAAGTTGCATAAATGGAATGGCCCAAATAATGATGCAAATGCCCCAAATCTGACATCTCAAAAGAGGCATGCAAATCATCCTTAACTTCAGTAATATGTTTCACATTAGGACCAGTGAGCCATACATGATACTCAATACCTTTAAAGAATCCATTTCAACAATGGAACATCATTATTCTATACTTTTTGCACATGAGATGCAACTAACTAGTCCATTTTTTTGTAGGAATTGCTCATGTGCAATCAAGTAGGCATGTATCTTTTCATGCCAAGCATGCGGTCCTTGCTTCAAACTATATAATGCCTTATGCAGGTTTCATGCCCTTTTTGCACAAAACCATGGGGCTGAAATACATACACCTTCATGTCCAACTGACGTACATTCCCACCATGATGAGTTGCAAGTGCACAAATGTTACGAAGAATGGTCATACAACATGGAGAAAATGTCTCATCAAAATCACTGCCTCTCTCTTGAGCAAAAACCTTTGCAACAAGCCTTGCCATATACCTATCAATTGTTCCATCAATTTCAGCTTCAGCTTGTATACCCATTTAGTGCCAATGGTTGTTTTGACGATAAGAAAATTACAAAAAGGCCAGGTACCATTCTTCATAATAGCATCATATTCTGATTGCATAGTAGCCATCCAATTTTTTGAATTATGTGCTTCACCAAAAGAAACAAGCTCATTCTCATCACAAAGACTAGAGGCAGCCGTTGCATAACAATCTGATGCAAAGGAATCACTATGAGAGCCTGAACGAGTACGATATGACAAATATGCATCCAATTTGCTATCTCTCAAAGTCTATACAAGCCATTTATACATATCTTTTTCCTCTTCCATGTCAACCCTCTCATCAACAAGTGCATCCTATAAATATGCATAAGAAATGGAATGATCTACATCATCATGTGGAACCTATAAAGGTTGAGAAATTGGCTCATTTGGACTTGCACTTGATTGTCCACCTATAAAAAGAGGCAACAAAGTGTCATACACATCTTTAGAGCTATGTGATGTCTCTTTGGTATTGGAAAGTAATGGCTAAATTGTATTTTCCATAGAGAAAACATAACGGCTAACCAAAATGTGTTTGGTGTGTGGATGATACACAAATACCCTTTGCTTTTAGAATTGTACCCAACAAAAATACATTTTTCTACTTTATCACCCATTTTTCTATTGATAAAGGGTCACTTATCTACATTCTAGTGGTAATACATTCAGTGTAACGGGTCACTTATCTTTGTACATTCTAGTGGTAATACATTCAATTTTGTGGTTCATGTCCTATAGAGAATACTATCACATGTGCCAAAAAATCCCCTTATCCTATCATGGGAGTTGGTAAGATCAGTCTAAGTATTGCTGATGGTAGTTCTTTTACATTGATGGATGCCTTATTGTGCTAGGGATCAAGAAGAATCTGTTATCAATTTCAGCTTTAGCCAAGATTGGCTTGGTTGTGAAATTTGTTGATGACAAATGTACCATTCATGATCTGTCAAATGGCGATGTCATTATTGCTTCTGGAATTTCATGTCATGGGCTATATAAGCTCATAGACTATGAAAAATCTATGAATGATTCAGCATGTGTGATACATGATTCTCAAGCTTTGTTAGATGCAAAGCTTTGGCATGCATGCTTTGGTCATCTACATTTTGCTAGTTTGCTACACCTGCAGAAAACTAAAATGGTGTCCTCTCTGCCCAAATCAGAGGCACCTAGTAAACATGTATGTGAAGGTTGTACTTTGGAAAAAATGTCCAATGATCACTTCGCTAAGGTGAAGAAGCACAGAGGTTGACTGCACAAGTAGTTGGAAGTACTTGGTTGTACTTGTGTGCTTTTCTATCCTTAAGTGGTACAGAGAGTGGGTACTTGTGTCTTGTTCTTGAAATTGTACTCCCCTATCTTAGTCAAGGCACAAAGAACTTTTGATGCAACGTGTCTTTCTCATTCTTCTTCTCCTACAAACACTCATACCCCTTTAAGGAAACGATTGCAACAACAAAATTTGGCATGCCCACCAAGACAAGGTAGCCTAATTGATGGATCATAGTAGAGAGCATTGTATATACAACACTTGAAATCAGCAAATATCAACCAATCAAATGTAACCTGACATGTTGCACACTTGTTTTTGGTATCAGTCCACTTTTGTAAATAACATTCATTCTTTAGAAACTCATCATAATATAGGAATTAGTGGATCTCTACATTAACCTCCTTTTGGATAGTGGCGATAAATTATCAAGGGTATGGATGAGGATGAAAAACTTTTAATCGTAATAAGAGGGAATGTGACACTTATCAGAATGATATGAAGGGACGGCAATGCCTATTTTGTATTTATTATAGGCGTAAAGAGATCCAATTGTGCAGAAGCCCAATAATATGACAGTAGGAAACCAGAAGCTAGGCTCAAGGTGCCAATGATGAATATGGTGATGATTTCTGAAAGAAACTTGGAGAAGCTTGTCGAAGGTAGAAAAGTGTGTTTCGAAGCGATGAAGTTTGGTCAAGCCAACCGGCACAAGACCAACCCTTGAGCTTTTGGAGACTCAAATAGACCTTATAGGCATGCTATAAGTGCAAAGAAACACACTATGTACCTTGGAGCCTCAAGGAGAATGAGTCGATACAAAACAGATAGGTTCGCGGGTCGACTAGCTCAAAAACTTACTATCTATGGAAGAGACAATGAACTTCAAATGCCCATAGCGACCAACGTGATTACAATTAGAAAAAATACTTTTATGGGAGTGATACACATAGGGTTGAGTGTATGGAATGCACAAAAGTATAAGGAATAAGCAAAATATGCTATAGGAATGAATGTGACATTCACCGGTGGTACTTCCTATTTTTCAGGAATACGTAGAGATGGACCCCGAGGCAGAAAAACTAAGTTTTATCCAAATATGCTGAACTAAATGCTTTGAAAATTTACAGGCATAAACTAGACACTAATACCTTTCCAATGAGTCCTCTTGCACTCAATTTGGAGCTCTGAGGAGAGAGCAACAGCCTCTGCAAGATTACTGTTGGCGAAGAAGATGATGCAGAAAATTGAAGGAGCAAGACAATGATGGTCACAAGTGTATGTATATTGCTTCCATGTATTTTACAAGTGATTTCAACTCCTTATATAGCCTCTAGGAGTGTTCCACGACTTTTAAAACTTGAATTTGAATTCAAATGAAGGTGGGAATGGTTGTTGGAGGGAATCAATTCACTTTCCTACAATCTAGGAAAAGTGAAGATCTTGATTGATCTACTTTTAGGTGACTTGATTTGCTTGATTGAATGCAACTTCAACCACCAAAATTTCGTAGGATTTTGGCTCTATATTTCTACCTTTACATGTGTCAAGCTCAAGGCTTTTACAATGGTAAATGAGCCATCAAAATATTCTCAAAAAAATACAATAAATGAGCATATGAAAAAGAACTCTCCAACGGATATTGTTTCGACGTGATAGCCTGCGATGTAGATCAAATCCACCTCAAGCATAGTGTAAGCTTGATGTTCCAACAATTTCCTATGAAGAGTGAGTAGCAACTCTTATTACTGGATATGCTAAACAAACCTTTGTTGATGATGTGATTATGCAACCTAGCCTTTGGGAGTAGCATAAAATGTACAATCAAGCATCTAGTTGGGCTTTTGAGGTCCCTCATTATTTTACTTTACTAGAGCAAGGTACTTCAGCTAACAAGGAGCAGGATTGGATGCACGCTATGGTGCAAGATTGAGGATATGTAGATCTGATAACACCCCTCTATTCTCATAAGGCCAAAGAATCTATGGACATGGTCCTTGTTAGGTGAATCAAATGTAGGCTATACTGCTACACTAAGGATCTTTAGATCCGATAACATCCCTATATTCTCACAAGGTGAAAGAATCTATGGACATGGAGGACCTTAACTCAACTTCATAAAAGGTATCTTTATCAATGATGCAACAAAAATCTACAACTACAAGTATTGTTCTAGACTCATGGTAGGTCTTATGTAATTCCACTTTACAGATGTTACTTGGAGAACTTTATCTTTAGTACCCATGTTTAAAAAAACTTTGTTAATCAAAGTTCAGAAGGAAGTCTTCAATGATACCTTTGAGATAGGAATAGTTGGATCTATGGTGCCAATACATCAAGAATACATAGAAAAAGGTAAGTTACTAGATTATGTTGTTCCATTGATTAAGGTGTGGTAAAAATCCAAACCCATTTCTAGAGTTTTGATTGATGATAGTTTTGGGGTCAATATTGCCACTTTGCCAATTTTCTCGTAGATAGGATGGACTAATGTTCCACCTGCACCATTTCATATATGCATAGCTCATCAATCCCTATTCAAATTCAGAATGTGACATTTCATATTATTTTTTGTCATTGAATTGTTTGGGAAAGGGGATGACTTTAAATTGCTCTTGAGACATCCTTGAATCAAGCATGGAAAGGTGTAGCAAGATTGGGGATCCCAAGCCATAACTATCTAGAAGGGTCACAAATATGTATTTAGTGTTGGTGTAAATCACAAGCCTACACATTTGGCTTGGAAGATATCATGAAGACTCTACATACATGAAGAATCATAGGAACATATGCTAGTGGTTAATTACCTTCCCAAGAGACTTGGGAAACTCTGTCATCATATTTTTCCTCCAATACGAGGGCTAGGAAAAATCAGTTGTGGATTGAATTCACAACACTAAGGAAGCAACCTAAGCAAGCTGTTTCAAAATTTGTGACCAAGATCAAAGATGTTGCAGATCAGTTAGCAAGCATAGGAGAAGAGATTGAAGAAGAACAAATTGTGAGGCAGGTAATCAATGGAATCAAGGCTGATGACAAGTGGGAAAGCTTCACCACTGCAATGGATCTCTACATGGACATGCACACTCCAGATCTTACAACTCTCATGGGTCAACTATTTACACATGAAGCAAAGCTCACCAAGAGTGGAGATACATCCAAAGGTAACAACTCTTCTGCCCTATACACTGATAAGAAATCTAAGGATAAAGGCAAGAGTAAGAAGGTGGAAGATGAAGGCTCTACCTCCCAAGCCAACTATGTAGGGAGAGGTAGATCTTCAAGAGGAAGGGGTAGAGGAGGTAAGCAAGGTAGGGGGAGACCCTATAATTCATCACCATGTAACATTTGTGGTTTATCAAATCATACCATAGATGAGTGTTTCAGGAATAGCAAAAATCAGAGAGGAAGAGGCTACCAAAGAGGTGGATACTCACAGTCAAGAGGAAGGTACAACAATCACCAAGGCCACAACAACAGTTACAACAACAACTACAACAACAATTATAATGGCAACTACCAAGGAGGATTCAAAACTAAAAGGAACTACAACAACTACACAGAAGAGCAGGATGACTCTCTTCTGATCATGAACATGATTTCAACGATAGGTATAGATGATGATCACTTATTTTACATTGATTCAGGGTGTTCAAATCATGTGGCTGGTAATGTGGCACTACTCTCTGATCTTGAGGAACCAAAAGGTAAACATCAAGTCCAAACAGGTGATGATACAAAGCATTCAGTAGTTAAAGTTGGAAATGTGAAGACTTGTGATGGTAATCAGAATAATTTGTTGAGTAGGGTACTTTATGTACCAACAATTACAAAGAACTTAATGAGTGTTGGTCAAATTGTGGAGAAAGGTTTGCATGTCAGATTCAATCAATATGGAGCATTTGTGGAGGACCCAAGGCATGGATTCAAAAGGATAGCTAAAGGAGAAAAATCAGGTAGACTTTTCACTTTTGAGCTAGAAGACACAAAGAATATTGCACTATACAGTTATAAAGATCAAACACTTTCAGAGCTTGAAATTTGGCACAAAAGGTTAGGGCACATAGGAGAAAGAACCTTGAAACAAATGTGCAGGGACCAATGTGTGCTTGGGATACCCAATGTATCCAAGCAACATATGATTTACAAGTGTGGTGCTTGTCAATTTGGTAAGTCTCATAGGTTACCCTTCTCCAAGAAAGGATATATGCATGAAGACTATCTAGAGCTTGTACACACAGATGTTTGGGGACCTAGCAAAGACCCCTCAATCTCAGGTTCAAGGTACTATGTGTCTTTAATTGATGATTATAGCAGATGGACTGTATTATACTTCATGAAGCACAAGGATGAGGTATTTAATTGTTTGAAGAAATATCTTGCATTAGTTGAAAATCATACAGGAAGGAATTTGAAGAGGCTAAGGTCAGATGGAGGAGGTGAGTACTTCTCCAATGAATTTGAAGACTTCTTGCAGGATAGAGGCATCAAAAGAGAGATAACCACAAGGTATTCTCCTGAACAGAATGGGGTAGCTGAGAGAAGAAATAGGTTAATTGTTGAGACAACTAGATCTATGCTTAATGAGAAGAAATTACCTAACTATCTATGGGCAGAGAGTGTCTCTACTGCCACTTACCTCATAAACAGGTTACCATCTAAGTCACTTGATGGTATGACACCCTATGAAGCATGGCATGGTAAGAGACCATCATTGGATCATTGAAAAATCTTTGGATGTGTAGCATATGTGCACATTCCTTCTCAGATAAGAGGTAAGCTAGACCCAAAGGCTGAAAAATGCATTTTCATTGGTTATGATTTAAATAAAAACGGTTACAGGTTTTATAATCCTACCAACAAGGGATTTATGGTAAGCAGAGATGTGATCTTTGATTAAAATGATTCTTGGTATGAGAATGAATGCAGGAAGGTCAAACTACCCTATGATTTGGAAGAGGAATTTCCAAAACTTGCAAAGGAGGAACCTACTCAGAATGAAGACTCAAGTTTAGATGATGAAGACACTATCAACCTTGAAGAATTCAAAGCATGGAAGTCCAAGGGCAAAATGAAGATGAAGAAGCTTGAAGACATACCTGAATCTTCAACTCAATCAATCAAAAGATCTCAGAAAGAAAGCAAAAAACCTATCAGATATGGTTATGATACATCCCTTATTACTAAACATTCAACTTATCTTGCCAAAGATTTGTCAAATGAAGAACCAGGTTCATATGAAGAAGCTATCACCAAATCAGAATGAAAAGAAGCTATGAATGAGGAGATTGAAGCACTCAAGGAGAGTGATACATGGGAGTTAGTACCCAAGAAGGACTCCATGAAGGTAATAGGATCCAGATGGATCTATAAGTTGAAAAGAAATTCTGATGGCACAATTAATAGGTACAAAGCCAGATTGGTAGCCAAGGGTTTTGCACAAACCCAAGGCATTGACTATGAAGAGACATTTTCTCCTGTGACCAAGATGCCAACAATTAGAGTGTTGGTAAGTGTGGCTGCATCAAAAAATTGGAACATGTACCAATTGGATGTCAAGAACGCTTTCTTGAATGGATGGATTTCAGAAGAAGTTTATATGTCACAACCTCCTGGCTATGAAGACCCTAAGAGGGTAACTTATGTTTGCAAATTAAAGAAGGCTTTATATGGATTGAAGCAGGCACCTAGGGCATGGAATTACAGGTTAACTACATACCTCCAAGACCAAGGTTTTGTCATGAGCAAGGCTGACACTTCTGTGTTCATTAAGAGAAGTAATTTAGAGTTAATCTATCTCTGTGTTTATGTTGATGACATCATCATTACAGGTAATGATGTTAGTGGAATCAGATATATCAAAAACCAGATGATGAAGGAGTTCAAGATCAATGATCTTGGCTTATTGAAGTATTTTCTAGGGCTTGAATTAGTTTACACTAATTTAGGGATATACATTACTAAAAAAAACTATGTACAAGATATGTTGAAGAAGTTTCACTTGGAGGATGCTAAAGCAGCAAGCACTCCAATGGAGGTGAACCTAAAGCTAAGCGCCCATGAAGGTGATGAAGTCAAGGACATTACAGGATATCAGAGTATGGTGGGTAGCTTGAACTATGCTACTCTTACAAGAATTGATATTGCATATGGAGTTAGTGTGCTAAGTCAATTTATGCACAAGCCAAGGATACCTCACTTAGAGGCTGCCAAGAGAATCTTGAAGTATCTCAAGGGTACACAGAACCATGGTTTGTATTTTCCTTTCACTTCAGATATTGACATAAAAGTCTATTCATATGCAGATTGGGCAGGATGCAAGGATGATAGGAGAAGCACTTCTGGATATATTTCTTTTGCAGGTGACAAACCAATTTCATGGTCTCCAAAGAAGCAACCAACTGTTGCATTGTCTTCTACAGAAGCAGAGTATAGAGGGCTAGCTAATGCCACTCAAGAAGCAATTTGGATTAAGCTTTTGTATACAGAATTGGGATTATATACTAGGCCTCCAATTATCTTTGGAGATAATACAAGTTCTCTTCACCTTGCAGCTAATCCTATCTATCATGCCAAAACAAAACACATAGAAGTTCATTATCATTATGTGAGAGAAAAGTTGCTAAGCAAGGATATTCAACTTACCTATGTGTCAACCAACATGCAATGTGCAGATTTGTTGACTAAAGCTTTGGATGGAACAAAACTTTGCAGGTTCAAATCTATGATTGGATTGCAGGATATACTTGAAGATTGAAGATGAAGACTTAAGCCAAAATGATTGGCTTGATGGGGAGCTATTGGTGTAAATCACAAGCCTACACATTTGGCTTGGAAGATATCATGAAGACTCTACATACATGAAGAATCTTAGGAACATATGCTAGTGGTTAATTACCACTTTATCTCATTGTAAAAGTCAAATTGACTTAGAATCTTTTGTAATCACCTACCTAAGTTATTCATGGAAAAAGTAACTCACTTGATTGAGCGAATATCTCCAAGAATTTAGGAGCTTGATCATAGGGAGCCAAAAGTTTGAATTTGAATTCAAATGTTTAGTCATTTCCTATAAAAATGGATATGAAAAAGTCGCGGGTAGATCACTTCACTCCCGAGGTTCATTCTACTGTAATTGAGTGTGTGTGAGGACTATACCATAGGCAACACCTCTCTACACCGTTAGGAAATGTTATTCACGCCAATGGGATTGTACACAAGTGTTAATTTATAGATACATTTACATCATTCATCTCTGTGTTCTCTGCTAGTCTACTCAAAAGTCTATCAACTTGTCAAAGGCATATCGCAGTCAATACTCCACCAAATGCAGTGATTCAAAGCTTGTTTGATTTAGCTTGAAGCTTACTACATGCTGTCAAAATTTGTAGACATTCTATTCAGCCAATTGAGAGAAATCTGCATCGAGGTGCTCACTTGTCTATTTCTGCTATAGTCCTAAAAAGTCGGGGGTATAGCTAATCTTGCTAAATTGATTTCTCTTAGCATACTTTATCTTTTTACATCATTACACTTGCAAATGGTAGCTTACTAAGCTAGTTAAATACCCCTAGAAGGAATTTTATCAATTGCTACTGTGCTGGTCACACTGAGCAAAACATTCAGCAAGTATCAAGACATAAATAGAAGGTTTTCTTGAGTTTGTGATTTCCAAAGTTATCTGTTTTGATTCAATCATTGCACATATCATTCCCAAAGGACATAGGCCATTTCTTCGTGTCATTGGAATGCTATGGAAGTCTAGTAATCAAGTCTGAAGCCAAAGAGGGCTGGTACAAAGCAGGTTTAGCAGTACGTACTCAGTCTCTTGGATCATCCATCCATCTTTCCCAAGAGTGGTATCAGAGCAAATAAGGTAAAATGGGAGATGGTTTTCCTTCATTCATTGATAAATTGGACAGGAACAACTATCAAGCTTGGTCTCTAAGGATGAAGACCTACCTACAAGGAAGAAGTCTCTATGGATACATCTCAGGAGATGAGGAATTACCCTCATTCAAAGCAAGAGGATTGCCAACCAAGGAAGAACAAGAAAAGCTCAACACATGGTGTGCAAAGGATGCATTGGCAAGGTCTTATTTACTCAACTCTATATCTGATTTTCTTTTGCCACATGTCAGAAATTGCAAGACTTCCGAAGAGACTTGGGAAACTCTATCATCATATTTTTCCTCCAATACGAGGGCTAGGAAAAATCAGTTGTGGATTGAATTCACAACACTAAGGAATCAACCTAAGCAAGCTGTTTCAGAATTTGTGACCAAGATCAAAGATGTTGCAGATCAGTTAGCAAGCATAGGAGAAGAGATTGAAGAAGAACAAATTGTGAGGCAGGTAATCAATGGAATCAAGGCTGATGACAAGTGGGAAAGCTTCACCACTGCAATGGATCTCTACATGGACATGCACACTCTAGATCTTACAACTCTCATGGGTCAACTATTTACACATGAAGCAAAGCTCACCAAGAGTGGAGATACATCCAAAGGTAACAACTCTTCTGCCCTATACACTGATAAGAAATCTAAGGATAAAGGCAAGAGTAAGAAGGTGGAAGATGAAGGCTCTACCTCCCAAGCCAACTATGCAGGGAGAGGTAGATCTTCAAGAGGAAGGGGCAGAGTAGGTAAGCAAGGTAGGGGGAGACCCTATAATTCATCACCATGTAACATTTGTGGTTTATCAAATCATACCATAGATGAGTGTTTCAGGAATTACAAAAATCAGAGAGGAAGAGGCTACCAAAGAGGTGGATACTCACAGTCAAGAGGAAGGTTCAACAATCACCAAGGCCACAACAACAATTACAACAACAACTACAACAACAATTATAATGGCAACTACCAAGGAGGATTCAAAACTAAAAGGGACTACAACAACTACACAGAAGAGCAGGATGACTCTCTTCTGATCATGAACATGACTTCAAAGATAGGTATAGATGATGATCACTTATTTTACATTGATTCATGGCGTTCAAATCATGTGGCTGGTAATGTGGCACTACTCTCTGATCTTGAGGAACTAAAAGGGAAACATCAAGTCCAAACAGGTGATGATACAAAGCATTCAGTAGTTAAAGTTGGAAATGTGAAGACTTGTGATGGTAATCAGAATATGTTGAGCAGGGTACTTTATGTACCAACAATTACAAAGAACTTAATGAGTGTTGGTCAAATTGTGGAGAAAGGTTTGCAGGTCAGATTCAATCAATATGGAGCATTTGTGGAGGACCGAAGGCATGGATTCAAAAGGATAGCTAAAGGAGAAAAATCACGTAGACTTTTCACTTTTGAGCTAGAAGACACAAAGAATATTGCACTATACAGTTATAAAGATCAAACACTTTCAGAGCTTGAAATTTGGCACAAAAGGTTAGGGCACATAGGAGAAAGAACCTTGAAACAAATGTGCAGGGACCAATGTGTGCTTGGGATACCCAATGTATCCAAGCAACATATGATTTACAAGTGTGGTGCTTGTCAATTTGGTAAGTCTCACAGGTTACCCTTCTCCAAGAAAGGATATATGCATGAAGACTATCTAGAGCTTGTACACACAGATGTTTGGGGACCTAGCAAAGACCCCTCAGTCTCAGGTTCAAGGTACTATGTGTCTTTCATTGATGATTATAGCAGATGGACTGTATTATACTTCATGAAGCACAAGGATGAGGTATTTAATTGTTTTAAGAAATATCTTGCAATAGTTGAAAATCAGACAGGAAGGAATTTGAAGAGGCTAAGGTCAGATGGAGAAGGTGAGTACTTCTCCAATGAATTTGAAGACTTCTTGCAGGACAGAGGCATCAAAAGAGAGATAACCACAAGGTATT
This sequence comes from Ceratopteris richardii, assembly GCA_020310875.1. NCBI lineage: Eukaryota > Viridiplantae > Streptophyta > Polypodiopsida > Polypodiales > Pteridaceae > Ceratopteris > Ceratopteris richardii. The sequence goes on along the minus strand of CM035414.1, from coordinate 65,186,065 downwards.
CTCCTGAACAGAATGGGGTAGTTGAGAGAAGAAATAGGTTAATTGTTGAGACAGCTAGATCTATGCTTAATGAGAAGAAATTACCTAACTATCTATGGGTAGAGAGTGTCTCTACTGCCACTTACCTCATAAAGAGGTTACCATCTAAGTCACTTGATGGTATGACACCCTATGAAGCATGGCATGGTAAGAGACCATCATTGGATCATTGCAAAATATTTGGATGTGTAGCATATGTGCACATTCCTTCTCAGATAAGAGGTAAGCTAGACCCAAAGGCTGAAAAATGCATTTTCAATGGATATGATTTAAATAAAAAACGTTACAGGTTTTATTATCCTACCAACAAGGGATTTATGGTAAGCAGAGGTGTGATCTTTGATGAAAATGATTCTTGGTATTAGAATGAATGCAGGAAGGTCAAACTACCCTATGATTTGGAAGAGGAATTTCCAAAACTTGCAAAGGAGGAACCTACTCAGAATGAAGACTCAAGTTCAGATGATGAAGACACTATCAACCTTGAAGAATTCAAAGCATGGAAGTCCAAGGGCAAAATGAAGATGAAGAAGCTTGAAGACATACCTGAATCTTCAACTCAATCAATCAAAAGATCTCAGAGAGAAAGCAAAAAACCTATCAGATATGGGTATGATACATCCCTTATTACTAAACATTCAATTTATCTTGCCAAAGATTTGTCAAATGAAGAACCAGGTTCATATGAAGAAGCTATCACCAAATCAGAATGGAAAGAAGCTATGAATGAGGAGATTGAAGCACTCAAGGAGAGTGATACATGGGAGTTAGTACCCAAGAAGGACTCCATGAAGGTAATAGGATCCAGATGGATCTATAAGTTGAAAAGAAATTCTGATGGCACAATTAATAGGTACAAAGCCAGATTGGTAGCCAAGGGTTTTGCACAAACCCAAGGCATTGACTATGAAGAGACATTTTCTCCTGTGGCCAAGATGCCAACAATCAGAGTGTTGGTAAGAGTGGCTGCATCAAAAAATTGGAACATGTACCAATTGGATGTCAAGAATGCTTTCTTGAATGGATGGATTTCAGAGGAAGTTTATATGTCACAACCTCCTAGCAATGAAGACCCTAAGAAGGTAACTTATGTTTGCAAATTAAAGAAGGCTTTATATGGATTGAAGCAGGCACCTAGGGCATGGAATTACAGGTTTACTACATACCTCTAAGACCAAGGTTTTGTCATGAGCAAGGCTGACACTTCTGTGTTCATTAAAAGAAGTAATTCAGAGTTAATCTATCTCTGTGTTTATGTTGATGACATCATCATTACAGGTAATGATGTTAGTGGAATCAGATATATCAAAAACCAGATGATGAAGGAGTTCAAGATCAATGATCTTGGCTTATTGAAGTATTTTCTAGGGCTTGAATTAGTTTACACTAATTCAGGGATATACATTACTCAGAAAAAGTATGTACAAGATATGTTGAAGAAGTTTCACTTGGAGGATGCTAAAGCAGCAAGCACTCCAATGGAGGTGAACCTAAAGCTAAGTGCCCATGAAGGTGATGAAGTCAAGGACATTACGGGATATCAGAGTATGGTGGGTAGCTTGAACTATGCTACTCTTACAAGAATTGATATTGCATATGGAGTTAGTGTGCTAAGTCAATTTATGCACAAGCCAAGGATACCTCACTTAGAGGCTGCCAAGAGAATCTTGAAGTATCTCAAGGGTACACTGAACCATGGTTTGTATTTTCCTTTCACTTCAGATATTGACATAAAAGTCTATTCAGATGCAAATTGGGCAGGATGCAAGGATGATAGGAGAAGCACTTCTGGATATATTTCTTTTGCAGGTGACAAACCAATTTCATGGTCTGCAAAGAAGCAACCAACTGTTGCATTGTCTTCTACAGAAGCGGAGTATAGAAGGCTAGCTAATGCTACTCAAGAAGCAATTTGGATTAAGCTTTTGTATACAGAATTGGGATTATATACTAGGCCTCCAATTATCTTTGGAGATAATACAAGTTCTCTTCACCTTGCAGCTAATCCTATCTATCATGCCAGAACAAAACACATAGAAGATCATTATCATTATGTGAGAGAAAAGCTGTTAAGCAAGGATATTCAACTTACCTATGTGTCAACCAACATGCAATGTGCAGATTTGTTGACTAAAGCTTTGGATGGAACAAAACTTTGCAGGTTCAAATCTATGATTGGACTGCAAGATATACTTGAAGATTGAAGATGAAGACTTAAGCCAAAATGTTTGGCTTGACGGGGAGCTATTGGTGTAAATCACAAGCCTACACATTTGGCTTGGAAGATATCATGAAGACTCTACATACATGAAGAATCATAGGAACATATGCTAGTGGTTAATTACCACTTTATCTCATTCTAAAAGTCAAATTGACTTAGAATCTTTTGTAATCACCTACCTAAGTGATTCGTGGAAAAAGTAACTCACTTGATTGAGAGAATATCTCCATGAATTTAGGAGCTTGATCATAGGGAGCCAAAAGTTTGAATTTGAATTCAAATGTTTAGTCATTTCCTATAAAAATGGATATGAAAAAGTCGCGGGTAGATCACTTCACTCTCGAGCTTCATTCTACTGTAATTGAGTGTGTGTGAGGACTATACCATAGCCTACACCTCTCTACACCATTAGGCAATGTTATTCACGCCAATGGGATTGTACACAAGTGTTAATTTATAGATACATTTACATCATTCATCTCTGTGTTCTCTGCTAGTCTACTCAAAAGTCTGTCAACTTGTCAAGGGCATATCGCAGTCAATACTCCACCAAATGCAGTGATTCAAAGCTTGTTGGATTCAGCTTGAAGCCTACTACATGCTGTCAAAATTTGTAGACATTCTATTCAGCCAATTCAGAGAAATCTGCGTCGAGGTGCTCACTAGTCTATTTTTGCTACAGTCCTAAAAAGTCGGGGGTATAGCTAATCTTGCTAAATTGATTTCTCTTAGCATAGTTTATCTTTTTACATCATTCCACTTGCAAATGGTAGCTTACTAAGCTAGTTAAATACCCCTAGAAGGAATTTTATCAATTGCTACTGTGCTGGTCACACTGAGCAAAACATTCAGCAAGTGTCAAGACATAAATAGAAGGTTTTCTTGAGTTTGTGATTTCCAAAGTTATCTGTTTTGATTCAATCATTGCACATATCATTTCCAAAGGACATAGGCCATTTCTTGGTGTCATTGGAATGCTATGGAAGTCTACTAATCAAGTCTGAAGCCAAAGAGGGCTAGTACAAAGCAGGTTTAGCAGTACCTACTCAGTCTCTTGGATCATCCATCCATCTTTCCCAAGATTTAGTCTCATAGGATGATAAACATACATGCTCTAAGGATCAGTTATCGTATGTTGCAAAACCCCCACACATGTTGAAAGGCATTTCCAATTATTGAGAAGCTTACTTTTTGGAAGCTAAAAATGATCGTTGATTTGTAGGGATTATAGATATGCTAGAGGCCTTATCTTAATGTCATGGTTCTGATCCCTTTCCCACTTCAATCCAACTAGTGGGAGTTCTACATGATGAAATTTACTAACCTATTGATGAGCTTTTAGTGCAAAATAGTGCTCATGTACAAGAGGATTAGGTAGAGCTCATTAATTTATGATCTCATACTAAACCAAAGATCATGAAAGTCTATGCTGATTTGTTAGTAGCATTCTATAGCAACTTGTTGGCATTGATTCAAGAATTCAAGGATGTCTTTGCCTGGGATGATTTCAACATGAAGGGTATTTATCCCAAATGATATCAATGTAATATCCATTTAAAGCTTGATGCATCTCTAGTTATTCAACAACATTACCAGATGAATCCAAATTTTGAGAGAGAGAAGTCATCAAAGAATCAGAGATTTGATTGTGTTTTAATTATATTGTTTTTAATCAATTGATTAATTAGTGACTAGAAAAGAAAGAAAACGAATGAATATAAGTATTTACTAATAATAAAATGTAAATAAATTGACATAAATAATTATTTTTGGAATTAATTAAATATGAAAATAAATAAATAGAATAAAATTAAGTTAGCAAATTAAAAATATAATTATAATGTAAACAAAAAATAGGATTTAGTTAAATTAAAATATATAGATAAATTAGATTAAAAATAAAAGTAAATAAAATAATTTAGATATAATTAAAAAGAATTTAAGTATTTAAAAAAATAGAATTGTGTAAATAATCAGAAGTAAAAGAAAACATGATGTAAAGTAATTAGGAAAATAGGAATTGGAAAAAAAATAATTAGAAAAATAAAATATAGAAAAAGAGATAACAAGAAAGAAAATAAAAAATCAAAATAAAGTAAATATAAACAAACTCATCATCAATGCTGATCTCATGCATTGCATCAGATGGCACATTTGGCACTTTTGAGCTACTGATGGGTGCCTTGGTGGAGAGCATTCTTTTCCTCTACTTTTGAATGTCACCTCTGTAGTTACGTTTTCTTTGTATCTATATTCTTTGATCCATTCCTTCACGCTCAATCGTGATGTATTAGGCCATTATCCAAAAAAACTTCATTAATTGTATGCATATGTCAATATCTTGTATATGATGAGTATGACTCTTCTATGTTGAGTGCTCCGTTTCTATCCATTCGTCACATCCGAGACTTCCAGTGTTATGCCAAGATGCCTAAAAAGCATCCCACGTGCAACTTTGTGATCGCAGATGAAGGTAGGAATTGATCCATCTGGCTATCACTCTAATGCCCCTCCTTCCCCTTTACAACAACGAGTAGATCATTTTCAGCATTTGTTGCTCGGTTTTGATAAATGCAAAGAATTTCATCTTTGTTTAAACCTAGAAAAATTGATTTTTGGTATTAAGTGTGGTAAAATTTTAGGCAAAATAATTTTTGAGGATGGGCATTGGTGCATTTATGTTTTTTTGCACATTGCGATTCCTCATAATTGGTTGAAGCTTTGGATTGGAATTATCCTTTTCATGTGCTTGTTCATGCATCGGAAGTAGCTATTGGTAGTGAGCTTATGCATAAGACTAACCGTGCTCGACATCTGATGTAGCTATTGGTAGTGATATTATGTGTGGGGTTCATATAATCTATTAACAGGCTCTATGACTACTTGCTTGGCCGCTAGTTTACTTTTCATGTAGACCATTCTATGTTGGTGCATTTTACCCAAGCCTACATGCTTGATATGATTTGATTTATGTTCATTTGTAGCCATACGTTAGACATATGAACACCTCTTGTAAAAGAGTATATTTTATCTCTTGTAATAGTGAAAGAAAGAATGGCTTAAGTCATCCGTGATGTAAAAAGGAAATTTGAGGCTCTAACTACCTAAAACCAAGAATCCATCATATGAGAGAATATCTCCTAATTCTTAGCATCATTTTTAGGTGAAGTTATTTGAATTCAAATCAGAACTACCTCCAAAACTAGCTATAAAAGGAGCAAGAAGGAAGTTTCCATTAGAGAGCTTGATTCATGCCCACTTCATGTTCATTTGTAGAGATTGAAGAGCTTACTCCATAGCTCTATCATTCTTCTCCCATTGTGCAAGTATTCATTGCCAATGTGGTTGTAATTATATGCGAATCTAAACATTCATCATTTGATCACAAAATTTCAACATCATTGGTTTTATTGTTTGGGAGAAATCTGTGTTTTTCTACTCACTGGTTGAATCTCTGCAGATCCCCGAAAATGGTGGGAGTGTTCCAGATTTTGCTAAATCTTGTTCTCAATGATCAATTGATCCATTGAAGTTTTTTAACTTGGATTAGCAAGGTATCTAAGTCTAGTTTCTATGTCCAATGTCTTGAATCAAACTTTTGAGATACTTGTTCCAAAACACATGGGTGATTTTTTTGTGGATTTAGGAATCTCAAAGGGTCTACTAAACAACTGTGAAGTCTCAATTGGCTGGTGTGAATTTGATTGTAGCAGCACCAGCTCGTCTTCATATTGCATCCACCATCTCTCTTTACAGTGGTATCAAAGCATAGTCAATCAACATGGGAGATGGATTTCCATCAACAATTGAAAAATTGGATAGAAATAACTGCCTAGCATGGTCTCTAAGGATGGAGGCTTATCTTCAAGGGAGGAATCTATTTGGATACACATTTGGAGATGAAGCTATGCCAACCATGAGCAACAAAGGGCAACCATTACCTGAAGAAGAGGAAAGACTTTCAAATTGGTGTTCAAAGGATGCACTTGCAAGGTCCTATATTCTAAACTCAATCTCTGATTTTCTTTTACCTCATGTCAAGGGATGCAAGACATCAAGAGAGATTTGGAATGCACTTGCTTCTTTCTTCTCCTCCAACACTCGAGCAAGGAGGAACCAATTGCGGATGGAGTTCACAACAATGAAGAAAAGCCCCAAGCAAAGTGTGACTAATTATGTCACAAAGATGAAGGGAATTTCAGATCAACTTGGAAGCATTGGAGATGTAATTGAAGAGGAACGAATCATTAGACAAATCATAAATGAAATCAAAGTAGATGACAAGTGGGAATCCTTCACAACAACCATGGATTTGTACATGGATATGCATGTACCCGACCTCAACACACTCATGGGCCAACTCTTCACTCATGAAGCAAATATTAGCAAAGGTGGTGAGTCCTCAAGAGGTAATCAAACTTCTGCCTTATATTTTGATAAAGCTAAGGTCAATGACAAGTCAAAGAATAAGAAGAATGAAGATGAAGGTAGCTCTTTCCAAGCAAACTTTGCAGGTAGAGGAAGAGCTAGAGGAAGAGGTAGAGGTGGAAAGCAAGGTAGGGGGAGATTCCAATCATCTCAACCTTGCAATATTTGTGGCTTATCTAATCATACTACTGAAGAATGTTTTAGGAACCTAAGGAACTCAAGAGGAAGAGGATTCAATAGAGGTGGCTATGGATCAAATAGAGGCAAATACAATGGAGACTACAACAACAATTACAACAACAAAAACTATCAAAGTGGCCATAGAGAAAGAAGAGATTATAATAAATATGCAGATGGACAAAGTCAAGAAGATTCATTATTGATTATGAATCTATTAGTGAAGAAGGGTAAGGATGATGATCACATCTTTTACATTGATTCAGAATGCTCAAATCATGTAGCAGGAGTGTGGCTTTAGTTTTTGATTTGGAAGATCCTCACAAAAAGACATGAAGTGCAAATAGGAGATGATACAAATCACTCAGTGGAGAAGATAGGTAATGTGAAGACATCATATGGGAATATGAAACTCTTAAGCGAAGTGTTGTATGCACCTACACTTACCAAAAATTTAATAAGTGTTGGGCAGATTCTTGAAAAAGGATTGCAGGTTATATTCAACCAAGTTGGAGCATATGTTGAAGACCCAAGGCAGGGCTTTAGAAGGATTTCCAAAGGAGAAAAGGTAGGAAGGCTTTTCACTTTTAAAGTGGAAGATACAAAGAACATAGCTTTATTTAACTATTGATCTCAAACTCTCACAGAGTTGGAGATATGGCACAAAAGGCTTGCTCACATTGGTGAGAGGAAACTCAAAAAAATTTCCAAGGACCAAAGTGTACTTGGTTTGCCTAATATCACAAGGCAACACATGATTTATAAGTGTGAAGCTTGTCAGTTTGGCAAGGCTCATAGACAACCTTTCAATAGGAAGGGATATGTGTATCAAAATCTTTTGGATCTAGTGCACACGGATGTGTGGGGTCCTAGTAAGGAGCCATCTATATCAGGCTCAAGATATTATGCGTCTTTCATGGATGATTGTAGTAGGTGGACCATTTTGTTTTTCATAAAGCACAAGGATGAAGTTTTTAATTTTTGTAAGAAGTATGTTGCTCTTGTTGAAAACCAAATAGGTAGGACTTTGAAAAGACTCACATCGGATGGTGGAGGAGAATACTTCTCTTCTGAATTTGATGCCTACTTGCATGAAAGAGGCATTAAAAGGGAAGTCACTACAAGGTATACACCCGAACTCAATGGTGTAGCAGAGAGGAGAAACAGAGCTATTGTTGAAGCCGCAAGGTCCATGCTCAATGAAAAGGGATTGCCAAACTGCCTATGGGCAGAGGCTCTGTCTACAACCACATATCTCATAAATAGACTTCCATCTAAGTCTTTAGATGGAACCACTCGATATGAAGTGTGGAATGGAAGAAAACCTCGTCTAGAGCATTGTAAAATCTTTGGATGCTTAGCCTATGCTCACATTCCTTCTCAAGTAAGAGGGAAATTGGATCCCAAGGCAGAGAAGTGCATATTTATTGGTTACGACCAAAACCAAAAAGGATATAGATTGTACAATCCAACCAATAAAGGATTTTCTATGAATAGAGATGTAATTTTTTATGAGAACAAATCATGGAAAGTGAAGCTACCTTATGACTTGGATGAAGATTTTCTGTCACTTCAACCAAAGGAGCCAAAGCAAAATGAAGAAAGTGATTTTGGAGATTTACATAGAAGACTTGGAAAGACTAAAGCTATGGAAGATCAAAGGTAAAGCAAAGATGCAAGATGCTACATATGGACCCGAGAGCTCACATCAAGCACTTAGAATGTCTTCAAGGGAGAAGAAGAAACCAGTACTACAAGGAATAGGGGCGCATAGCGACGGTTAAGGCGACACAATTTCGTCGCTATAAAATTGCAAAATGTGTCGCAATGAGCGTCGCACGCCAACCGTCAATTAAATGGTGAGCCAAACGATGTTTTTTTTGACATATGGCACGACGAGGTGTGTGACGCTTGCATAGAGCGTCGCTAACATGACGGTTTTAAAAAGCGTCGCATAAGTGATGCTTTTTGCATCGCATAAGCGATGCGAAAAAATGTCGCTTATACAATGCCAATTCCAGTGGTTTTCATGACGCCTTTCCATCGCTTACACGACGGTCTGTTGACGAAAAGAAAGTAAAATGTTGGAGGCTCTTCAATCGGCATTTTCACGCATCTGATCGAAGAGCTCTCCAACGTTTGCAATTGCGCTGCGCTTACGAGCTGAAACAAGTATATGTAGACTTGTTGTTTTGCCTAAGCTCTATCTTATTGTCTCTCTCTCTCTGTTTCTCTCTTTTTATGTCTTTCTCTCTTTGAATTGTCTCTCTCTCTCTCTCTCTCTCTCTCTCTCTTTCTCTCTTCTTTCTCTCTTTATTGCAGGTTATTCAAGAAGCTAACCAAGCAAAAAGTATGGCTAACTAGTAAGTACAATTTATATTTTTTGTATATCATTTGAATTGTGTTACTCTCATTAGATAGCATACTCACACTTATTGATATGCATATGCACATATACACTTATACATGATGAAGATGCACGTTCACACATATACATACACACATATATACACATAAATACATGTGAACATACACTTAAACATACACACACATACACATGCATATGCACAAACATTTCTACAAACACATAAAAAGACTTACATGCATGCATTATTGCATATATATATACACATACACACATTAACATATACGTAAATACATTTATATGAACATCCACATGCATGCACATTCACATGCATGCACATGGATGCAAATGGAAATGCATCCACATACACATGCATGTTTCATACATATACACATGCATATACATACATTATACACATATATACACATATATATGCACATACATACACACACATATACACATGCACACACACATGCACATACATACATATACACATATGCATGCACATACACACATATACACATAGAGTTACACATATACATGCACATACATATACACACACATACACATGCACATGCACATACTCATATACACACATATACACTTACACATGCACATGCTCATACATACCTATACACACACATACACATGCACATACATACTTATACACACACATACATATACACTTATGTACACACATATGAATGAATTATATAATTAAAGTATTAAAACACATGCTTAATATAAATAATAATAACAATCACTAGAACAAAACTCTTCATTACTTAATACCATACACACAATTCAAAACATAACAGAAATGAAAAATATATAAAGTATATATATATATATATATATATATATATATATATATATATATATATATATATATATATATATATATATATATATATATATATATATATATATATATATATATATATATATATATATCAATGTAAATACATATAGTCCAATGTCATAATCAACTAGAATCCTAATCATCATCATTATGATCATCATCATCAGCAACATCATCATCATCATCCTCATCCTCATCCTCATCATCATGATCACCCTATGACGATCGAGATCGTCCCTCTTGTGTCTGTCTCTCCACCTCATCCATATCTTCCTCTCCATAATACTCCTGTATTACATATAACAAACATAAATAAGTAAAACAATTAAACCATTCATAAAAATAAAATAACTATATAAAATATAATAATACTCACAAAGGCATCTGGATGATCTCACATATACTCGCTCAAACGTCGATATCCAAAATGTGTAGCATACTCGGTCTCATGTTTCATAGGATATCGGCCATAATCCTTTCGCTGCATTGAAACAAATAAAAAAGATTAGTTGCTTGCATTTTAACTCAAATAAAAAATATACTCACAATAACACATATACTTACAAATGTAGCTACAAAACCATGATGGCCCATTTGGCCTAGGTGCGATGTGTGGCCCGACTCCACTCTCTTCTTTGCAGCAGCCTGTTTATTTAAGAAAAAAGAAATACATAAATTAAATGTTAAAAATTACTAAAATATATGAAAATTATGAATATAAACTATTAATTTGTATACCTTCTGCTGAGGAAATGACTCCTGAAGATGTAGTTGTCTATGAAAAAACTGCCACGTCTCATGTGGTATGTTAGGTCGCCTCTTATTTTTTCCCACCATACAATATCTCCTGTTAATTTAATCTCAAACATAAAAAAAAAAATCAAAATACATACACATATATACACACACATAAACATACACATACCCACAAACACATGTACATGCAAACATATCTGCATACATATACACATATACATACATATAACATAAACACACATATACATATCCACATATATACATACACACACATGCATGCATATACACTCATTCATACAAAATACATGCATTTATCTCACAATAATGTGTATTTGTGTATATGTGAATATGTGTGTATGTGTAAATGTGTATATGTGAATGTGTGTATGTGTAAATATGTATATGTGATTTTTTTGTGTATGTAAATAATCATATTATTAATATGAAATACCATTATTTGTAGATTTTGATCAATCAAATGGAACTCCACCACTGTCTCCTCATCGTGCAACGACTATATACTTTAAGTATATATCAAACATTTAATTTTAAATATATTTGATGGATACATAACTTATATATATTTTTGTTTCTTATTATAATCAGATTCTGATCAATCAGAGGGTACCCCACCACTTCCTACCCATGCAACGACTTCACATGTGTCCTCCAATAGGAATTATGATGAATTTTACTATCAAGAGCATATTATATGTTGGTGTAACTCTTGTTATGGCACATATTGAAGACCACGATTGGAATGTATTGAACATGAGGCAGAGTATGGTACTTTTGAGCGTGCACCATCACTTGGTCAACGTGATAATGCTTGGATATGTATTTTTTATATAAATTAATGTCATTATTTTATTTAAAAACCATATACAAAATAAAATTACTATTGATATACAAGAATACTTGCTCGATGATGATGATGATGATAATTTTTCTCATAATGTTAATATACCTCGTACACGTCATGGATTTACTATTCATCAATTACAAGTAGAGGTTTCTAGAAATCCTCTACCTCCTGGTTTAGAGACTGAAACGGCTGGAGATTATCCATTGCCAGCTCGTGATCGTTCTCTAGTACAAACATATGATAGAAGAAGATATGGAGGATGGAATAGAGGACCACTTCCTTTAGATGGAGAGGTTTTCAACTTTTGGGGTAATCACTATATGATTGCTCCATCCACTATTACTAATGCTGGTCGTGGTTTCTTTATTGTAGAGGATTTGTATGTGCCGCCGAACTCTGAAGTCCCTCTTATGTCATTTTGTGGTCCTATTTATGGATGGGGAGATTGGCATCGACTTTCACGTTATGTTCAAAGCATGAGTACTTATGGAATATGCTTGAACGCATCCCTTACTAGTAGAAGGGTTTTACATGCAAAAAATGAAAGATTATATATTGATTGAAGACCTTACACAAATGGAAATATAACAAGCTTAATAAATAGTAGTCGAGGGTTACATAATAGTTCAAGGACTAATTGCACATTTGAGGAGCGTGAAAATAGTCATGAATCACCATACATGAGTAGAGATGTATCAAGATACATAGTTATCAATGCTATTACTACATTACATGCAGATGATGAACTATTAGTGAATTATGGATGGTGTAGACCTCCAAGAGCACCTTTTAGCTATAGAGAATAAAAATTTTCTATCCATATTTAATAACTTATATATTTAATTTTATCATTAAAGTTTACTTTTTATTCATTTATGGAATACTAATGGATTTTATTTATATGTGTAGATTCCAACATATGATGTTGATGATATTCCTCCACACCATTCACAATTGCCAGTAAGACCTCATTTATCAGAAGCTTCTATGAGGAGGCTACACAAAAGTGATCCTGTGGAATATGCAAGGTTGAAAGATATATACTCAAAAGAAGATAAATTACAAGATTTATGCGACAACGATGAAGATGATGGCATGGCAGATTTTATTGAGGATTGGTATCAAAATGACAGTGAGAGCATTGATATTTCTAAAAATGAGAAATATCTTCGAGAGGAATGTTTAAAGCATGTATATGAAGGAAGTCGTTTGACACGACTAAGTTCGAGCTTACTTATTCTCAATCTTCAAAATTGTTTTGGATGGAGTAATGTATCTGTTTCGACACTATTAAGGTATACTTTTTAATTTTTCTATCTATTTATATACATATATGCATATATATATATATATATATATATATATATATCTATATATATATATATATATATATATATATATATATATATATATATATATATATATATATATATATATATATATATATATATACATGCATATATAAACATACACATAATATACATGAATGTATACACACATATAAACATACACACTCATATACACACATACACATGTTATGAGACTAAGGTCAAATTATACATACCTGTATCGAATGAAGATGTTTTGTCCATCTAGCCTTTAGAATTATCCACCCAACCTTTAGAATCTTCTTGACACATATGTTTCTCCTATTTTAGTCGACCTAATACCTGTGCTGCTAATTCTTTTAAATACAAATATTAAGTAGCAATTACCAAGGAAGGTATCAAGTCACATGTAAAATGGGAGGAGCAAATCTATCTTGAAGATTTTGAAGGATGGAAAAATAATTTTAAAGGATGGGCGAACAAAAAGTGTCCATTCAATCCAGGTTTTTATTCTTACTTTAAATAATTTTAAAGGATGGGCGAACAAAAAGTGTCCATTCAATCCAGGTTTTTATTCTTACTTTAGATAAGGTAAGAACAAGAACTTGAATTGAATGGACACTTTTTGTCCGCCCATCTTTTAAAACTATTAATGCATCTTTCAAAATATTCGCGAAAAATTTGATCCTCCCATTTTACATATGACTTACCTTCCTTGATAACGGCTATTTAATATCCATAAACAGCTTAGCAAGACAGGTAATAGATTGACTATAAAATGGGAAACTGCTAGACGATTCAATGGTCTAGATATGAAAATCTACAAACCACAATATACAAAAAACAATTAAAAACAAAATCAAATATACACAGCTACACATGCATACATACATATACATATATATATACACATTCATACATACACATACATACGTAAATAAATACATACATACATACATACATACATACATACATACATACATACATACATACATACATACATACACATGTATACACACATACATATACATATATGCATATGTATGTATACATACATATACACCTATAAAACAAATATACACCTATAAAACACATATACATACATATATACATATACACATACACATATGTATACACATTCATACATACACATACATACATACATACATACATACATACATACATACATACATACATACATACACATGTATACACATATACATACATATATACATATACACATACACATAAGCATACACATATATAAAATTATATGCATATATATATATATATATATATATATATATATATATATATATATATATATATATATATATATATATATATATATATATATATATATATATTTACTTTTTTTAGTATATCTTCTTTTTATGAACTTACAAGTTATTATCTGAAAAGTTTTTACCAAGTCAGAATATTCTTCGTACCTCACATGATGAAATGAAGAAGATAATAAAAAATCTTGGTATAGATTATCAATGTATACATGTATGTCATAAAGATTGTATTTTATATAGAGGTGAATATGCAGACTCTTTGACATGTCCCAAATGTCAATCTCCTTGATATAAGGGCAAAGAATGTAAAATCCCAAAAAAGCTATTGAGACATTTTCCATTGGCTCCATGGATTAGACATATGTTTCAAAGCCCTGAATTATCAAAGCTTTTGACATGGGGACATGATCATAAAAGTACTGATGGAATAATCAAAATTCCTCATGATAGTGTTGCTTTTCAGCATATTGATTCTACATGGCCTGAATTTGCACAAAATCCACAGAATCTAAAGTTAGGAGTTGCATTAGATGGGGTTAATCCATTCTCCATGAAATCCATTAAATGGTCAACATGGCCAGTGGTAGTCACAAACTACAATCTTCCGCCATATCTTAGCATTAAAAAGGAACATTTAATGCTTTCACTTTTAATCCCAGGCAAAAGACAAGTTAAAGATATGAATATATATCTTGCTCCTCTCATTGATGATCTCCAAGAGTTATGGAGAGGTATTAATGTCATTGATGTATCGAAAAGCATCAATGAAAGACATATTATGGTTCGCGGTATTGTGGCTTGGACTATTCATGACTTTCTAGGATATGGTGTTTGTTCAGGTATTGATGTAATTTTTTTATTCAATATGCATGTAAATAAATATGATTTAATCTAATTATATTTTTATCGTTTTCATGATGTAGGAATATCTACTAAGGGTTATAAAGCTTGTCCATATTGTGGTGATTGGTTGAGATCAATCTATAGTAAGAATCTCAACAAAAATATTTATCTTCGATATCGATGATTCTTGCCGAATGATCATCCATTAAGATTTAAAAGAGAAGCGATACATTTTAATGGAAAGCTTGAAATATGTCAGTGTCCAAAACCTATGATGCCGATGGATTGGTATAAAAAATGGACAGATGGACCTTTGATAGATCCAAAATCAGAAAACTTTAGTGATGATGAAGATAATGAGTATGTGAAGAGAGGTAGAGGAAAATTGGCACTTGCAGAGAACATTTCAGTATGGTATTCTTTGGAGTATTGGAAAGAGTTAAAAGTATGTCATCTTCTTGATCCTATGCATATATTCAAGAATATTGGTTATTCACTATGGCAGCATCTTCTTGGACTAAAAGATATCATAGCATCAAGGAATGATTTGAAAGATCAAAAATCAAAACCAAAGTTATGGCCAGTTTTTGATAGACATAGACAGGAAACGACTTATGCACTTGCTCCTTGGGTACTTACAACAAAAGAGATATAGACTATCAATAATAGAATTCAATTGATTAAGAGTCCTACAGGATATGGAGCATCTTTTCAAAACATGTTTACTATGGATGATAAGAGCTTATCTGAGTTAAAGACCCATGACTGGCATATAACTTTTTGAAACATATTTTACCTTTGGTTATTGATGGATGTACAATGAAAGGATTATGAGATGTGATCTATCGTCTTGGATCACTTATAAGGTAATTATGATACTTTTATATTTAATATGTATGAATATTGGATATCTTTTATTTTTGAATTAACTTTTTTATAATTTTTTTAGTGATATGTATAGGTGGATTACATCCAAAGAGATTGACAAAAACTCGATCCCACAAAAAAAACATGAATGCAAAGAGCTACTATGTTTGATGGAGAAAGAACTTCCTACTTCATTTTTTGATATTCACGTTCATTTATTAGTCCATCTTGTAGATGAAATAGAGATTGCAAGTGTTGTCAACACTCGATGGATGTTTTGGGTTGAGCAATTTATGGAAATATTAAAAGGTTATATGTGACAAAGAGCGAAACCAGAAGGATCCATGGAAAAGGGTTGGATGCTTGAAGAGTGCATGTATTACGTTAGTGAGTACATTGAATTACCTGATAATACCTCATCTGTTATTTTTGAAGAAGACTCGTTGGTCCACATTAAGAAAAGAATTATCTGGGTTTTGGGCAATTGATTCTTCCAAGGTAATGCGATCTACTAAAGAACCATATATTCTTCCTAGGCATATTGAACAAGCAGTTTTTTATAAAAACCGAGATGCTCACCCTTGGTGGCAAGTCATTCATGTTCAACCTAGAGGTAGTTCATTGTTTGCACAGTTTATTGTTAGAGAGATCGAAGAAAGTCCTCTTGATGAGTCAGCATCAGATACTAATACATCAACATCTGAAAGAGAAATTAGAATCATTATACGTGATAATAATACTAATATTTTTGATGAAGAGGATAATTCTCTACATGCTGATTCTACTAATGAGGAAGAGAAATTACCAGAAATTGATATTAATCCATCAATAGATGATGTGACTCATGAGAACACAGATTTAACAATAGAAGAAATAAATGAAATTAATAAGGATAATGAAGATGAGACTATATTGATGTCTTACCAAAATGATGGCAATAATGAAAACATATGAGCAGATTAGATAGTAAATTCTACTCTAGTTATCGATCAATAACTTGAAGCTTCTTAATGGATATCAGATAATAGATTTTTTATTCAACTTGAATAACGATGAATCCTACTAGAGAGATGAAATCATGTTCTTTTAAGTTAGAACAGGAAGCTCGGGGGTATGGCTAATTATTTTATATATAGATTTATCTTCGAGGAGCACATTTTTATCATGTATATATGCATATGTGTGTGTACTCATGTGTATTATATGTATACATATGTTAATATGCATATATATGTATTTCATGTATATGTATGTGTGTGCATGTGTGTGATATATGTATACATGTGTTAGTATGCATATGTGTATATATGCATAAGCATTTATGTAAAATATTCATGTATTCATGTAATATATGCAAGTGTTCATAATTGTGTACATGTATATATGTATATGTGTCTATGTGTAAATGTGTACATGTAAATATGTATGCATGTATATATATATTTATGTGTGCATTTAGGCATGTATGTGTGATGCATCATATATCTACTCCATTTTATATTTATGTATGTGTATCTACATGATGTGTGTATATATATATATATATATATATATATATATATATATATATATATATATATATATATATATATATATATATATATATATATATATATATATATATATATATATATATATTATGATCCTCGTTGATTCGAGTAGCTATATATAGAGGCATAAGGTTGGGAGGAGAGACATCTCTCTAGTAGGATGTCGGAGGAATAGATGCAATGTGTACACATACTTCAATCATATGGGTAAGAGGTTGAATTAGAGTTTTTAAATTAGGGGTTTTAAAACCCTAATATCAAAATTAGTGTTTTCAAATTAGGATTTTTGAAATAGGATTTATTTATTTGTGTGTATGCATGTGTTGTGTATGTATGTGTATCTATATGTGTGTATGCATGTGTTGTGTGTGTGTGTATGCATATGTATATGTATATATGCATGTAAATATGATTATATGAGTCTATGTGTGTGTACATATGATTATGCATGTGTATGTGTATGTGTATTGTCTATGTGTATTCATTATATGTGTGTAACTGCATGCATGTGTATGTGTGGGTAAAAATGTGCATGTATATGTGTGTATGTATAAATGTGCATGTATGTGTATATGTATGTAAATGTGCATGTATGATGTATATGTGTGTATGCGTGTATTTGTACCTCTAGTCTCACTCTTTTCTCTCTCTCTCTCATATACATACATACATACATAAACACTCATACTCATATCCACATATATATACATAAAAGCAATGCATACCGTGCATTATTGCGACGATGAGCCATAAGTGTCCGCATCTCTTTTAGACACCACTTATGTGACCATCCTGTCCCAAACTCTGTCTCAAGTGAACTAAGTACGTATTTTTTATCCCTCTCATCATGCTCAGACGAAAAAAAACATGTAAATAAAACATAAGATATTTATTTCAATTTATATGTAATATGTATACATACTTCCACGGTAAGTGGACAAGGTGCAAGTAAGAGTTGCATAATGCTTGCATTCTTCTCTTGAACTCCAATCCATTCCCTATGTACACAATGTTCCCCTCTGGCTCTATATCGCTCTCTAGCCCTAAGGTGCCTATGCATGTCCTCATAGGCAACTCTGCTCTGCTATCATGATCTGGAGGTGGTATAGGTGTCCTGAAAATAGATAGATAAAAATAAATGAAAATATGTGTTATAATATCATTAAAAAAGTCTGTGAAAAAAAACATACCTATGAGCAGATAGTTGTCTTCTTGCATGTGGAGCCGCAGAAGAGCCCTCCTCTGATCGCTGGGTAAGCATCTGGATCGTATAATCCAACTCATCATTAGGCATCTCTGAGTACTAGGCAAGCTTCCATGGTGACCTTGGTGGTTCATCATAATCTTCTCTAATGTAGAGCTCCCATAAAGACCTTGTGAGGGATTATCATCCTCTTCACTTGTAGAATAATCATTTATTGTCTTTGCGTGAGTTTCCTTTCGAAGGAAATGTAGCTATGTTTTTGTTTTCTTTTAGCGAGTTCATTCGATGGCTCTCCGCATATTTTATGCTTGCATATCTTATTCATTAAGTTGCAAAATATAACTGAGAACGTGTGAGACAGGTGCTGAACGCACATCGTCGCGAAATTCATCCATATGCACGACCAACTCTCCACGCGGGTAGATTGGAGATGATATCCTATGTTTATTCCGACTTTGTACGATCAGAAATATCGAACTCACAATCTCATCTCAGAGGTGCGCTCACTTATCCAACAGAGGTGATATGGTTAGATGATGTGAAGCTCGAATTGTTTTTGAAGAAGAACAACCTCCAAAAGTGCGGACTGCAAATAGTCGACTTTTCAGGCGATTGCCTGGAGTTCGAACCTGCGTCCTATTGTGGAGAAAGCCTCCGTCTGTCGGAAGAGAGAAAGGACTTCACTCCGTCGCTTGAGTCGGAAGATCTTTTAATGTGCACTAGACAAAGCTTCTGCAAACAAAACATAAAGAACGTTTTTTCCAGGCGATGCGAGTGATCGTACTCTGCACCTGCGTCAATTGTACATTCTCTGAAACCAGTTCGCTATAGATATCGAAGTTCCAAGGATTTTCTACGCGTGTATGATGGTTAATTCGGAGTTCTAATGGGATCCGGTGTATTAATGCTGGTATGACCGCACGAGGTGTTCTGAGGTGGGATTTGAAGTCCTGACATCCACGGGCGGGGTTGTCTGCTCAATCCACCCGAGCATACATCATTGGCGGTCTCGTATATCCACACAGACTTTATAATCGGCTGCTGCAAAACCCATAGGCAAAAGAAGTGATTGAGCCGGTTGTACAGGAGGTTCGAACTTGGATCGTCTGTCATCGCTGACGTTGGTTTGATCCAAGATATAATCTGCAGCTGTTTCTTTGATAATTAGAAATGATACCTCTTCTCTTTGCACGCTCACCATAGCTGTGAGGGAAAACCAAAAGGAGGCGAGCTGGGTTAGAACCCGTGAGGTGATGAAGTAGAATTTTTTCTGTAATCACAAGAGAGAGCGCTCAGTTGTTTAATCCTACAGCTTTTAACTCTATATCCATCAAAACGAATGCCGGCCTCACAAAAGTTCTCGAGCTCTTTATCTCCTGTTCAATTTCTGGCAGCAGAAGGAAAGTATCCTCGCCGCTACAACATGCATGTTAGATTTGATACTTCAAATAAGATGTGCATGGGCTGAGAAACGAACACACGACCTCAATAAGTCGAGCTATCCAGGTAAACCACTCGATAAGTCGTGCGTGGGCTGAGAAGCGAGCACACGACGTCAATAAGTCGAGATATCCAGCTAAACCACTCGGTAAGATATCGTTGACGTCGGAAGACTCTGGAAAATTATATTATTGTCAAAACGATGCAAAATAAGATTTTTAATTGATGCTCTGCTAATCCCGAGCCAAGAACTTTTGAATATCCTCTCGAATAGGCTCCCATTCCCAACCGAACCTGCGTGCTGAGATCGGTCTTGAATTTTGTAATTTCAAACTTGATCATCCACGTCATCTGAAGTCAGAGTAGGAAGGGCAAGGTGAACCTGAGCATCATCCATCATCCAAGAATCAAAGGATGGATGAAGCTATGATCAAATCTAAGTATTTTCCAGTTTCTACTTGGCCTTAATGCTTGATTTATCTTGTTTTCATTAGTCTACACTTGAATAGCCAAGATTTCAATCGATTAAGTATAGATTAAGATAATGAAACAATCCACTTCTCATTCCAAGCATTAGTTTGCATTAAGGAAAGACTTCATTTAAAAAGGATCCTTGTGCATCAAAGAATGTATTTTGGTAGTTTAATTCCAGATTTCCTCTCCATTGAGTAAGTTTTTATTGCAACACAAGGATATGTTTTTATATCATAGTGCATAAAGGCCAAAGGAAAGAATATACATGCATCAAGATTGCATGATATACATTCGTAGTATAAGGAAAAGTCATGCATCAAGCTCATGCATGATTATTGGGCATGCAAAGAATATGCATGCATACACATGTGAGCATATGCATTTGCATGTAGGCACATGCATTTGCATAATAGATTGGGAGGTTGTTTGCAAGTAGATATGATAATGTACTCTCTTAGTATTTAGCTTACTTTATAAAGCTCGCGGCTTGACATTAGGGAAAACAAAAGACTAGTTAGTTGCAAAGACATGATAGTTCTAGTTTGCAGCTCAAGTAATTAGTCGATTCCTTCCCAAGTTGGTACTTCGCTATCAAAAACAAATACTTAATGTCAATTAAGTATGTTTGAAGTCTTATTAGGTATAAGTAGGCACTAAGAGAAAGTTAAGTATTAAATTTTCTTGATGACCAAGAAAACTTAATCACTTGCAAAGATTTTGCGATGTTTGATGACTCTAAGTCTCGGATGTACTTAGGGAGCCATGAAGATAAGCTTATAATGATTACTCTAAGTATAGGTGATATTTAGAAAGTCATACGGATAAGCTTTAGTGAAACTATTGAAGTTTTTTTCTTTTCATCCTGATGAGTGATAAACTTCAAAGAGATGAATAAATTTTAGCATCACTTGAACTTTAGTGTTCAATAGTTGGATGCTAGTTTCCATGATGGTACCTCTAGTCAAGATGCAAAGCTTTCAAAAAGCATGGAAACTTTATTAAGTACTTTTCTGAGGATAAAAAAAGTTAGCTTGGTTTTGTTTAAGCTAATTAGAGCTTGAAGAAGAAATCCAAGTCAGATTAATCTTTGGGGATCAAGATATTTTCTAAAAGATATGTCAAAGTAATCTATAGGAATTAAATTACTTCCTAAAAATTAAGCCAATAAAGGAAATAGCCTAGTTAACTATTTCCTTACTTAAAAAGGAATATCTTTTGGGCACACAATAAAGCCTTAAGTCTTGTTCTTGTTCAATATTCAAGATTTCTTTTAGAGAGATTATTCCAATAAAATTAAGGATTCCAAGATGAATCATTGGACTGGAAAGCAAAAGATTCCAAGACGAATCACTAGCTTAGTATTACTTGATTCCTTGATAGGAATCTAAAGTTCTTGAAAGAAAAATCTCCCTCTATGTGAGACTGGAATCTTTCAAGTAAGTTTGATAGCAAGTAGTTCTCAGCAATTCCCAAAACCACAAGTATTGGTACTTAAGTCCAAATAATGATATAACCTAAAGTTATATCAAAGATTATTAGCTTTGAAATCTCAGAGGCATTGGAGTATGCCTAGATTTAAAATGGGAAAAGATCTCTAAAAGTCCATGGGTAAGTAAAAAAGACGCTTTTGTTAGTTTAAGAGATCTTAAAGTTAAAGATAAAGTCTTTATTCTCGTCACAAGATCAACAAGACTTGATCAAGCTTGGCCATGATTGTCCAAGAAGGTGCGATTGGAACTACTTTGTAGATTGCTAAAGTATTGGCAATAAAAAATTCCTTTTCGGAATTATTCACTCAAGTTCCATTTATCTAATAGAAAAATTTTATGAAAAGAGTAAGCTGTTCGAAAGTCTAAACAGAGTGAAGAAATTTCAAGAATGTAGTCTGCAACCATGGAGATGGTACTTAAGTCTGTGGAAGATAAAAAATACCTTAAATGGATTTTGGTACAAATCCAGAAAGCATGAGTGGATGCTTAAGACTTAGGCAGTAGAGAGATTCCTATTTAAAGTCCCCGAGGTAGGTACCTAAAGCATCAGTAAGAAAGGAATCTAAAGACAAGAAGTCAAAAGCTCTTGTCACTACAAAATTGGTCAAGGATAAACCAAATGAACTTGAATTTGAGAAAATTCAAGCACTTAGAATTCTGATTGGTTTTCATTTGAAAATCCTAGAAAAGTAGGATGGATGTTCCATCAAAAGATTTTCAAGTTCCCAAAGGAAAGCACAAGATCATGGAATGATCATGTGAAGGGATCAAAACCTAGAAAATCTAGTTAAAGATAATGCCTAAAACTTCAAAATTCTCGTAAAAATTGAAGCAAGAAGGTACTCTATCAAGATATGTTTTGACTTTAGGATAAGTATCACCCACATATTAAAGTGAATATAAAATAGGGTGGTATGGGACACCAGATTTTATACTCAGATTGATGTAGGAAATTTGGTATGGGACATTGGACCGTGGGATGATAATTATCTTTTAGTCCTAGATTGGATCTTGAAGTTATGTTTGATTCTCAAGGGAATTAAAACTTCGAAGGATTTTTATTCAAGGAGGATAAAGTAGTATATCAAGATATAAGATATTTCAAGATAGCTTCAAGGTCAAAGAAATAGAATTTATGAAGTAAGTAACTTCCAAGATCTTCTTAGAATACTTCAAGCTTAAGTGTTGTCAGTTAGAAATATTTGATAAATTTTTGAAAGAGTAAAACTTTGACTTTGAACTAAATTTTTCAACCAAGGATTTGAATGACTAAGGCAAACATCAAGTTCCTAGTCTAACTTAGCAAACTCACTCTTTTGACTCAAAGAAATGCATAAGAATTGCATTCCTAGTAAGGAGTCATAAAGACTGGATGTGAACTGAACTTAGTCTCAAGTGAAGCATTATTTGAATACAAAACTCATCAACAGAACCTCATTGGGTCGACATACTGATGTTGGTAACCATACTAGTATCTTGTGGTTGGATGATGTTTTCCAGTTGTTTTGAATCTTTTTGAGAATCCAGCTTATTTCTCTTAAAGATAGGAAAAATGCTTCAATGCCTTGATGAAATAGATTTTTGAGAAGTTAAAGTCTTGAGTCATCTAGACTTTGACTCATAGCAAGTTTACGTATCTTTGAAGTTTGAATTGGTTGTACAAAGATTTAGTTATTTCTTTTCGCTTTCCAAATCTTTTGGAATTGGCTCAGACATGGGATCTGATTCCTTTTGCAAAAGATGAGGGTTAGCCAGTTAGAATTAGATAAATAAATTAAACATCCTAGATAGATGTTATGTACAAGAATCTTTTCAATCTTCAAAAGATATTTAGTCTAAGTGGACTTATTTATTTGAGTTTGCTTCAAGTTAAAGCATAAACGATTTTCTAAAGTTCAGTACACTCTAGAATAGAGAAGTTAAGAATTGTGCATCAGATTGACAACTCCCAAGAACTTTTAGCTCAAGCCTTTGAGAAAAGTATCCTAAGTTGGACAATTTTCATTTTGAATTTGAAATGGTGAAGTTATAGTATGATTGACTCAAAGAAAATGATAAAATTTCTCCTACAATTTACATAGGATTTTTAAACTCATTAGGACAAAGTAGTCCTCTAGTCGGGTGAAAAAATCAAGTAACTGTTTGATAGAAGTTAACCATTATACAAACATCCAAGTTAGATATTTGGGACAACCAAACTTCAAGTTTTCCAAACCAAATTGAAGTGAATCAGGAGTTCTCAAAGATTTATGAGGGATAAGAATCTCATCTTTGTTACTAAGTCATGCATCAGTTATGCCCAGAAATGAACTAGTAATTTGAATCCACCCAGTTCACATGTTTGTGCCTAGATCGCATATCGAGAAACTATGAATTGGCCAGGGATGTCTTTAGATCCACCCTTATTATTCATTCACTACTTTGAACTTTGATTAGTTATCAAAGTGCAAAACAAGACAATGTTTTGAATCATTTGGATAGGGATGCCACCATAGAGATGAGACGTGTTCTTCCAGTTCTAGAACATGACCATGTTCTTCTAGTTTTAGAACATGAGGCTCGGGGGTTGCCTATAGTAGATATATAGCTCTATTTTCGAGGATGAAAATATTTTTTCCAAGGGGCGAAGAATGTAATAAAGTAATTCTATGATCCAAGGGTCTAGCCGGTTCAGACAAATCTGAAATCGGACACCGTTTGGTTATCCCTGTGTATGACCAAAGATCTCGAGTTTAAACTTATCTTGTGCTCTTCTGAACAAGTGATCCGCTTACCTTAGTGGTTAAGTCTCAAGGATGTGAAGGAGGAGGTCTTGGGTTCAATCCCCATGGGAGACATGGGTAGACTATTTTGCCCAAAGAGATCTAGAGCATTCTAGAAGCATCCACTTGAGTTAACTCGAGTTGACCCAGACACTTGGCACACATGTAGTTACATGGCCGACACATGACTAGCTAGTATCCACCTGCCCAAGAAGGCAGTCCCCTGGAGAGAGCCATATATAGAGGCATTTGGTTGGGAGGAGATTCATCTCTCTAGCACATGGTGGTCGTAATCCTTGTTCTCTGGCAGTATGTCTGTGTGTATATACGTATGTATCTATATATATGTGTCTATGCATTTGTATGCATATATATGCATGTGTGTGTATGTGTGTGTATATGTTTGTATGTCTATGTATGCATGTAAGTATGTATGTATGCATATGTATAATAAAACAATAATTATGTTTGCAAAAAGTATGTGTGTATGTCTATGTATGCATGTAAGTATGTATGTATGTATGCATATGCATTATGTATGCATATGTATGCATGTATGTGTATGTGTGTGTATGTCTCTTTACGTGTGTGTGTGTGTCTCTCTCTACGTATGTGTATGTGTGTCTATGTGTGTATATGGATATGTGTGTATGTGTGTATGCATGTAAGCATGCATGTACGCATATGCATGTGTACATGTGTGTGTGTATATGTGTGTGTATCTATGCGTGTGTATGCATGTTTATATGTGTGTAAATATGTGTGTATATGTGTGTGTATGTTTCTATGTGTATATATGTATCTATATGTGTGTATGTGTATGCATGTGCATTATGTATGCATATGTATGCATATGTGTGTGTATGTATGTGTATGTGTATGCATGTATCTATGCATATGCATGTGCATTATGTATGGATATGTATGCATATGTGTGTGTATGCATGTAAGTATGTATATATGCATATGTATATGCATTATGTATGCATATGTATGCATGTATGTGTATGTGTGTTTATGTCTCTCTCTATGTGTGTGTACGCATATATGTGTGTGTATGTGTGTGTGTGTGTCTATATGTGTATGTGTATGTGTGTATGTGTGTATGCATGTGTATGTGTGTGTATGCATGTAAGCATGTATGTATGCATATGCATGTGCATTATGTATGCATGTGCATTATGTATGCATGTGCATTATGTATGCATATGCATGTATGTGTGTATGTGCATATGTATGTGTATCTATATATATGTATCTGTATGCATGTGTATGTGTGTGTAAATGTGTGTGGATGTGTGTGTGTGTGTATGTGTGTGTGTATATTTGTGTGTATGTGTATGTGTGTGTGTCTATGTATGTATATGTTTGTGTCTATGTGTGTATGTGTGTGTGTCTCTGTGTGTATATATGTTTGTATCTATATATATGTGTCAGTGTGCATGTGTATGTGTGTGTGTAAATGTGTATGGATGTGTGTGTAAGTGTATATTTGTCTATGAGTGTGTATGTGTTTATGTGTGTGTATGTGTCTATGTGTGTATGTTTCTATGTGTGTATGTGTATGCATATGCATGTGCATTATGTATGCATATGTGTGTGTATGTATTATATATGCATTATGTATGCATATGTGTGTGTATGCATTAAGTATGTGTATGTATGCATGTGCATTATTATTGCATATGTGTGTATACATGTATGCATATGTATGCATGTATGTGTATGTGTGTGTATGTCTCTCTATGTGTGTGTATGTGTGTGTGTATGTGTATGTGTATATGTGTGTGTATATGTGTGTATGCATCATTATGTGTGTATGCATCATTATGTGTGTATGTGTTTGTGTGTATGTGTGTGTGTGTATATGTGTGTGTGTATGTGTGTGTGTGTCTATGTGTGTGCGTCTATGAGTGTGTATGTGTTTATGTGTGTGTATGTGTGTATGTGTCTATGTGTATGCATGTATGTATGCATATGTGTGTATGTGTGTGTATGCATTATGTATGTATATGTGTGTGTATGCATTAAGTATGTGTATGTATGCATGTGCATTATGTATGCATGTGCATTATGTATGCATATGTGTGTGTGTGTGCATGTAAGTATGTATGTATGCATATGCATATGCATACATAATGTGTATGCATATATGTGTGTGTATGTGTGTATGTGTGTATGTGTGTATGTGTGTATGTATGTGTATGTGTGTATGCATGTGTATGTGTGTGTATGCATCATTATGTGTGTATGTGTGCGTGTGTGTATATGTGTGTGTATGTGTGTGTGTCTATGTGTATGTGTGTGCATCTATGAGTGTGTATGTGTTTATGTGTGTGTATGTGTCTATGTGTGTATGTGTATGCATGTATGTATGCATATGTGTGTATGCATTATGTATGCATATGTGTGTGTATGCATTATGTATGTGTATGTATGCATGTGCATTATGTATGCATGTAAGTATGTATGTATGCATATGTATGCATGTATGTGTGTATGTCTCTCTATGTGTGTGTGTATGCATATATGTGTGTGTATGTGTGTGTGTATGTGTGTGTGTATGTGTGTGTGTGTATGTGTGTATGCATGTGTATGTATGTGTATGCATCATTATGTGTATATGTGTCAATGTGTGTGTATATGTGTTTGTGTCTATGTGTATGTGTGTGTGTCTATGAGTGTGTATGTGTTTATGTGTGTGTATGTGTCTATGTGTGTGTATGTGTCTATGTGTGTATGTGTATGCATGTATATATGCATATGTGTGTGTATGTGTATGTATGCATTATGTATGCATATGTGTATATGCATTATGTATGTGTATGTATGCATGTGCATTATGTATGCATATGTGTGTATGCATTATGTATGTGTATGTATGCATGTGCATTATGTATGCATATGTGTGTGTATGCATGTAAGTATGTATGTACGCATATGTGTGTGTATGCATGTAAGTATGTATGTACGCATATGTGTGTGTATGCATGTAAGTATGTATGTATGCATATGTGTGTGTATGCATGTAAGTATGTATGTATGCATATGCATTATGTATGCATATGCATTATGTATGCATATGCATTATGTATGCATATGTATGCATGTATGTGTTTGTGTGTGCGTGTCTCTCTATGTGTGGGTATGCATATATGTGTGTGTATGTGTGTATGTGTGTATGTGTGTATGTGTGTATGTGTGTATGTGTGTATGTGTGTATGTGTGTATGTGTGTATGTGTGTATGTGTGTATGTGTGTATGTGTGTGTGTATGTGTGTGTTTGTATGTGTGTATGCATGTGTATGTTTGTGTATGCATCATTATGTGTGTATGTGTCTATGTGTGTATGTGTGTGTTTATATGTGTGTGTGTATGTGTGTGTGTCTCGATGTGTATGTGTGTGTGTCTATGAGTGTGTATGTGTTTATGTGTGTGTATGTGTCTATGTGTGTGTATGTGTCTATGTCTGTATGTGTATGCATGTATATATGCATATGTGTGTGCATGTGTGTGTATGCGTTATGTATGCATTATATATGCATATGTGTGTGTATGCATTATGTATATGTATGTATGCATATGTGTGTGTATGCATATATGTGTGTGTGCATGTATGTGTGTGTGTGTGTATGCATGTATATGTGTGTGTATGCATCATTATGTGTGTATATCTGTGTGTGTGTGTCTATGTGTATATGTGTGTGTGTCTATGTGTGTATATGTGTGTGTATGCATATGTATGTGTGTGTGTGCATGCATACTTGGCTTCAAAGACAAATCCTTGTGCTCTCTCTCTCTCTCTCTCTCTCTCTCTCTCTCTCTCTCTCTCTCTCTCTCTCTCTCTCTCTCTCTCTCTCTCTCTCTCTCTCTCTCTCTCTCTCTCTCTCTCACTCTCTTGCTCTCTCGCATCCAAATCCCGGCACAAATGTGCCGGGAGAAATTGAATTTTTTTTAACATTCCAGAGTGTCGCTTATGCGATGCACTGGAATGCAGGACGTTGCTTATGTGATGCTAAAAAGTCGTAGCCAGTTTGCCAATGTCGCAAATAACGTCCTTAGTTAGTGACGCGTACTTTTAGCATCGCATAAGCAATGCTACCATTGCTTATGCGACGAAGGCTCCTAAAAAAAAATTCAAAAAACAGCACCGTCGCTTATGCAATGCTAACATCGCGTAAGCGACGAATCCCGTTTTGTTTTTCAATTTGGGGGTGTTTCTATGCCCCCCTATTTCTTGTAGTGCATAGAGGTATGGTTATGATACTTCTTTGGCCACCAAACACTCAATCTACATTGCAAAGGATTCAACCAATGAAGAACCTACCACATTTGAAGAAGCACAAAGCAAGAAAGCTTGGAGAGATGCAATGGATGAAGAAATGGAAGCCTTGAAGGAGAATGACACTTGGGAGCTTGTACCTAACAAGCCATCTATGAAGGTAATTGGATCTTGATGGATATACAAAATCAAGAGGAATCCAGATGGAAGTATATATAGACACAAAGCAAGGTTAGTTGCTAAAGGGTTTGCTCAAACCCATGGTATTGATTATGAGGAGACTTTCTCTCCTATTTCAAAAATGCCTACAATTAGGGTTCTCATTAGTCTTGCTGCATCTAGAAATTGGAAGGTCTATCAACTTGATGTAAATAATATTTTCTAAAATGGTTGGATTTTTTAGGAAGTGTATATGGCACAACCTCTTGGATATGAGGATGCACATCATCCTAACTATGTATGCAAATTAAAGAAAGCCTTGTATGGATTGAAGCAAGCTCCAAGAGCTTGGAATTTTAGATTGATCACTTATTTGCAAGACCAAGGATTCAAAGCTAGCAAGGCGGATACCTCTTTGTTTATAAAGAGGAATGGATCTGAAGTGATTTGTCTATGTGTGTATGTTGATGATATTATTATCATAGGGAATGATCTTGAAGGAATCAAACAGGTAAAGAATCAAATGAAGGAGGAGTTCAAAATAAGTGATCTTGGACCACTCACTTATTTTCTTGGAGTCGTGTTAATCTACACAGGCTCAGGTATATACATCACACAAAGGAAGTATGTGCATGACATACTCATCAAGTTCAAGATGGAAAACACGTTTTCCAACAAACTCTAAAATTACTCTTACAAGTCTCATCGCCAACAAAGTGCTTCTGTCATGGGAGCTGGATGTAAGACCGAAACATACAAAGGCCTTCATTCTCCTTCCTCTTGGGCTACCCATTCTCCTTCATCACCGCTCCCGTTCTTGAACCTTCCGGCGGAGGAGCTTGCTGCTCTGATTTTTGGTTGTGACCATGCGACTTACAATGAATGCGTCACACAACTTCTGTTTGGTATACTTTATCTATCCTCTTACTTTCTATCACAGATATACGTCTCTCCCTTTAAACCATATGCATGAACAATAGCTTGATCATTAGCTTTTCTGCATGTCCAGGCCTTCGAGCTTCTCATATCATCTATGTAAAGAATGTCCGACCAGGGATGCCACTATTTCTGTTTAATTACATTGATAAAAAGTTGCATGGTATTTCTGAGGCAGATAGCTATGGAGAGATGAACATCAATCCATATGCCTGGACTGATGGGAAGCAGAAGACACGTTTTTCAGCTCAGGTTCTTTGCTTAGATTTAATATTTTCTGATATTACATTAGATCACTGTCTGAGGTGTAATGAGGTTTTGTTTACATGTAGGCACGCATACGGGTGAGATGTCAGTGTGCACCATTGACAGAAAGCATATACAAGGGAGCATTAGCAGCGAAGAGGAAATGGACGAGAACATGGTGATAGGGTTCTTCCATCTGCAAATATCAGAAAACCACCTCCCAACGACGATCATACCCGACAGAACACCCAAGATCCTGAACCACTTAGCCTTGCTCTTGTGCATGCTCCACAGATTGCTATCCACATCATTGTCAACTACATCCTTGATAGTGAACTCGTGAATGCTGGTGTCAATATCTTTCATATCTTCATCCATTGGTGTCAATATTCTATCCACAGAATGCCTTCATTCATAAAAAATATTATTATGAAAGTATTATTGTAATTAATACACACGTAGCATATGATCTCATTACATAAATTTGTAATTAACATTTTCCAACAAACTCTAAAATTACTCTTACAAGTCTCATCGCCAGCAAAGTCCGACCATATCATCTATGTAAAGAATGTCTGACCAGGGATGCCACTATTTTTGTTTAATTACATTGATAAAAAGTTGCATGGTATTTCTGAGGCAAATAGCTATGGAGAGATGAACATCAATCCATATGCCTGGACTGATGGGAAGCAGAAGACACGTTTTTCAGCTCAGGTTCTTTGCTTAGATTTAATAATCTCTCATATTACATTAGATCACTGTCTGAGGTGTAATGAGGTTTTGTTTACATGTAGGCACGCATACGGGTGAGATGTCAGTGTGCACCATTGACAGAAAGCATATACAAGGGAGCATTAGCAGCGAATTATGAGAATTATTCACAGGAGAAAATCCTATTTGAGTTAATTCATGTGCGACAGATAAGCTTATATCTCTTTTCATGTAGGCTCGTTGAGTGTCAGTAGACAGGTTGTGGGTTTACAATGTGGGTCCATCAACAAAGGAGAAGAATATACAAGGGAGCATTAGCAGTGAATTATGTCAATTATTCACAGGAGAAAAACCTATTTGATCAGTTAATTCATGTGCGGACAGATAAGCTTATATCTCTTTTCATGAGAAACTCGTTGAGTGTCTGTAGACAGGTTGTGGGTTTACAACGTGGGCCCATCAACAAAGGAGAAGCATATACAAGGGAGCATTAGAAGCAAATTATGTGAATTATTCACAGGAGAAAAACCTATTTTAGTTAATTCATGTGCAGACAGATAAGCTTATATCTCTTTTCATTAGAAAACCATTGAGTGTTAGTAGAAAGGTTGTGGGTTTACAACGTGGGCCCATCAACAAAGGAGAAGCATATACAAGGGAGCATTAGCAGCGAATTATGTGAATTATTCACAGGAGAAAAACCTATTTGAGTTAAATCATGTGCAGACAGATAAGCTTATATCTCTTTTCATGAGAAACTCGTTGAGTGTCAGTAGACAGGTTGTGGGTTTACAATGTGGGTCCATCAACAAAGGAGAAGAATATACAAGGGAGCATTAGCAGCGAATTATGTCAATTATTCACAGGAGAAAAACCTATTTGATCAGTTAATTCATGTGCGGACAGAAAAGCTTATATCTCTTTTCATGAGAAACTCATTGAGTGTTAGTAGACAGGTTGTGGGTTTACAACATGGGCCCATCAACAAAGGAGAAGCATATACAAGGGAGCATTAGCAGCAAATTATGTGAATTATTCACAGGAGAAAAACCTATTTGAGTTAATTCATGTGCGGACAAATAAGCTTATATCTCTTTTCATTAGAAAATCATTGAGTGTCATTAGAAAGGTTGTGGGTTTACAACGTGGGCCCATCAACAAAGGAGAAGTGTTGGGAATTGAACTCACAACCTCCCGGTTAAGAGTGCGATGGGCTAACCACTTGCCCCAAAAGCCATGGTTGAGGATTACTTCCTAATCCTCTCTCTTAAGGCATGGTTCAACCATCTCCTACTAGGATTATGTGACATTCCTTCCCCCTTAGACTGAGCATTGTCCCCAATGCTCACTTATGGACCCTTCTTGGACCCACTTTCCATGCATGAGCGCTTCCACCAACCTCAAACTCCAGCACATGGACCAAATTTGGACCTATCCCACCCTCCGTGGGTGCCCAAATGCCCATGCGCCTTCATCCAAGGCCAGTTTCACACTCACCACGGATAAGCGCTTTTTCCAAGTGCCCATGACTGAGGCGCGAACCTCCGTCTTAGCCCAATTTCGCAACTAGGCTCTGATACCAATGTTGGGAATTGAACTCACAACCTCCCGGTTAAGAGTGCGATGGGCTAACCACTTGCCCCAAAAGCCATGGTTGAGGATTACTTCCTAATCCTCTCTCTTAAGGCATGGTTCAACCATCTCCTACTAGGATTATGTGACAAGAAGCATATACAAGGGAGCATTAGCAGCAAATTATGTGAATTATTCACAGGAGAAAAACCTATTTGAGTTAAATCATGTGCAGACAGATAAGCTTATATCTCTTTTCATGAGAAACTTGTTGAGTGTCAGTAGACAGTTTGTGGGTTTACAACGTGGGTCCATCAACAAAGGAGAAGCATATACAAGGGAACATTAGCAGTGAATTATGTGAATTATTCACAGGAGAAAATTCTATTTGAGTTAAATCATGTGCAGACAGATAAGCTTATATCTCTTTTCATGAGAAACTCGTTGAGTGTCAGTAGATAGGTTGTGGGTTTACACATAGACACACACATACACACACATACACATAGATAAGCTTACATCTCTTTTCATGAGAAACTCGTTGAGTGTCAGTAGATAGGTTGTGGGTTTTCACATAGACACATAGACACACACGTATGGCAATCTGTTAACCATTTATTGCAAACAGGACACTGCATTATCTCGTTGTCATGCACAACTACACTGCCTAAATATGTGTACTCTATACCAGGAAGAAAGGTCATATTTAAGACTTGTATCCCTGTGTGAATGCATGTGTATGTGTGTGGATGCATCATTATGTGTGTATGTGTGTATGCATTTGTATGTGTGTATGCATCTGTATGTGTGTGAATGCATCATTATGTGTGTATGCGTCTATGTGTGTATGTGTGTGTGTATATGTGTGTGTATGTGTGTGCACGTCTATGTGTATGTGTGTGTGTCTATGAGTGTGGATCTGTTTATGTGTGTGTATGTGTCTATGGGTGTGTATGTGTCTATGTGTGTGTGTGTATGCATGTATGTATGCATATGTGTGTGTATATGTGTGTATGCTTTATGTATGCACATGTGTGTGTATGCATTATGTATGTGTATGTATGCATGTGCATTATGTATGCATATGCATTATGTATGTGTATGTATGCATGTGCATTATGTATGCATATGCATTATGTATGTGTATGTATGCATATGCATTATGTATGTGTATGTATGCATGTGCATAATGTATGCATATGTGTGTGTATGCATGTAAGTATGTATGTATGTATGCATATGCATATGCATATGTATGCATGTATGTGTATGTGTGTGCATGTCTCTCTATGTGTGTGTTTATGCATATATGTGTGTGTGTGTATGTGTGTGTATGTGTGTGTGTGTATGTGTGTGTATGTGTGTATGTGTGTGTGTATGTGTGTGTATGTGTGTGTGTGTATGTGTGTGTATGTGTGTGTATGTGTGTGTATGTGTGTATGTGTGTATGTGTGTATGTGTGTATGTGTGTGTATGTGTATGTGTATATGTGTGTGCATGTGTATGCATGATGTATGTGTATGTCTGCATGTGCATTATGTATGCATATGTGTGTGTATGTATATATGTGTGTCTGCATGTATATGTGTGTGTGTATGTATGTATATGTGTGTGTATGCAACATTATGTGTGTATGTATGTATACGAGTGTGTATTTGTGTGTGTATGTGTGTGTGTATATGTGTATGTGTGTGTGTGTCTATGTGTGTATATGTGTGTGTATGCATATGTATGTGTGTGTGTATGTGTCTATGTGTGTATGTGTATGCATGTATGTATGCATATGTGTGTATGTGTGTGTATGCTTTATGTATGCATATGTGTGTGTATGCATTACGTATGTGTATGTATGCATGTGCATTATGTATGCATATGCATTATGTATGTGTATGTATACATGTGCATTATGTATGCATATGCATTATGTATGTGTATGTATGCATGTGCATTGTGTATGCATATGTGTGTGTATGCATGTAAGTATGTATGTATGTATGTATGCATATGCATATGCATATGTATGCATGTATGTGTATGTGTGTGCATGTCTCTCTATGTGTGTGTATGCATATATGTGTGTGTATGTGTGTATGTGTGTATGTGTGTATGTGTGTGTATGTGTGTGTATGTGTGTGTATGTGTATATGTGTGTGTGTATGTGTGTGTATGTGTGTGTATGCATGTGTATATGTGTGTATGTGTGTGTATGTGTATGTGTATGTCTATATGCGTGTGCATGTGTATGCATTATGTATGTGTATGTTTGCATGTGCATTATGTATGCATATGTGTGTGTATGTATATATGTGTGTGTGCATGTATATGTGTGAGTGTATGTATGTATATGTGTGTGTATGCAACATTATGTGTGTATGTGTGTATATGTGTGTGTATTTGTGTGTGTATGTGTGTATGTGTGTATATGTGTGTGTATTTGTGTGTGTATGTGTGTGTGTATATGTGTATGTGTGTGTGTGTCTCTATGTGTGTATATGTGTGTGTATGCATATGTATGTGTGTGTAAGTGTATGTGTGTGCATACCTGGTCTCTCTCTCTCTCGCGCTCTCTCTCTCTCTCTCTCGTTCTCTTGCTCTCGTCCATATCTCGGCACAAATGTGCCGGGAGAAATCGAAAATTTTTTTGAACATTCTAGAGCGTCACTTGTGCAACGCTCTCAAAAGGATGACGCATATGCGATGCTCTTCAGTTTGCCCACGTCGCACATACCGTCGCTAGCAAGCGACTCTATTTACGACGCAAAGATTAGTGTCGCATAAGCGACGCAAGCTTGAGTCTGCGACGTACCCCGCCTAAAAATCAAAATTTTGAAAACACGACCATCGCTTACGCGACGCTAGCGTCACATAAGCGATGGTCCCCGTTTTTTTTCCGGTTCGGCGGCGTCGCTATGCCCCCCTATTTCTTGTAGTGTGAGGATGTATGGATGTGCACCAATCTTTAACAAATTCTTCAAAAATTGCTTTCAATTGCACAGTAGAAGTGTCGACTACAAGTTTGAAGTTGTCTTTAGAGATAGGAGTAGGATGATCCCATTGTGCCTTCTAAGCTGCTTCAGTTGCCTTAGTTGCCACATAATATATTGATAATAAGTCCACATGATTTTTGTTTGCCTTGCCATATTTATGTAGCCGGATCCACAATAGTTCGTTATACTCTTCCTTCTAGACCGCTTCTAGGGTGCTAGCTTCCTTTTGCATCTGCAATTAAGCCAAATATGTATGCAACTCTACTGCTTTATTAACCTCCTCCTTACATCATAAATAGAGTTCATCACAATATATGAATTTTTCTTCAAACTTCTATTTTACTTCTTATGTTGTTTATCTATTTTGACAAAGCTATTTAACTTTACAACAACCTTCTCCAAATTATCAATCAATCAAGTAATTCTAGAATTGAATGAAATCTGAGCTTTCAGCAACTCATTCACATCTTTTTATAGGCTACAATTTTTTTGCCAGCATTTTGGGCTTTTGCCCAAGAAATTCTTACAGTTGTCCCTATTGAATGTGCTACTCATATTCACTCTCTTCTAGCTTACTTTTCAGGTTTACAAGAGCTTGCTCCATCACCTAAACTTGCTCCTCAAAGATACCTACCCATGGAGCTATATTATCTTGGAGTTCCTAGACTGTAGTCATTCATTTTTTACTGCAAAGATTGAGAAATTTTCTTTGAGCAATTTTCTTCCAGTGCGTAGAACTTCCTTCATCCTTTTCAAGCTAAAATCCTTTATGAACCATGGATAAGTGTGAGGAGTGCAAGGGAGTGATGGTATTTGTATTCTACCCTAATCATTACTTCATGGATCCTTGACTTGATCATTGAATTTATCGAATCTCATGAATTCCTTTTGTTGATGATTTGTTGATTGCTTTTGTGATTATGCCATTCTTGTTATTTTTGTTGTCCTTCATCCTATTATTTTCTCTCTCTATCTTTTCTTAAGCAATCTTCTTCTTCCATTCGGGAAACTTCTTCCTATCATCATTGCTCCCCTTTCCTAATGTACTAAGCCTTCCTCTTAGCTTCTTCTTCAGCTCCTCTAAATGGTTCTTCGACAATCTCTTCCTTCTAGCACTTCGTTTCTCTCTACTTCATCATTGATGTCTTCCCCCAAAGGTCAGTCATGTTGCCCCAACACTTCTTGTTGGAAGATATCCTTGAAATTTCTTCCACTTGCCTCCTAAGGGGCAAGGGACCAACCAGAATCAACAAACTAAGTAGAACACCAATCTCTGTGTCCAAGGTTTGGGGCTCCTTTGAAGGTTGGAAGATTATTTTGACTTCCTTCTAGAGCTTTTTGAACGACAACTCTTCCTAGTTTACATGTTCATCAACTTCCCCAACTTTCATTAGCAACAAATAGTGCTTACTTTGTAGGTTGAAAACAACCTTGATGAATCACAACCCCATCGACTATGGTGAGGCTTAAAGAAGTTATGCATACTTATATTCGTTGGAACATGGTTGACCAAACATTTTCTCCATCTAGACTAATGGAATTACAACTATTGAAGTAGTAATTATCTCATTTCAGATATTCAATCTTTGAGTTATATAGGCTGGATGTAGCAAGAGATCGTTATCTTCTCATATGCACAAATGAAAAAAATGATATGTTATCACCTTCTTGCTTCATCTATTCATGCACTTGGAAATGGAAGGTAATAGACACTGTGTACACCTAGTGGATGTTCATGATACCGAAATATTGCAAGGTCTATGTTTGGATGCAGTTGGAGTGATTCCAGAGTTGGGTCACTCCTAGAAGGATTGTGCATATGGGTTCTAAAAACATTTATTAGCCAGTCCTGGAAATGTCCACCCAAATCCTATTATATGCCTCATATGAGCATAAGAAGTGAAGCATTAACTCCAATGGACACTTATGCTACCAACCTGAGGTCACCATCTGTAACACCCTTCTCAGGACACAATTCCAAGATCTAATTTTAATTCCCTCATGCAAATGGACAAATCATACGATCAAAGCCATCATGATAGAGGAAGGCAAAGTGAATCATATCAAGGAACACTATGACCAAGGAGAGAACGCTAAGTATATAAGGAACCTAATGCAGATAATGGGGGGATACACGGGATACACACAAAAATACACATAGGGATACACATAGAAAT
This sequence comes from Ceratopteris richardii, assembly GCA_020310875.1. Lineage (NCBI taxonomy): Eukaryota > Viridiplantae > Streptophyta > Polypodiopsida > Polypodiales > Pteridaceae > Ceratopteris > Ceratopteris richardii. Next base: position 65,148,020 of record CM035414.1, on the reverse strand, counting down.
ACACACAAAGATACATGGAGATATACACATAGAAGGGGGACGCAGAGAGACATAGATAGATTGATAGAAGAGAGGGTTAATGAAATACGTCAATGTAGGTAGACACACCCAAGTAGAAGGATAGCCAAAAATAGATACGACTCTAATAATACAGGAACATTACTCATACTATATACAAAGGAAAGAGAGTAGGGCTCCAATGAAAGATAGTGTTCGCAAGAGAGACTGAAGGGTACATGGTAGGCAAAAGGAAGAAGGATTGGACAAGGTCAAATGCAAGGCGATGAGACGTGTGATAGGGAAGGCTAAGAACCAAGTGATATGGTAGTTGATGATTATGGTAGGATTAGAGAAGACACCTACCATGTCAAAGAGGAAGACAACTATGAGTGCAATGATTGATGAGTGCTGAGTGAAGGAAGCCAACACTGACATATCTCCATGATGAGAAGTGGAGAAACCTAAGAAGAAGGTAAGACAACTAAAGGACAAGCATCAACTTTGGGAATAAGAATGCGACTATAGAAGATGGACTCTCAAGGTGAAAGGCTATCAAACTAGGGGGCTAGGTGGTCTATGCATCGGATACCAGTGCATCATCAGGTAATTGTAGGAGGTCTAAGACTAGTGGGTTGGTGATTTGGTGATAAGGTTAGCATCAAAAGCAATCAGCATATGACAGGGGACTGCAGGTTCAACAGGCTTCCCCTTGTGCTTCCCAAGATTTAGTGACGGGTTCTTCCTTCCTTTTGACCTAGAATTGTCAGAATCTTGATGTTGGAGGAACCAGAGGACTACAAAGGCGACCAAAATTGTGAGATGCCATGCATCATAGACACAAACATCCATATTACTTTTCTTTGGCCTGCCAAAACATCTTTATCACTTTAGTACCCTATATGTGTTCTACAATAGAAGAATTCATGTAAAGTGTAGGCTCTCAAACTCGAAACTTCCTTCCCTCGTAATTCATGCTCAGTTGGATCCTCTTGATGTAACCTTTTCTGGATCAATACAAACATTGAGTTGCACTAATTATTATTTACCTATCAATGAGTTTGTTCGAATCAATTCTCTAGTCTACGTGCACCTGTGTTGTTCTTCATTGTGAAGGCTCTAAAAGGAGAGGCCGTGAAAATCTCATTCAAGAAAATTCGGGCCGCAAGAGGCATGCTTCCTCCTAGGTTCTCTCATACAAAACCTGCTTCGTAGCAGAGCCAGGTTGTACAATCTATGCCTCGAACTCGCTCATGACCTACATCACTTAGTTCGGGCTAGAGTATCACCATTCGAGAAAAGGTTCCAAGGCAAATCATAAAGTATAGATGATCTGAAGATGGCCCAAGGTGATCTTGCAACACTACTTTAAAGAATTAACATCAATTTTTCTATTTTTAAGGGAGCTTGGGTGGAGGACCTAGACGACCATGTTATATAGTTTCTTGCATCATGCAAGACTGGAGGGCTAGATGGACAAAGTGATGCCTTCATGTCTCTATTCCTTGCTACCTTGGATAGGCTAGGTGATAAATGGTTTAGCCAATTCAAGCACAACCACTTTACAACATGGCATAAATGAAGACTGAGTTTTCTTATGCATTCAGACCAAGAAATTCCACTAAACGATCTTGGATGATCTTGAAAACTTGAATTTTAGGAAAGATGAGTCATTTTTGGAGCTAATGACCAAGAAAAAAGTGCTAGTAGAAAAACTACCTGCTGCTCTAGGAGGTCTCTTGATTAAGAAATGGCTAGAGAAGGTGCTTCCAATGAGCACCAGGAACAACCTCCAAGACTTGTTAGAACCAAGCATTTCAATCAAAGATTTTGTGGTTATGGCTACAACAATCAAGCAAGGCAAAGTTCACTTTAATGACACTATGTCACACCTTAACTGGTGGGCTAACATCCAAGGGCATCACTAGTTCACCACCGTGGAGGAAGACATAGTCACCAAATTATGAAAAGAAATAGAGGAACGAAGGGAATGAGACATAAGAGCAAGCCTCTGGTGTACCATATGCCACCAATAAGAGCACCCACAAACAGTGTGTCCAAACAAAATAGTCTGCCAATTTTGTGGAAAATGGAGACATGAAGCTCATAGTTGATCATTAAATTTATTGAATCTTGTGAATTCCTTTTGTGGATGGTCCACTTATTGCTATTATATTTGTTTATGCCATTCTTGTTATTTTTGTCATTCTTCTTCCTTTTGTTTTCTCTCTCTATCTTCTCTTAGCCATCTTCTTCTTCCATTTGGAAAACTTCTTCTTGTCATCATTGCTTCTCTTTCCTACTATGTTTAGAATCTAAGACAAGAAGGTTTGCAGATTTGGAACTCACTTTGAGGGGCCAAACGAGGTCCATTTGTAAAGTATTCCAGATTTCAAGATGGCTCTCAAGGACCACTACATGGACATCTAAAACTAGAAGAGAAGTCCACACCTTTGATAAGAAAAAATAAAATAAAAGCGTGTTTTCTTCTCCAACTAGGTGAATGACTTAAGCCAAAACCTTTTTTTTCAAAACTTCTATTTGACTTCTTATGTTGATCATGAATAGAGTTCATCACAATATATGACATTTTCTTCAAACTTCTACTTGACAAAACTATTTGATTTTACAAAAATATTTTGACAAAACTATTTAATTTTACAACAACCATCTCCAAATTATCAATCAAGCAAGTAATTCTAGAATTGAATGAAATCTGAGGTTTCAGCAACTTATTGACATCTTTTTGTAGGCTACAATTTTTTTGCCAACATTTTGGCCTTTTGGCTAAGAGCTTCTTACAGTTGTCCCTATTGAATGTGTTGCTCATCCTCACTCTCTTCTAGCTTACTTTTTAGGTTGACCAAAGCTCACTCCATTGCTTGAACTTGCTCCTCAAAGATACCTACCCTCCTAGCTATACTATCTTTGAGCTTCTAGACTATGGTCATTCATTTTATGCCTACAAAGGTTGAGCAATTTTCTCCCACTGTTGAGATCTTCCTTCGTCCTTTTCAAGCTAAAATACTTATGAACCATGGATAAGTGTGAAGATTGCAACAGAGTGAAGGTAGTTGTACTCTACCCTAATCATTACTTCATGGATCCTTGGCCTGATCATTGAATTTATTGAATCTTGTGAATTCATTTTGTTGATGATCTGCTGATTTCTTTTCTGTTTCATTATGCCATTCTTGTTATCTTTGTCATCCTTCTTTTTGTTGCTTTCTCTCTCTATCTTCTCTTAAGGGATCTTCTTCTTCCATTTGGGCAACTTCTTCCTGTTGTCATTGCTCCTCTTTCCTACTGTGTTGAGCCTTCTTCTTAGCTTCTTCTTCAGCTCGTCTAAATGCTTCTTGGACAATCTCTTCCTTCTAGCACTTTGTTTCTCTCTACTTCATCATTGATGTCTTCCCCAAAAGGTCGGTCAGATTTCCCCAACACTTCTTGTTGGAAGATATTCTTGAAATTTCTTCCACTTGCCTCCTAGGAGGCAAGGCACCAACCAAAATCAATAGACTAAGTAGAACACCAATCTTTGTGTCCAAGGTTTGGGGCTTCTTAGTGTGCTCAGTCATAATGAGAGTAGTGCTACATATAGACTATCTAGGCTTACAACGTGACACTTAGCAAACAAAGATGACAACAAAAAAGATGTGAAACAACATTAGGTTGTTGGGCATGCAACAAGTGCATGTACCTCACCGATTGTTGTGAGATCACATTAAGTGGTTCATTTGTAGAGAGTTACTAGAGTACGCCATGATGGATTGGCAGAGTATTCCAATACAACCAATGTCTATCACCTTCCATTTCCAAATGCATGAGTAGATGAAGCAAGAACGTGATAACAAATCGGTTTTTCATTTGTGCATATCAGAAGAGAGCAATGTGTTGCTACATCCAGCCTATATAGCTCAAAGGTTGAATATTTGAAATGAGATAATTACTACTCCAATAGTTGTACTTCCATTATTCAAGATGGAGAACATGTTCATTCAACCATGTTCTGACAAATATAATTATGCACAACTTCTTGAAGCCTCTCTATAGTAGATGAGGATGTGATTCATCAATGTTGTTGTCAACCTACAAAGTAAGAACTATGGCATTTCATAGACTCTATATTTGTTGCTACTGGAAGTTGGGGAAGCTGATGAACGGGTAAATTAGGAAGATTTGTTGTTCAAAAAGCTTAAGAAGGAAGTCAAAAGAATCTTCCAACCTTTTCCTTGTCTGAGATTTGATCTTGTTGTTGTTGGATTGTAGGAAATTCCCTCATCATTGTAGTGGAATGTGAGCTTCTTCTTGAGTCACCACCCTTCATGCATGATTATGCAAAATAATCCATTGCCATCCATTTCAATATTTTGTTTAATTCCATGCAGGATTTTTAACTTTAGAGAATCTTTGCCATTTGTCCCTATTTTATTATTATTACATTACTATTATTAATCTTATTTAGGAATGCACTTAGGATTGTCGGGGCACTTTTTTCCCTCTCTAAGAGGTTTTTTCCTTGGCTTTAATATAAATCTATAACCCTAACCAATTTCTTATGCTTGTACATTCACTTGGTAAAACATTCTCTATTGTGTTGTGCTCTAAGCTTCTTCTCCTTCCTTGTGTTTTCATGCTCTTCTATAGAACTCAAACTACAACAATTGGTATCAGAGGAGTTTGCTACTTCATCTAAGGCATTGTCAACACCCCTTAAGTCACAGTCTTAAAATCACACAAAAGTCCGTGAGCATTCTCTGACGATTAAAAGTACAAAACTATTTCACTCTATGGCATCAAAATTTTGATATGAGCTCGTTTTGGCCTCCAAATGCACCATTATAGTGACTGTGCATGCAATCTTTTCCTTCTATGTCAAACATATATATAGGTTTTGGTTCACCACTACAAGCCCTAAAAGTCTACTACACATTTAGCAGAGCTTGAAAAGGTGTTTATGTTTAAGTTTTTGAGATCCAATCAATTTTCCACATCAAAGTATTTAGTCACTAGCAATGACTGAAAGCAATGATGTATTCTACATGTTGGCTATTGAGGATAAGTTGGATGATACGAATTAGCCATTGTAGGCATATATGTTGCATCATAAATTAGTAGCTACTACACCTACAAGGTGTTGAAAAACATGCTACTACACCTACAAATACAATTATTGAAGGTGATGCAGATGGGGTTGAAGATGACGATCTTCAAATTCTTGTTCGTATTTTCATTCCTACTTCACCTACTATAGAGAAAATTCATTGGGATGGCAAAGATGTTCAAGCTCATGCATTGATAGCTTTGTTTGTCAAACTTGTCATTATCCCTGACATTCACTTATGCAACAACAAAGGATGCTTGGGATACACTTGTACAATTCATGATCTCTCAAATGGCAAAGTTATATTGTTTTTGGCATTTTATGCCATTGGCTATATAAGCTTGAAGTTTGTGAATGATTTCACATGTGCTATTCAAGATTCTCAGGTTATCTCAAATGCAAAGCTTTGTTATGCATGCTTGGTAATCTCAATTTTGCTAGTTTGCTATGCCTGCAAAAATCTAATATGGTGTACTCTCTGCCCAAACTAGGCACCTTGTAAACATTTCTATGAAGGCTATGTTTTGGGAAAAATGAAGTACTTCCCAAAAGATGGTCTAGTTCGAGCTGCTCATAAATTGTAGCTTCTTCATAATGATGTTTGTGGTCCCATGGAGACACCTTCTTTTGAGAACTACCTTTGCTTCTTGAATTTTATTGATGATTTCTCTAGGCATGCATGGGTGTACCCATTGAAATAAAATTCTAAAGTGTTTATGTGCTTCAAATAGTTTCTAGTTTTAGTTGAAAATCTTTCAGCATGTAAATTGTGCACCTTCCATTCTGATCGAGGGCATGTCTTCTGATTTTAATGCATTTCTAGATGAGCGTGGGATAAAATTTCAGTGTAGAGTGCCCTATATACAACAAAATGGGATTTTTTAAAGGAAATATGTCTCTCATGGAGATGGTGAGGTGTATGTTCAAAAGTCAAGCTTTACCACATAGCTTCTAGCGTGAGGCTATTATGTGTGCAACATACTGAGCAAGTGTCCCATCAAAGCACTACAAACTATCACTCCATATGAGGATTGGCATGGTCGTAAACCATCTGTTGCTCATCTGTGTGTCTTTGGTTGTCCGACATATGCTATAGTGCCTAAACACTAATGTAGAAAATTGGATGATAAAGCACCAAAATGTATTTTTGTTTGATATAGTTTTTCATGTGCCAAAGAGACATCAATTAGCTCTAAAGTTGTGTATGACACTTTGCTACTTCTTTTTATAGGTGAACAGTCAAGTTCAATTCCAAATGAGGCAGTTTCACAACCTTTACGAGTTCTACATGATGATGTAGCTCATTCCATTTCTGTTTTTTCTTGCAACCAAATTTCTATGAACGTAAGAGGGTCAAATCCAATTGTATTATAGATTTCCAAATTGTTTCAAGATTGAGCCCTTGAGATCGATTTGATTTTGTATATGTGTTGAACAATTCCATCATCATCATCATCTCTATTTTACTCTAAACTTCATGTCTCAAACTTCTTCTCATTCTTCTAGGTAGATTTGGTAGTTAGAATTTTTTTCCCGAGTGCATTTATCACCCCAACAAGCACTTCACACATCATCCAAATCACATTCTTGTGAACCGAAACTCTTAAAGGCTTCAAAAAATTGGTCCTTTGGCCATTTTTGTCCTATCATTGAAAGCACTAGTAACTTAAAACAAACTTTATGCACTTATGATCATAGAAAGTTATTGTAATTCTAAAAATAAAACAAAGATTTGTCTCCTTGGAAGAGAATATAGCTCAACAAACTCTACAAACATCCTATTTGGAAACTTCTAATGAATCAAAGCTAGACATATATTATATGAATCAATTTGAAGACATGAAAAGGCCAAACCTTGATGAGAAACAAATGTCAACTATTAAGGGAGATTATCATACTTCTCTTAGTATTTGCACTCCAATGATTAGGAGTTGTTGTCTACTTGATGGCCTCAACCAATCAACACTCAAACTTAGGAGTGCTTGAGGAAATGCCATCATAACTAGACCAACGTCAAGTTTGAAGGAGGTTTCTATATGGATAAAATGGGAGAGACATGAGTAGTTCACAAATAGTAATAGAATATTAATAATTTTGGAGAGATAGTCAATAAAAAGTAACAAATAATTTAGTAGGAACAAGGAGAGCTAATGACCAAACCTAGAAGTAAATGATTATTGAGTGGAATCCTTAGAGCTGTCCAATCACTTCACAATTGTAGGCTTACTAATCTCTACATTATTGAGGGAATGGATCAAGTCCTATGGGAACTGACTACCTTAGTACGTGAAGGTCCAAATCTTTTAATAATCTAATAATTGAAAGAGTTGAAGGATAAAGCAAGCCAATCTATATGGACAAGCCAAGAAGAGAGTACTAGCAAGCATAGGAATCAAGAAAAGCCAAATATGTATACAACAATAAATTAGTATTTGCTATGAAGGAACCTACAACAAAGATGGGCCTAAACGATGAAGGATCAATTCAAGAGCATGAGAAAAGGGAAGCAAAGTAGCGTCAATGAACAAGTATGCCACCTTATCCTCCTATGCCTTCCCACATATTGATACCTCACAAACTTAAAATCTCTTTTGTTGGACCTAACACATATTTGGATTATTGAAACCAAGGAAGATACCACTAAGAGTTCCTAGAGTAATGTCACTAGTTAGGCCTACTCAAAAATGTGGAAACAACATGGCAGTATGCCCATCCCTATATCAGTGGATAGAGGTAGAACTTTCAAACCATAATAGGTAGCCAAATGGATGAATAGTCATTATAATATATCTAGAGACTCTTATGAACATGTTGTGATTTAAGAGACTGCTAAGTTTTAAACAAGTAGATGAATTGTTAACATAGTACAAGGCTTTTGGGCTAACTTTGGTTGGTGCAGCCTTAACATTTTCCAACCTCTTCAAAGAGCTATCTTTTACTCAATAAACCAACTATTGAGGCTTTTATTGGGTCTTGAGATGTAGACCGCCTCAAGCTCTCATGAAATCAAATTGGTGTCAAGTGTAGCATCTACAACCTATAATGTCAATCCATGATGATAGTCGATGGTTTGAAGACCTCCACCCTAATGGCATGACACTCAAGAAAAATGCATGCACATGTATATGCACACATGCATGCAAGCCTCTCTCATGAGAAGACAATAAGAGTTCTAAGAAAGTCATTTCCATTCACAAGAACAGAGAAAATAATACAAGATCTAACCCTAACAAATGAGAGTCCATTGTCTGCTGTAGAAATTTTGGAACTTTGGGCATTGCCATCCTAACTTAAAAATTTTCATAAGCATTTGACCTTCGATTCAAGGTCTGAAAATCTTAAAAATTTGTAGTGGGTTAGGCTATTAGTCCATAAGTTTGAAGACTCCTCGATTTGCAATTATAGTATTAGCTTCCGACATATGCCAATAAGAGTATTGTTAAGTGATTTTTCAACATAACTTAGGATTTTGGATCTTCCTTTGGCTTCATCCTTGTTCATGTGCTCTTATTGCTTCTTTCATGCATCCTTTGTACAATCCCATCCATTTTCTCATCCTTTGCTTCATTTATATCCACATTTGTGAGTTTCTACTCCAAAATCTCCTCCTTTCTTGATTTTTTCATCCTCAATAGGTATTGAATTCATCGTCTTTGAGGAAGTATGGGCAGTAAGGTGCCCTGGGGCTATAGGCTTCCTACAAAAAAGATATTGCATGCATTCCAAAAATTCCTTGTTTTTCTTTCTAAATAGTAGTAATGGGCATATGTTTCCCCTCATAGACATGTAAATGAGGATCCTACCTTGAAATATAAACCACGAAGACATGAGGGTGCTATGATGATTGTGAGAAGTGATGCATGAAAACGCCCATGTCACACATAAAGAGATGCACACACACATGCAAGGAAAAGCACGAAAGAGTGGAACAATGGAGCCTTTCAATTAAGAACAAGAACATTACAAGAACTCTTTCACACGTTACTCAAAATTTACGTAAGCTAACCTCCCAAAATTATCGTACAAGCTCGATTTATAAATTTTTTTACTAGCTTTGGCCAGTTTCACATCTAGTGTTATAGATAAAAATTAGGTTCCTAAGCTAACTTCAAGGTTCAAACAAACTCTCCAAAGATCATGAAATTTTGTATGTGGGTTCTCTCTACAATCCACAATCTTTAGGACTCCTCAAACTAGCAAGAATAGAGTTAATTGTTACAAAAAAAAAAAAAGCATTTTACAAATAGTTAATGATTCAAATCATTGTTGAAAGTAATAGAGTTTTCAAAAAACACAAATGTGGGCATCCTCTTACAAGCTTCCTCATCTTCTCTATCTATTTTTTTCCATTCTCATACTCGCATCTTGGCCTCTTCCACCAACACTCCCCTCCCTCTCACATATGTCATCCCAGACAAAGAGTTTGGTCGATGTATCGTTGGAGTAGTTGAAGGGCAATTGTGTGTTATTTGATGTAGATATCTTTGGCCAAATCTACATCTAGTTCTTTCCAATCTATTGCTCTAAGGGTATTAGCTAGTAGGAACCTTTAATCCTTGAAGCGTTGGATTGTTTCACATGCGAAGAGATGAAGCAACTTTGTTGGTTTTGAAATGAAGACCTGAGAATGATACTCTCAAAAGCATGTGGTGAATGCATCCTAGAATGTCCACTTGTAGATAGTTTATGGGGTAATGCCATGCATATATCTTTGTCGGATGAAATTCATGCTAAGATCGTAACAAATCCAAAGTTCCATATACAAAACATGGTGCATTGAGGAGTGTTCTTCTAGCCTTTTTAAAAACTCCAAAGATTGTCTTTATCATATAAAATCTTTCTACGGAAAGATGGGGCATCACAAAGAGCTTCAATATGTCAACAATAAGCTTAAAACCAAGTGGGCTCCGCATGATGGGGATGCGAGGTTTATCAACCTCCTCTATAACTCCATGTAAGCTTTGTAAGGTCCACCATGAAGGTACAACTTCCTGACATGTTTGTGTTGCCCCCACATTGTGGGACTTGGGGGGTCCCGAGGGCACTAGTCCTATTCACTTGTATTCTTCTTTTATTTAATTAAAGTCAGGGAGAGTAGGCATTGCCAAACTCCCTTTTATTAAAAAAAAGATGGGGCATGAGACCAAGGAGTGCTGCTACCTCAAGGGGTTCTTAACACCTCAGCCAACAGCATACTCGAGGCAACTTGTGTCCACCCCAGAAAACTCATCCTTGGCCACGCTATAGGTGCCTTGGTGTTCTATTTTGCCCCCTCCGCCCTTGGCATGAAGAGTGGTTCCTGTGACATAGATGGGGGAGTGCAGTGCGAAACCGAACTCGAGAACTCCAACCATATTTGATTCTTTCTTGGGAGTATTCTTGGAGAGAACAAGAACTCCAATACATTCCACATTTCATATGATGTTTTAAAACATCGAACATGTCGTGAAAAATATAGACATAGAGTTAAGGATATATGTCCTTTCCAATGCATCTTTGGAACACCATGAAGCCAATATTTCTTCTTCTTCATGTGTTGGTTGTGCGTTGGTTCATATGGCTGGAAATCTCTCTTCAGTTGTAATGTATCCATAAAGATTTCTAGCTTGTAATTAAGCCTCCATCCTCATAGACCATACAGCATATTTTCTTCTATAAAAGTTCTCAATAGTGAAGGGGAATCCATCATCCATTTTGTTCAAAACTTTCAAGATGCTCTGATACCACTGTTGAGAGGTAATGATCTGTGAGAATGGTGTATGTCCTACAAACAAACCCTTCTTGGGACCTACAATTTAACTCTTGGAAGGTGTAGAGGTCTTGCACACCTTAAAAATGAGCCACAAAATGTACTATGGTACTTTTTTGGAGGTGTTTCAAAGGTTTTTTCCAAAACACGTGAGTTGCACTTGTGAAAAAAGTGAAGGAAACTTTCTATTTTGGAATGCCTGCTCATTTTGCAATGCACATTTCTCTTAGGCTATTTGAATTTGACTCAAAACACAAGTTAGCATCCTTGCACAAGGAAACAATCTATAACACCTTTGATAAGGAGAAGTGAACTTAAGAAACAACATGTGTATACCCAATTGTTAGTCTTTCAAATTGATCATATAAACAACTTTGACAATATATATCTTTGCAAATAATAATATCCAAACCAACCCTTTTGCACACTGATAGTACAAAGTTTGGTGTTGATGATTGTACAAGTTTTGGATAGAATTGAACCTTGATCTTCACACAAGAAGACTTCAAAGTTGACTGTTTTGAAGATTTGACAAATAGGTAGTAGATAATAATACAGAAATCACTTCAATACTTCATGAGTTTGATTATAATTGATGATACAAATATTTGACTAGGTAGAGAGGTTCCTTAGCTTGAGGTTCACACATTGAGAATGATAGAATACACACCAATTTGATGTAGTGGCATAGCAAGGCTCTCGAGTTGGTAGGTTGAATGAATTTTGAAGCCTCTTGTCAACGATTGGACCTCAATCTTGGCAATTTGAAAAATCACTAATCGATCAACCTTTTGATTGATAAATCATCATCAAGAAAATTGTTGAATTTCCTATCCAAGGACCTTATGTAATATCTCATACAATTCATAAGCAAATACATATAAAGGTTCCACTAAAGTCTATACAAAGAATGTGAAGAGAATACACATAAGTGAATTTGTCACTTAGACTTCAAAACAAAGAACATAAGCAATTCACATTAACTTCAAATACTCCAACATATATATGTATATGTATATGATGTGATTAACTTCAAATACTCCAACATATATATGTATATGTATATGATGTGTGAGAGTATTTGTATATGATTATTTCAGCCCTTATAAATGAAACATCACATTGCTGATATAACTTGAATCCAATGTACCTAAACGGTCCTTCAAAGGAAATAGTTTGTAAGAATGTGAAAGTTGTTAGAAATATACATTAATTGAGGCTCTTACTTATTCTTTATACTATATGATGGTAAATTTTATAGGAGAGTACATTCACTAAGTAGAACGAAATGCAATAGCCATTAAAATATCAGTGTCATACAACTTATAGCATACATGTGCTCATTCATCAATTAGTTAAATAAAGTAAGAGATCATGTCCTTCAAAAAAACTAACCTGAATTATATTTTTCATTGCCCATCAATCGGAAATTCAGCTTATCGTCAAGAGTTATACAAAAATGACACTTGCTCTAGATTATGAAATTTTATGAGCTACATGATAGTATTGTGCAAAACGCAAAATGAAGTTCACCATCTTAGTAAGCCTAGATGTTATATACACGGAATATCACCATGAATGTGTAATAAATTCCTACTTTTAACAATCACCTAAGATAATAAGGTTGTATACGTAATGATCAAGGTCATTTAATCCTAAGAGTTTAAATGACTTCGCCCCAAAAAAAGACATGAACAATGAATCAGGCGTTACTATGAATCCTCCATATTTCATATGGTAACATGGTAATATGAATCCTCCATATTTCATACTATGAATCCTCCATGGAAAATATGGAAAAAAAACCATATTTGCTTGAAAATTGTGTGATAATACTAAGGGGTTTCATCACTAGTACAACAAGATCCATGTATGCAATTTGAAAGCATACTTTGTGATGGAGACTTTCGTGCATTGACATGAAGTGACACCAAAAAAGAGAAGGTTTTTTTGGTTCCGCCTTGGCCTACTCTCCCTGACTTGTATTAATTAAAAGAAAAGAAAAGTACAAGTGAAGGGGACTACAGCCCACGCGATCCCTTGAATGCCATAGAACATGTGTAGCTTTTGCAGAGTTTAGATGGCATTACAAAGAAGGTTGATCACCCTCTCATCACCCTCGTGCAGGACCCACTTGGGTTTGAGCTTGTTGTTGATCAAAAGGAGAACTTGATAATGCCTGAAGGGGGGTATTTCTTACAGTTAGCGATTCTTTTGCCGAGGAGGAACAACGATTTCTCAATCGACCACTCTTTGGGGTAGTCGCCAAAGTTATAAGCACATCTTTCCTGCCATATCTTCCATAGGACCTCCCCTCTGATGGCATTATGGAGATTCGCTGAGCAGTCAATAGCCTCTCCCATCAATGCTTGTTTCTAGCTGATATGTTTCTGAAGTATTCTTTCCGACAATCTACCAGAGCCTGTTGGAGTTGGGACACGTAAAGAAGATGTGAGAAACATCTTGAATCGACTGGTAGCAATGCTTACACTAGGGAGGAACACCACAGATTTTGCTAGCCTTCAAGTTGGTCGAGATTCCATGATGAAGAATTTGCCATAAGAGGATAAACTTTTTGATTTATATGAGGGGGTGCCAGATAGCCATGAACTTCATGTCCCATCATAGCCATGTCCACGTCAACCTGATAATCAATGATTTCTTTGATATTCGGGATTTTTGATAGGCAATTACCATTGTGCCATCTGAGACCAAACGGGTTTGGCATGTCGTGCCCCATGAGAAGACAAACTTTAGATCGGTCCCAGGCAAAACGTCTGCTTTGCAGAGTGTTCCATTCTTCACAGGTAATGCTGATGCTAGGGTCAATATCTGTGAAGTTGATCCACTGGTTGTTGTCTTGTTTCTAGAGGTGTTTCAATTTTTTGAAGCCTTTGTTCCATAGCCTTTTGGCATTTCAAATGTTCCAAGATTTGGATGCCATGGATCAAAAACCAAATAGAGCCATTTTGTCTGATATGGGCCGCCCACTTCCAATCTTCACTTACTCTTATGAAGCATTTGACTTTATTCCAACTCCTCCATAGGGAGCACACAAGATTCGAGCCTTCGAGAAAATTGAGATTGGGGAAAACAAAAGGGTCAGAATATCAAGATTCTTCCAATTTGCGAATCCCACGAACGTCAAACTATTCTTGTTTCTGAGATCAACTTGGCCCATGAAGCCTCCCCATTGCACCATGCCTTAATCATCCATTTTGCCGCTAGTTTGTTAGTCATGCTCCCGATGTCCGGAATGCCAAGGCCCCCACAATCTCTTTGGCTAGTGCAGATGGACCACTTGATTTTAGGAACCCCCTTCCCATTGCGGTCACCCATCCATAGATATTCTCTGCAAATACTTTCTAGTTTGGCCAATTCTTGCTCTTTTGGCCACCAGCAGGAGAGGAAGTAAATGGTCAACGAAATGAGGAACGTGTTGATAACTATTGCGCGACCAACAAGATTGATTTGCATACCTCTCCAGTAGTTTAACTTGCTTTCGAGTCTGGCTAGGACCCAACTCCACTACTGCTCCATCCAGATACCAAAGCCCAAGGGGATCCCAAGCAACCAGAAAATTTGGCCTTGAGGAATGTTTTGACATCCATGATCAAATAGAAGGTTAGGCTGAATCTCGACAATAGCTTTGAAAGCAGACTTTGAGTGGTTGATTTTGGATCCAGAGGCTTCACAGAAGGTATCCACGCACCTCCAGAATGTCCCTAAGATAGTACTATCATTGTGGGAAAACGCATTCATATCATCGGCAAAAAGTCTCATGGTGATCTGGTCATGTTCATGAGGCAAACGGAGGCCTTTGATATTACTTGCTTCCACCTATTGTTCCACCAGTCACCTCAACCCTTCTGTGGCAATGACAAAGAGAAGGGGAGCCAACGGGCACCCTTGTCTACTCGATCTTCTTAGTTTGATCACTATCGAGATTTGACCATTAACATTAATTTGAGTCGACACATTTCCTAGGAGGGTTGAGATCATCTTGGTGAATTTCTGGCTGCATCCGAGATCTTTGAGTGACTGTAGAATATAGTCCCATTCCAGCATGTCGTAAGCTTTGTCAAAGTCAATCTTGAGGAAAACCACATCTTGTCTTGACTTTTTTGCGAAGTTGAGACCTTCCCAAATATCTATAATGGCTTCCAATATTGACGTGCCTTTGATGAAACCTTTTGGTCCTTGCTTAACCACACTCTCAGATGACTGGAGATTTTGTTGGCTATGACTTTGGCAATGATCTTATATCCCATTTGAAGCATCATAATTCGATGCTAGTTTTAAATTATGTTCTTTTCCCCTTTTTTGTGTATTAGCTTGATGATGCCATTGTTGAGACAAGTCGAAAGCATGCCAAACTGGAGTGCCTCTTGCCAGACAAGATGAAGAGGGGTGGCAACCACCAACTTGAAGGACTTAAAGAACACATTAGTGAGCCCGTCTAGCCCCAAGCTTTTACCACTAGGGAGGGCATCAATGATTTCTTCTTCCGAGATAGGGGCATCAAGCAGGGAAGGAAGGTTGTGTGGAATCCTAGGAGAGGATACTCTATATATGGCTAAAATGCAGTCCTGTCTATGGTGGGAGAGGGGGGTCAAGATCCCCAAGAGTCTCGTAAAGTGCTCTTCAATAATTCCAAGATTTTCTTCTTCCATCTTGCAAACAACACCATTTGAGTCTAGCAATAGGGGGATCGATTCTCTATTTTTTTTTTCTTTTAAGGATGCAGCACATCTCTTTGGTGGGTTTGTTAGCTTTGCCAACCCACCACTCCTTAAAGAATATTTGCAAATTTTTCCTTTGTATTTCGTCCTCGTATCTTAGCAGCGCTCTGATTTTTTGTAGACCCATAGGATTGAGATTTCCCTTTGTTCACTTCCTCCTCAAGTCGCTAGAGTCTATGATATAGAGCTTCTCTACGTGCCCGCCAAACAGTCTCGAGTATCTTCCTGGTTCTTATCATGATCTTCCGTGACTTCTCGACCACACATCTCCGGCTCTTGGCTTGGGAAGAGTAGGAGGCAAACACCTCCTTCCACACTTCAGCAATTTCTTGATGGACGGAGGGGAGAGAGAAGGAAGTCGTGCAGACATGAAACCAAGGAGCCTTTGGGATTAAGGTGAAAGGTTGGAAAGCGATAATGATCGGGTAGTGATCAGAGATGGCAAGATCAGTGCATTGCGATATGGAAGGGTGGCCCCACTAATGAATAATGTTCTGAGCAATGTAGCTTCTATCCAATCTAGCTTTCCTCAAGTCCTCACTTGCTTGGAGATTCAACCATGAAAAGCCTTTCGAGTCTTTGAATTCGACTAGATCCAAGTGTAGTTTGGTTTTGTCCCAAGTTTCTTTCTCACGACTATCGATGACCTGGGCCTTATTGTTCCATCTGTTCGCAGGGTCCTCCACCATGTTGAAGTCACCACAGATTAGCACGTTGTAAGGGATTGAGTCCAAGGAGGCCAAGGTGTCCAGTCTCTCCAGCTCCCTGTTTGGAGCATACATAGAAACTAACGTGAATCGAAAGGGGGCACCAAAGGAAGTGGCGATCCATCGATGGCTCTGATCTTCGATAGAGCTCTCAAGCTTTTCAAACCAGAATTGGTTAATACCAATTACCATCCCACCGGATCCTCGGGGGTGCAATGTCAAGATCTAGACATGGGTCGGGGAGACCTATGTGAGACGTTTCTGGAGGTCTACTCCATCAATTTTAGTCTCTTGAATACAGATAAATTTAGGGTTTATGCTAATTTCCCAAAGCCATTGACCAATGATGGTCACTCTTGAGACGTCAGACAGCCCCCTAATATTAAATGAGAAGGTTTTTCTTTCAAGCTCATGATATAGAATTACTCTTTGTAGTTTAGCAAAAGGTCATATCACTGGCATGAGTTCTTTGAGCATCTCCTTGAAGCATTTTTTTTGTTTGGGTACTTTTTGTGGGGTATCTTCCTTGGGCTTGAAGGGTCCATAGAAATGTCTTTTGCATCAAGGAGGTAGGAGATAAAATCATCATCAAGCCTTCATGTTGCCCAAGCATGAGTACCACCTCCTTTACTTGTCAATCCATTGAGACGTGAGGAGGATATGAAGATCGTGAGCAATTGTGGTGAGCAAATATGAGTGATAAGCACTACATGCACGCACACAAGGCAAGATGACAAAGATAGGAACAATGGAAGATTCTATTAGCAATCTCAAAGAAAGTTTACAAGACTCAAGAATAAGTTCACTCTCCAACTAGATAACCCCAAAAATGATCTCTCTTACTAGTTTTGGCCCTGTCCAGACCTAATGGCTGGCCTAATTAAAAATTAGGTTCTAGGATTTATTTGAGGGCTCAAACGGAATCAGAAAATTATGAAAATTGATATGTAGGTACTTATAATATTCTCAAGCTCGAGGAATCCTTGGCTTGAACAAAATGGAGTTCCAAAAATGTGAAATGATGTTTAGAATGGTTTTTAGTGATCAAAATCACTATTTTTCTAGGGGTTTCTTTTGAAAAATTGACATATACTTCTTGGAGCTCCCTACATGCTCCCTCTTCTTGTGTGTTCACTTCTTTGACGTGTTCCCACACCTTGTGCTTCACCTTTAGTGCCAACACCCCCCCTCGATTCTGTCATCCCTAAAAGACCCTTTTTGGAGTGGGTGTTCCATGTAGTACTTTGAGAGGTAGTTTTCATCATGTATCAACAAGAGTGGTCTATCCTCCAAATATAATAGGTCATTTGTCATGTTCTTCATTATGTCATCGCTAGCCTTTGTAAGCTTTAGTCCCTTTTTATGTACTTCTTGCTTGGATTCCAGCATTATGGTGTGTTTGAGAGCAGTTGTCAACTGTGAATTGCTTCATAGGTACTGACGTTCTAACCTTGATGTCCTCTTGGTCTTTCAAACATGGTTTTCATAGTTTTCATGCCAAGTACTCATGACCCATAATGAATGATGGGAGGTGTGTTAGTGCATGGGTTGAAGAAAATGTTGATATATTTAGGTAGTGATGTGTGTGAACACACTAGGACCATCGGGGCACTTTTTTCCCTCTTTAGGAGGTTTTTTTCCCATGGTTTGTATATATGCCTATAGCCCTAATGGGTTACTTATCTTTGTACATTATAGTGGTAATACATTCAGTATTGTGTGTTGTGCTCAAGCTTCTTCTTCTTCCTTGTGTTGTTCGCATGCATTCACAGACGTCTAACTCCAACAATTGGTATCAAAGCAGTTTGTTGCTTCATCTAGGCCGTCATCGACACCCCTCTGGTCATAGTCTCAGAATCGAACAAAAGTGGTGCGGAAATCGCGATCTGAGCTCGTTTCGGCCTCCAAACGCACTATTGTAGTGCTTATGTAGGCTATTTCATCTTTTTGTGCCAAAGATATATACAGATTTCGGTTTTCTAGTATAAGCATCTCGAAGTCTACTACAGGTTTAACAGAACTCATCAGGGTAGTTATGTTCAACTTTTTCTTTTAGTCAGTGGCCATGGTTGAAAGTAGTGATGTATTCCGTATGTTGACTGTTGAGGATAAGTTGGACGATATCAATTACCCATTGTGGGTTTATATGATGCGACACGTATTGGTTGTAAAAGGACCATGGAACATTGTGTAGGGTGTTGAAAAATGTCCTATTACACCTGCAAATAGAGGTATTGAAGTTGATGCAGATGGTGTTGAAGATGATGATATTCTGTAGATTCCTATTTGTGTTGTAGTTTCTGTTGCACCTACTATAGAGCAAATTTGTTGGGATGGCAGAGATGCTTAGGCACATGCTTTGATAGCCTTGTCTGTCAAACGTGCCATTATTCCTCACATTCGCTCTTGTAGAGTAGCTAAGGATGCTTGGGATACACTTACCACATTGTACCAGGCTAGGAATGAGGCTCGTGTTGCTTACCTCTGAAAACAGTTGGAGAGTGAGCATATGAATGAAGGTGATTATAATTTTCCTTCTAACAAAGATCAAAGACTTGAAGGAACACTTGATTTCTACTAATGAAGTTATATGAGATAGCTCACTTGTGCAGATCTGAATGGTCTTCCTGATTCATATCAGAGTTTTTCTTCTACTCTTCAATTGATGATGAAAGGCAATCCAAATGCCTTGTCATTTGAGG
Organism: Ceratopteris richardii; assembly: GCA_020310875.1. NCBI lineage: Eukaryota > Viridiplantae > Streptophyta > Polypodiopsida > Polypodiales > Pteridaceae > Ceratopteris > Ceratopteris richardii. The sequence continues at coordinate 65,129,019 of CM035414.1, read as the reverse complement.
AGTTAGTCTCTATTCTATTGCAGGAAGATTAGTCTAGGAAGAACAGCTCCATTATGCATGTTATAGATCAAGCTTTCCTGGCTAGTCAAAAGGGCAAAGGTAAATGGAGCTCATCTACTAGTGAGCAAAAATCTACAAATGCTACACATTCAAAGAAGGAAGACAAAGATGAAAAGAAATCAGAAAAGCATAAATTCTTTTGTAAGTATTGTAAAGGAAATGATCATGTCATAAAGAACTATCCAAAACTAGTTGCAAAAGAGGCAAAGAAAAAAGAGGCTAGAATGGTTATTGCAGAGGCATCTACACCAAAAATAGAGTCCGCTAATCTTGTGCAGAATGAAGAATGGCCGTTTACTACCATTTGCAGTTTTGATCCATCTTTTCGTGAATACCATTTGCAGAGGCATCTACAGAATGGTCGTTTACTACCATTTGCAGTTTTGATCCATCTTTTCGTGCAGAGGCATCTACACTAAAAACAAAGTCTGCTAATCTTGTGCAGAATGAAGAATGGCCATTTACTACCATTTGCAGTTTTGATCCATCTTTTCGTGAATACTGTATGTCTGTAGTAGACTCAGATGTTTGCCAGTATTTTGATAGTGGGGCAATCAAACATATTACCTTGCAGCATAGCTTCTTCAATTCACTTGACCCTGCACCTACAGGGAATACTGTCACATGCGCCAACAACTCCTCTTATCCTGTTATGGGAGTTGGTAATATCATTCTAACTACTGTTTATGGTAGTTCTTTCACTCTATCAAATGCTTTATTTGTGCCAGGGATCAAGAAGAATATGTTATCAGTTTCTCCATTAGCCAAGATTGGCTTGGTTGTGAAATTTGTTGATGATTGATGTACAATTCATGATCTGTCAAATGGCGACATGATTATTGCTTCTGGCATTTTATGTCGTGGGCTGTATAAGCTCATAGACTATGAAACATCTATGAATGATTCAGCATGTGCAATACATGATTCTCAGGCTATGTCAGATGCAAAGCTTTGGCATGCATGTTTTGGTCATCTAAATTTTTTCTAATTTGCTACGCCTGTAGAAATCTAAAATGGTGTCCTCTTTGCCCAAACTTGAGGCAACCGCAAAACGTGTTTGTGAAGGCTGTATTTTGGAAAAAATGCAATGTTCCTCCTTTCCAAAAGATGGTTCAATTTGGGCTACTTAGAAATTGAAGCTTGTTTACATTGATGTTTGTGGTCCTATGTAGACACCCTCTTTTGTAAACTATCTTTACTTCGTGACTTTCATTGATGATTTTTCCAGGCAAACATGGGTATAGCCATTGAAAGCAAAGTCCAAAGTGTTCATATGCTTAAAACAATTCTTGATTTTGGCTGAAAATATATCAGCATGTAAAATGGGCACCCTCCATTCTGATCGAGGGGGGAAAATATATGTCTTCTAAGTTTAATGCATTTTTGGCTGAACGTGGGATAAAACATAAACGTACGCTTCTATATACACCTCAACATAATGGAGTTGCTGAAGAGAAGAACAGGTCACTCATGGAGATGTTGAGGTGTATGGTCAAGAGTCAGGCTTTACCACATAGTTTTTGGCTTGAGGCTATCATGTGTGCAACATATGTACTTGATAAGTGTCCCACTAAAGCACTGCAGTCTATCACTCCATATGAGGCTTGGCATGGTCGTAAGCCATATGTTGCTCATCTATGTGTTTTTGGTTGCGTGGCATATGCATTAATGCCTGAACAATGTCATAGGAAATTGAATGATAAAGCAGTAAAATGTATTTTTATTGGGTACAGTTCTGAAAGCAAAGGCTATCGTCTATATCATCCACAGAATAAATGCATCTTGGTTAGCTGTGATGTTGTTTTTGTGGAAGATGCTATTAAGCCTTTACTTTCATGTACGAAGGAGACATCAGTTAGCTCCAAAGACATGTATGATACTTTGTTGCCTCTTTTTATAGGTGGAAAGTCTAGTGTTGGTCCTAATGAGGCAACTTCTCAGCCTTTGCAAGTTTCAGGTGATGATGCAAATCATTCCATTTTTTATGAAGATTTACATGATGCACTAGTTGATGAGAGATCTGATATTGAGGAGGCAAAAACTATGCCAAAATGGTTAGAAGAAGAAAAGAAAGCATAATCCACACTTCAAGAGCTTTTCAATGAGTTATTGGAAGTTCTATTTGGATTAGTTTTAGAATTCCTTTGAGGGCATTTAGTTTGCTGATTTTATCCAAAGAGTGAGGTGCTACCCATATACCTAGGTTTATTATTTTAGCCATAACTTTTTCATATGACACCCAAATTGAGAAATTTGACTTGGGCTAGAATCTATACATCAAGAAATATCTTTTGAGTAGCATATTTAACACCTATAACCTTTCTCTACATAAGGTTTGATTCAGTTGTAGACTAGCGAGGGTTGTTATAAAATGAAATTCATGATCAATTTTGATGCTTATCAAAATTTTTATCTTTACACACATAAATTTTATTTATGTTCTTTACTAAAAACATGCACAAGTTTTCTCTTGTGTTTTTAGACTTTCTTTTGTAGGTCTCGGAGCAAAAAGAAATTAATTTCAACAAAACAAAAATATTACCATCATAGGGTGTGTAGTCCCAACAAAATATTTTGAATATGCTTATTTCTTGCAGGTCATGGAGTGAAGAGAGAGTGGCTTACCCACCACTAGGCTTATGCATTTTAATGGTTATGTATTTTTGTTTTATTTCCATTTTACTAGGGAAATGCTGCTCAAATTTTTGTAACCGCATGACATTATATGCCATGAAAAGAACTAGAGAGATATAGTCTTTGAGGGAGGAAGTCTCATGAGTGTTTTAATCTAGTAGAAAGAGTGGATGCTTGTGAAGTAATTCAATACATATTAAGATTCATGAGTGTATGCATACTCAAATTTTCTTTGAAGAAGGTATGTGCTTATTCTCATTACTAAGATGAGAAAGATTTTGTTCAAACATGACTCAAATTGTATTGTACATAGACAAGACAGGACAAAGGTAAATTACCTTTGTCATTCACATTTATGTCTAAGAGAAGGTTGGAGGATATTTTCCTCAAGAAAACCCCAAAGTTTTATTCCAATGACATGTAAGGAGTCATAGAGATGAAGTGACTAGTAGAAAACATTAAAATGCATATCAAGGATGTTCTTTTTATGCATCACGATTTTAAGTAGTTAGTAACTCATGAGCATATGAATCGCTATTCATGGGAGTATATGTACTTGATATACAATTCTATTCCTACTCAACACAAGCTAATGTTACAATTATGATCATACATACAAGTATTAAATGATTGTGTATGATTGGTTGTGATAAGGTTTAATGAATGTACAAGAAGCACAATGACTAGAATGACCTCCATAGATATTTACTTTCACTAAAAAGTGGATGCTATGTAAAGAATCGATTTCTACAAGGTGATTTGCATTGCTAATTGGTTTCCACTGATCTATATGATCACTATATGCACGGATATGTATCCATGTCATAATCCATCCAAAAGAAGGGAAGAGCATGTCTAATCATAAGGATTAACATGTCTCATCATTTTTAGGTTTTAAAAAAAGTTAGAAAATAGTTAGAGAGGTAGTGGCCTCAAAGAGATTTGGATGTTGCTCTTTGAGCGAATGCCCAAATTCATTTATATTTTGAAGGAAAGTAGCTCATAGGCCGTAGTTTAAGTCACTCTATTTTCAACTATGTTTTATACTTCTACTAAGGTCAAATGACCTCTACACTAGAAGTGCTACTAATAGTGGTAGAGACCTGAAACAAGTGATACAAGCTTGTTACCAAGGGCATTTCTCTTCGTTGGTACATCCGAATCAAATGTTTTTTATTTCATATGAAAACCTCATAGCTGAGCTTTATCTATAACCATTTTTATTTATTTTAAAGATCATTTTGTAGGTCAAATGATCTCTACACATAAACACATAGCCTCTAGAATTTATGCAATGTTCAAAGACCATGTCACCTAGAAGTGATTGGTTCTCTTAGATCATTTACTCAATTTGGATGTTTTTTCTTTTCAAACTTAGACAAATAGCTCAAGATAGTGCTTAAAGATTATCAAGATGAGATGTGTCTCCATTTAGGAGATATGAATAAAAGAATGAAAGTTAGCTTTTGCAATTGTAGGAATGGAGGCTTAGTATTTTGTTCATTGTGAAAGACTCAAATGTCCAAATATTATGAAATTCACACCAATAAAATTATGCTTGCTTAGCTATATTATACCCAAATTTAGAAGAAATTAGAGATCAATTAATAGGTCAAATGTGTTGGAGTTTGACATCTGTGAAAGCACGCAAACAACACAAGGAAGAAGAAGAAGCTCTGAGCACAACACACAATACTGAATGTATTAGCACTAGAATGTAAAAAGATAAGTAACCCATTATGGCAATATGCATATATACAAGCCGGGGGAAAAGGCCTCTAAAGAGGAAAAAAGTGCCCCGATAGTCCTAGTGTGTTCACATACATCACTACCTAAATATATCAACAAATCCCCCCTGGGAGTGATGCGGTGAAGAAGGAGCTGGCACTCATGTATAAGGAAGTGCCAAGCTATGTGGAATCAATCCACAAAAGGAAGTAATCCCAAAGCTTTGCAAAAAGCTTCAAACTTCTCCCTAGGCAGAGCCTTCATGAAAAGGTATGCAATGTTCTCCTACGTGGGCACATATGGCAACATAATGATAATGCACCTCAATGTGCTTAGTGCGAGGATGGAACACAAGGTTCCTCACAACTGCCAATGTGCTCTGACTGTCAGTGAAGATGGTGGTGGCAGAAGAGTGACCAACACCCAAATCAGTCGTAAGCCATCTAAGCCATGCACACTCAATAGACACTGTGAAAGCTACCCTATACTCAGCCTCACAACTAGGCGTGGCCACAGTAGGCTACTTCTTGTTTAGCCAAGATATGCATGAGCTACCAAGCATGAACAAAAAACCACTAGCGGACACATGAGTGTCATAGCAACCAGCCCAGTCAAAGTTAGAAAAAGCATGTAAATCTGGCAATAGTGATCAATAGTGATCCCACCTTGGGATAAAACAATCCAAGTAATCGGGTACCACTCAAGTAGCAAAAGACACACTTAATTGTCAACCAATGCTTGACTCCTGGGCAATGCATAAACTTTCTCATTTGTGAGACATGCACACTTGGTTTTCATGCCCTTTCTGCACAAAGCCACGGGGCTGAAAAACATACACTTCTTCATGCAAATCACCATTCAGAAATGGTGTTTTAATGTTCAACTGATGTACATTCCAACCATGATGAGCTGCATGTGCACATATGCTACGAACAATTGTCATTCGGCAAGTATGAGCAAAGGTCTCATCAAAATCAATGCCTCTTTCCTGAGCATAACCTTTTGCAATAAGCCTAGCCTTATACCTGTCAATTGTTCCATCAGGCTTACGCTTAAGCTTGTATACCCACTTAGTGCCAATGGCCTTCTTACGAGGAGGCAAGTCACATAAAGACGAGGTACAATTTTTCATGATAGCATCATATTTTGATTGCATTATAGCCATTAAATGTTCAAAATTTTGTGCTTCATCAAATGAAACAGGCTCAGATTCATCACAAAGACTAGAGGCAGCCATATCATAGCAATCTGATGAAAAGAGGCACTATTAAATCCTGAACAAGTAAGGTGTTGTGAATCTAATTTGCTATCACACAAAGTCTGAACTAGCCATTTTGGCATATTTTTTGCCTCCTCAATATCACCTCTCTCATCAACAAGTGCATCATGAAAATCTGCATCAGAAATGGAATGATCTACATCATGACATGAAACCTAGAAAGGATGAGAAGTTGCCTCATTAGGACCAGCACAAGACTGTCCACCTCTAAAAAGATGCAGAAAAGTATCATACATGTCTTTGGAGCTAACAGATGTCTCCTTCATACATGAAAGTAAAGGCTGAATAGCATCTTCCACAAAAACAACATCACGGCTAACCAAAATCTGTTTAGTCTGTGGATGATATAGATGATAGCCTTTGCTTTCAAAACTGTACCCAAAAAAAATACATTTTACTGCTTTATCATCCAATTTCTTGTGATGTTGTTCATGCACTAATGTATATGCTAGACAACCAAAAACACACAGATGAGCAACAGATGGCTTGCGACCATGTCAAGCCTCATATGGAGTGATAGACCGCACTACTTTAGAGGGACATGTGTTAAGTACAGATGTTGCACACATAACAGCCTCAAGCGAGAAACTATGTGGTAAAGGCTGACTCTTGACCATACACCTCACCATCTCCATGAGTGACCTATTCTTCCATTTAGCAACTCCATTATGTTGAGGTTTATACGACACTGTGCACTGATGTTTTATCCCACATTCAGCAAGAAATGCATTAAAGTCATAAGACATATATTCCCCCTCTCGATCAGAATGGAGAGCACCCATTTTACATGCTGACATATTTTCAGCCAAAAACAAAAATTGTTTGAAGCACATGAACACTTTAGACTTTGCTTTCAATGGATATACCCATGCATGCTTGGAAAAATCATGAATGAAAGTCACCAAGTAAAGATAGTTTCCAAAAGAGGGTGTCTACATAGGACCACAGACATCATTGTGAACAAGCTGTAATTTTTGAGTAGCTCGAATTGAACCATCTTTTGGAAAAGAGGAATGTTGCATTTTGCCCAAAATACAGCCTTCACAAACATGTTTTTTGGGTGCCTCAAGTTTGGGCAAAGAGGACACCATTTCAGATTTCTATAGGTGTAGCAGACTAGCAAAATTCAGATGATCAAAGCGTGCATGCCAAAGCTTTGCATCTGACATAGCGTGAGAATCATGTACTGCACATGCTGAATCACTCATAGATTTTTCATAGTCTATGAGTTTATACAACCCACGACATAAAATGTCAGAAGCAATAATCATGTCACCATTTGACAGATCATGAACTATACATCTGTCATCAAAAAATTTCACAACCAAGTCAATCTTGGCTAATGCAGAAACTAACAATAGATTTTGTTTGATCCTTGGCACAAATAAAGCATCCGACAAAGTGAAAGAACTACCATCAACAATAGTCAGAATGATCTTACCAACTCCGATAATAGGATAAGAGGAGTTGTTGGCACATGTGATAGTATTCCCTATAGGGGTAGGCTCAAGTGAAGTGAAGAAACTGTGTTGTGAGGTAATATGTTTGGTTGCCCCACTATCAAAATACCAAACATCTGAGTCTATGACAAACATACACTGCTCATGAGAAGATGGGTCAAAACTGCAAACAATAGTAAACGCCCATTCTTCATTTTGCACAAGATTTGCAGACTCTGTTTTTGGTGTAGAGGCCTCTGCAACAACCATTCTAGCCTCTTTTTTCTTTACCCCTTTTGCAGCCAGTTTTGGATAGTTCTTTATGATATGATTGTTTCCTTTATAGTACTTACAAAAGGATTTCTACTTTTTTGATTTCTTCTCATCTTTGTCTTCCTTCTTCAAATGTGTATCATTTGCAGATTTTTGCTTACTAGTAGATGAGCTCCATTTGCCTTTGCCCTTCTGACTAGCCAGTAAAGCTTGATTTGCAACATGCATAATGGACATGTTCTGCCTAAACTGATCTTCTTACAATAGAACAGAGACTAACTCCTCAAATGTCAAGGCATTTGGATTGTCTATCATCATCAAACAAAGAGTAGAGCAAAACTCTGATATGAATCAGGAAGACCATTTAGAACAGTCTGCACAAGTGAGCTATCTAGTATAACTTCATCAGCATAAATCAATTGTTCCTTCAAGTCTTTGATCTTTGTTAGAAAATTGTCCATAGAATCACCTTCATTCATATGGTCACTCTCCAATTTTTTTCGGAGGTAAGCAACATGAGCCTCATTCCTATCCTGGTACAATGTGGTAAGTGTATCCAAGCACAGTTAGCTATTCTGTAAGAGCGAATGTGAGGAATAATGGCACGTTTGATAGACAATGCTATCAATGCATATGCCTGAGCATCTCTGCCATCCCAATGAATTTGCTCTATAGTAGGCGGAGTAGAAACTGTAGCACGAACAGGAATCTGCAAAATATCATCATCTTCGATGCCAACTGCATCAACTTCAGTACTTGTATTTGCAGGTGTAATAGGATGTTTTTCTTATGTTGCACAATGTTCCACAGTCCTTTTGCAACCATTTGTATGTCACATCATATAAGCCCACAATGGGTAATTGGTATTGTCCAACTTATCCTCTATCGCCAACATATGAAATACATCATTGCTTTCATCCATGGGCATTGACTAAAATACCTTGATGAAGAAAAAGAACTATATCTGAAAAAGTTGAATATGACTACCCTGACAAGTTCTGCTAGACCTATAGCAGACTTTGAGACATTTATACTGGCGAACCAAATTTTTAGAGTTGTTCATCAAGTGTTTGACCCTTCCAAAGAAATGGTAATAAAACTTTGAGAAAATGTCCAAATCAAGTGATTTTTAAGCCTAATGATTAATCTTTAATCTAATGCTATTGAAAATTGTTTATGCAGGAAATCTTCTTGAAAGCAAAGATTTTCCGTATTTTTTTATGAAATGTTTGATATGGTGTGATCACCATGGGCTAGCCATGCCCTAGATATTGTGTTATTGATGATTACTTTATGGTGACCATTCTCAGTAGGAGAGAGGAGACTCTATCAAAATTTTCAAAAATGTATTTAGTGCCATGGGAGCATGGAAAAACAATAGTTTAGTAGTTGTTCTCATTCCATATGTTATGGATTGATACAAGTTGTATCAATTTGAGTTCCTTGTGAGTTAATATTGTATGCAAGTCACATGAGTTGATATTTGATGCAAGATGCATCCTTCACAACTCTAGTTGATTTGATTTATCACACCATTTCTCATTTCTCAACTCAAGATGAGTTGATGCTACATATAGTTATGAGTGATAGAGTCATAGGAATGACTATGTCCTTTCCACAGAGGAAGGAAACACTTCAAGAACAATTCATGATTTCATATTTATTATTTATGGTTTTGAGTACTCACCTATTTATTCTTATCATGCTAAGACAAGTTTTCTATATAATCTCATACATGCATCTAAGTGGGGTATAAATTTTGGTGGTATGGGACATCAAACATTGTATTCTACCTAGGTGTACGATAGATGGTATGGGAGAGAATTCACTGGGACTTTATTGTTTATGGTTTGGGGTTCATTCATTGATCTTCTTATTATTGGACAATAGAGAGGTAGTTAAGAGAGTCACTTTGTATGTGATCCCAAGCAAGGCAAGTCCATAAGCAAGTGGCATAGAAGCAAAAAGGCAAGGTTTTCACATAAGAATTGTGAATAGGAAATTGCATTAAGAAGAAATTCATAGAGTATGTGCTATTTTATTTGATATGTCTTAGGTTAGGCCATGTTTCATACATAGTGTGTACGAGGTGAGCTAGATGCTTAGCCTAGTGGGCTATGAGTGCGCACACATTTAATTACCATTTTTCTAGTGTATTTAGTGGACTCACATTATGTTCCTCATTATATCTAGGAGTGCCTTAGTATTATAGTAGTTTACTAGAGACATCTCGTTCCTAGTTGGGAATGATTCGATCATAGTAATGGCCATATGTTAAGTAAGTTTTATCCACTTGAAACAACTTGCGTGTTATTATTGAAAAGGTGGTGGTAGTTCCACTAGTTGTATTTTCTTAGCATGCCTTCACTTGGGATGACAAACTTAGTTCCATAGAGTGGATTGGGATTTACTTTGTATGGGAGATATTTTAATCCATAGTTTGGATCATTGACAGATTGACATCTTGGATTCATAGTTTAGATCATGATAAGAATTTCTTGAGTTTCATTTCATTATAGTGAGTAAATCAAGCAAATTTACCTAATCTTAGATATTAAACACTATTTGGCAAATATTTCTATTGATTTTAGTAATTTCCCATAGAAATTGGGGCATAATCAAATTGTTTTGGATTAGCATACTATTTCTCTTAGTTATTGAACCAATTTGTGGAAGATCGACAAACGACTCATAATTTTGGATAGGGTTAATGAAGATTGGAAATGAGGGGCCAAGATTAGGCAAAATGATTCTATTTGGTTCCCTATTAAGGGTATCAAGGAAGCTGAATTGGAGAACATCCAAAGAGCAAAGACACTATGGAACAAAAGTTTTAGAATATGGAAACATCTCTAGAACCATGAGAGAGGTCATTGGATAAGATTTGAGATCGTAGACCCTGTTAGGAGAGCTGACTATGATGATTGGTGTCTTCACAAACACATAATCAACCCTTGGGACAACTCTAAGACTTATCTCCTTCTCAAGAATGACCTATCCCAGATTGAAGGATTAAGATGGACCAATGGTAATTAATTGGATAAATTTTTGAGGATCCATAAGCATGTTGACTTCCATATCTCCCTTAACAGAAGATGGTGTTAGAACTAGTCTAGCATCAGATGGCAATTTGTGTGCGAGGACCTGTGGCATCCTCTCATTGAGAACAAAAAATACATTTTTATGTGGCAAATCTTCCATCATGCAATATGGACCAATGCCAAAGTTAATAAAATCTGTGGGGATCCCTCACTACTATAAGCATTGCATTTGGAGTAGAGTGGACCTTGGCCATCTCTTCTTCCCTAGAAGCTATCGATTTGGCAATCTCTCACTAGGATTTTGAGCTTACAAAGGCAAATCAACTAGAAGCAAGCATTACTTGGAGAAACAATTTGTTGCTCTTCTGCTTTGTGGAATGCCATCAAAGGGGAAGTGCTTTGGAAGATATGGAAAGAAAGATGTGCGATCAATTTTGATGCCCACATGAAATAGTGATCAATTGAAAAATCCCTCTACCTTTTAGGAAGAGGGATTTTTAGACACCATAGGATGTTTGTCTAGGAAGACAACAAGATTAAAAGCAAGTGGGTTGCTCATGAGGGTGATGAAAAAATCATTAAACTTCTCAGTAACTCTCTTTAAAACATTTATCACCCATCAAATCTTAGGTATCCTACTGCTTTTGGATCATCATAGCTATCGCACATCCAGGTCACCTAGCCCTACTTGTGGGACATAGGGGATCCCAAGGGCAATAATTTCCTCATATAATTATTCTTTCATAAATTCAAGCATGGGAGAGTAGGCCTCGATCGAACTTCATTTTGAAAAAAAAAACATTAAAAATATACATTTTGTTGTCTATTTTAAGTATATATAGTAAGAAAAACTTATAAATATTGTAATAGCTTATGCATAATATACAGAATAAGAGAGTCATTATCACCTTATTATATCCTTATGTATTCGAATGCATCTAGTTTTTGGGCAAGGAGTAAACGAAAAATTTTAGCTTAGTTGTGCATGCACATGAAGTAGGAGTATACTACTAGAAGTGACCGTATTGTTTTGAAATGATATGTTTGTATGTAATTATGAAAATAGATATGCCTGTATATAAAAAAGCATAAGTTTATTATTTATCAATAGTATGAAATAAGAGAGGGTGAAATGAGATTAACAAAGGATTTGGACTAGAGTGAAGGTGTGAAAGAGGGATTATACTCATGTATGAGGTCTAAGAGTGGGTGGTAGGAGAATGTAGGTTAAAAGAATCTATATCAAAGTTTCAAGAGAAAAACTACGCAGGCATTACCATATCTCTTAGCTTCCAACTTTTTGGTTGTAAAAACCATTCCGTATATAAAGGAAAAGTGAGTAGTTTTCTTTAGAAAGAACTTCGAGTTCTATTTTGGTCTTTCTTTACATGTTTGTGATGAGTTTGATACTGTAAATCCCCCAACCAAGAAGGATAAGGGACAAAAAACATGAATGTATATATGGAATAGACAACCCTTCAATACAAAAACTTGTAGGATATCAACACCATGATAAACATGTAGAGTGAATGGTATTGTGGGTACCTCATTGCAAACAAAGAAAGTCATAGTGTGTATTTTACACATTAAAAGAGTCAAGCAATCAAGTTTTACTTCTTAAAAATTTCCCATGAGTACACACAAATTTGTTGTCCACTTCTAGATTTCAACACTAGTATTTTGTGTCCTAGATCCAGAGTCTCATACTCTGAACCATCTCAAACAATAAAATTGATAAGAAGGAATGGATTGAGAGGGGCAAACAGGTACAACGAGCTCACTTGGTTGTCATCCCTATCACACCCTACATGACCATTACCAAACAAAAATCCGTTTTATCTTAAACTAGAAGGACTTTGCAAAACAATAAGAAGACGATGTGTGGGAATATTTATCTATGATTATTTTAATCTTTTTCAGTTAAACGATGTGCGGCGTTTCCGGAAAGCATTTTTGGGAGTGCATGTACAACAAGAAGTGTCTAATTCTATGTTTTCACTCTTTCACACCTATTTTCATGCAATTTTTCCCCCCTCTTACTCTTTCTCACTCTCTCATGCCTTCTTACTCTCCCTCACTCTAATTCGCTGTTATTTTAGTGTAATTTGTAGCAAATTGAAAGCTATTTGGTTTATCGGGCTTTTAATCTATGCCATTTGGTTTATAGGGCTTTTAATCTATGCAATTTGGCTTACAGAGCTTTGGATATATGCTTCCGAAACCTTACATTCACTTATTGTTTCAAGTAAGTAGAAATTTTCAATTATTTAGTTATTTTTTCATTTAGATTTGTTAATTATTCATTTTTACTATAAACATAATTCATAACAATGAAAATATTAAAAAAAGGAAAGATAATAATAAATACAATTAAATTCCAAACACATACATATGCACACATACATGCATATACACACAAACACATGCATACATACACACATAAACATGCATACATACACACACATATAAACACATTCACACACATAAATACATACACATACACACACATTCACACACATACATATACAGATACATCCACACATACATACACATACATACATACATACATAGAAATGCACACATACATACATAAAAATGCACACACACACGTGCATACACACATATACATACACATACATACACACACACATAAATACACATAAACACACACACATACATACATACATATAGATACACATGAACACACACACATAAATAGAAACATGAACACACACACACATACATACACACATACATACTCACATAGAGACACACATACATACTCACATAGACACACACGTAAAGAAACACACATACATGCACACACATACATACACATAAACACACACATACATACATACACACATATATACAAATACATACACACACATACATACACACATACACATACAGACAGACATAAACACACACACACATAGACATACATACACACACAGACACATACATACACATATACATACACATATACACACATACATACACATACATACACATACATACACATATACACACACATACACATACATAGACATATGCGTACACAAACATATACACACACATACACATACTCATATGCATACACACACATACACACACATATGCATGAACACATACACACATAATCATATATATAAACACATACACACATAAACATATACATAAACACATACATAAATATACACACATACATTTTTTTGTTTTTGCCAAAAATGTCTTTATAGGTCGAATGTTTTTTTTGCATGTGGAATCTCTTTTTGTAAGTGGAGTTAATTTTTTTTTCAAGTGGTTTTTAGCTTGCATGGATTTCTATCTTATGATTTGAGTGCCTTATATAATAATGGATCGAGTGTCTCATTTGCTTATGGATATGAATGCCGTATGCTTATTTTTTCTAAGTTCCCTACTCTTGGGAAATCCTGCCACATTTTTTTCTTCCATATGACATCATATATGGCATGCATAGTTTTATATATAAATGAAAACATAATTACACACATGCATCCATACGTACATGCATACACGCATGCATCCACACACACACACACACACACACATATATATATATATATATATATATATATATATATATATATATATATATATATATATATAGTATGTCCAAATATATACATACGTACATACATTACATACATACATAATAAGTGCATACTTACATACATACGGACATACGTATATACATACATGTATATGTACATCCATACATACATATAAAGATCGCCTTACCTGACTTTTTGGTAAAGTTTCATGCACCTAAAAATAAATTTTGGTTCAATATCTGTATTGCAATATGTAAATATTATATTACATAATATATTTATAGTATACAAACATACATTAGAAAAATAGGGTTTAGGTATTTACCCAAGCATACATACTTAAATATGTTAAAATTTAGGTTTGAGATATTCATACAAGCAAGAGAAGAAAGTTACAGTGACTAAGAAAAATGAGTGAACTGAGAAGAGCGAGTGTATGAAGTGAAGTGGAGAGTGAGTGAAGTGAGAGAACGAGAAAAAGAAAGCGAGTAAAGTAAGATAAAAGTGATAATGAGTTAGTAAGTAAAGAGAGAAGAAAGTGAGAGTGAGTGAGGAAAGTGAGTGAAGTGCAGTGAGAAAATTTAGCATGTGAAGTGAAGAGAGAGTGAATCAGAAAAGTGAAAGAAGTGAAGAGTGAGTGAGAAAAGTGAGTGAGAAAATGAAGTAAAGAAATTCAAAGTGAAGAGTAGGTGAAGAGAAAATGAGTGAAGTAAAGAAATTCAAAGTGAGAAAAGTGAAGAGAGAGTGAGTAAAGTAAGAAGAAAGTAAGAGTTAGCAAAAAAAGTGAAAATGGAATACATCACGTCTTGAAATTAGTAATTGTCTACCAAAAGAAAGTGGTTCAGAATTGTTTCAAAAGAAGTTATTTTTTTATTGCTAATTGACTTCTTTTGTTTCATTTAACATTGAATGGTAAGTTCTAGGGTGACTTTTCATGTAAGAACATAAGTGGTTCATTTGATTCATCTATAAAGAAGTGTTCATTTGATTCATCAATAAAGAAGTGTTCGCCCTATTCAAACAATTAAAAAATGGAAAATGCAAATGTAAATGTCCCTAAATCAAAACCTGACAATATAATGAATGAATTTCATGAACTTAAAGTGAAACCGGCTCCACAAAAGAGTGTTATGTACATGATTGATTCATCTAACCAAAAGAAAGAATGTAGTGAGTCTTCCATTTGTGCATCTAGGCTAGAAAATGATAATGAATGTGCAAAATTGAATAAAGATGAATTCCAAATTTCATTTATGCATGTGTTTTGAAAAAGAGTTTTATTTGAACTTAACAAATCTAATGTTGAGACTCCTTTCTTTCAGGGATAGACACAAAGTAGCATCTCAACTACATTTATTGATGAGTCTAAATGTGATCATCACTATGATCCATCTAATGAAAATTTGATGTTTCCTTGTGTCAATCATGATTTTGAGCAAACTAATGAGAGTGATTGTTTTTTTTTTTATTATATGAACATTGGGGAAGAAGGTTATGATGATGAAGATGATTATAAATTGAGTGCATTTGAGTATTTTGATGAGTATGAGTCTGCCATTATCCGTGGAAGAGATTGTGGAAATGAGAATCTTCTCACTAACCACATGAAGGTGGAAAGTGATGAAGAAATTTTGACTGGATTAAACATGAATCTCTTCGTCCAAACCAAACTCTCTATTATGTAAATGGAATTAAAGTTGTTTTCAATTTCCAAAAGTATTATGGTGAACATTTTCAAAAAATGTATTCGACTTCGATGAAATGCACAAGGAATATAATTGAAAAATAAAAAAGAATGTGTGTTTCTAGTGCAAAAAACAATCCATGAGCATGAATGATCTTAATGAATTTTATCAAAATAATTGCATGTATCAAAAGAACATGTCATCAAAATATTGAGAATTATGAAAATGTGAATGAAGAATGTGATGATGACATAATTTTTTTAAAAAAAGTTGAACTTGAGGAGGAGCATGATTCATTGAAAGAAAAAGATGCACTAATACCACAAGAAGAGGTGGAAGAGTATTAAAATACATTGATTATTTCATAAATCCATGCAAATCCTTATTCATTTGTAAGGACATTGATGATCAACATGAAGTGAATATAAAAAGATGGACAAATCAAGTTGTTTATATTCTAAGAATTGATTTTAGAGAAACGCTTTCATGGATCCTCCCAGGAATGATAAGATATGTTAATCGTAAAAATTTTCAATGGCACAATGTTTTTTCACAATTGATGAGGTTTTATGGAAAAAACTTCTTTTATTGATTCCTCTCATAATATTTTAACTAATTTCCTGTCTTCAAAATAGAGATTGTAAATAGTAAAAATATTGAAAAATTGCAAAATCACTCATTTTATTTCTACATTGCATTTCTTTCCTATATCAAATATATATCAAATTTTCTATCATGCATTCAAGAGTAATCACTTGATAGGGCTTCATTATATGATTGTGCACGAAGACACAAATAATGTTTTCTCATGCACTAATTGATCTCGATGTCATGAGAGAATATCTTTACATTTATCTTTCATGACTGAAAAATTTAATGATTGTTGGTGCTTCCAAAGCTTGGTGTGGAGTTCTCTATCTCAAAGTTGCTCAAATGATGGTCTACATCAAGTGAAGTAAAGGAAGGATGAAGGAAAGAGAAAAATATGTCAAATTAAAGGACTACCAATAGAAGGCTCATGAAGATAATTCAAAAAATTCAATTTAATGCAAATGATGGAGATGAAGGAGAGGAACAAGAACCAACAAACAGATTCAAATTTGGTCGCTTTTAGACCCTCTTAAGCTTATGTAAAACATCAAATAGAAACCACATTTATGTTTTTTATAAAGAAAAAAAATTAAGGAATTTGATTGGTCCATTTAACATAAGCATGGATCAAAGGGTCAAATTTTCCTATAGAAGGACAAACATTTCCATCATCTTATCACGCGAGATTGTGAGCTTCAGAGCTAGAAGCAACTTGCAATCTTGAGAGGTTACGTGATCCTTTAGTGATCTCACAGCCGACCTTTGAGAATCCACTTGTGAAAAACCTCACATGGGTCCTTTGATTCATTGATCTTTTGTATTCAAACTCATATTGGATCATCAATATAAATCTTTATCTTTGAGCACACATGGATTTGGTTACAAGTTTATGAAAGTGTTGAATTCAATTTGATGTGTGGCCAATTTCCACCTCAAAGTTATGTAGATTCCTACTTCAGAGTATTTGCAATATCAAATTTAATTATAAGTTTCTTTAAAAAAAAGTTTGAAAGCAACACAATGTAAGCATTCCATTCCATGATTCAATCTTGTTTTCATAAAGTTTGATAAAAAACTTTACAAGATTTTCATAGAGTGAATCTAAAGTGATAAAAAACTCATTCTTGGTTTTCATAAAATTCATGACATCTTTGCATATTTTGTTACATTTAAATGTCCAATTAATTTTTGAGTAAGTTTGCTTGATTTCCAAAAAGATAAAATTTTGATCAATATATCGAACATCGAACTTCCCAAAGAAGAAAAAAATATATTTTCATTTTACTTCGGGAGATATGAGTTCTGAGAGTTTTTGCTTTAGAAAGGGTGGCTTGCCCTTGGATCTCATAATACTTATGTTCAGCAGCGCAAAAGGAAGCACAATATCAGCGCGTGCCTTTCAGCTATGGCTTCTGCAATGATAAAGCCTACCATATCTATTCACGCCAGGGAGCCCCAGGGGCCTTGTCAACATTGTCTCATTTTGAATTAACTATTTCTCTTTAACAAAGTATGGTGCTATTTGCTCTTAATTCTGTAGATTTTTCTAATTTGTAATCAAACATGCCCTCATTCGTAGTTCAATCTTGTCAATCATTCTCTTTGCTTGTTAAAAAAGGTTATTGTTCCAAATTTGGAACAAAAAAGCAGATTTCTATGAAAAGGGACCTTGATTTCTACAAATATCACCGTTATTTTGGAGGAAATAGCTCATTCATGTATTGTGAATGTAAAAAGAGTAGTACATGGAATTGTATAAATATGATCCTGGTTGTTTTAGTATATACAAGCAACAAAGACAAATGGGCTAATGGTAAAGCATGCGACTATGGGAAAGGAGGCTTTGTGATGTGGTATGCTGAGGTCTATACCTTGGTCAATGCCTTAGTTCAGAGTCGTGAAGAGGTCTCAAGTTTGTCCATATGTAATATGGGTGAATGGTGGTGGCTTATGATGTAGTGTGCATAGTTTTTTGGCATAACTTTCCCATAAGGAGAATGATTATGATTCGAAATTTTTAAGGCCCTTCTAGTTCATTGTGCATTCAATGCACTTAATGATCTAGTTCTTGATCCCTGGCACAAATAAAGCATCCGTCAATGTAAAAGAACTACCATCAGTAGTAGTCAGAATGATCTTCCCAACTCCCATGACATGATAAGAGGAGTTGTTGGTGCGTGTGATAATATTCTCTATAGGGGTAGGCTCAAGTGAAGTGAAGAAACTACACTGCAAGGTAACATGTTTGGTTGCCCCACTATCAAAGTACCAAACATCTAAGTCTTATGCACACATACACTGTTCATGAGAAGATGGGTCATAACTACAAACAGTAGTAAATGCCCATTCTTCATTCGACACAAGATTAGTAGACTATGTTTTGGGTGTAGAGGCCTCTACAACAACCATTCAAGCCTCTTTCTTATTTGCCTCTTTTGTAGCTAGTTTTGGACAACTCTTTATGACATGATAATTTCCTATACAATATTTGCAAAACAATTTTTGCTTTTCTATTTTCTTCTCATCCCTGCCATCCTTCTTTGATTGTGAAAAATTAACAGATTTTTGCTTACTAGTAGATGAGCTCCATTTACCTTTGCCCTTCTGACTAGCTAGGAAAGCTTGACCTGCAACACCTATAATGGACCTGTTCTACCTAGACCGATCGTCCTGCAACAAAACAAAGAATAATTCCTCAAATGTTAAGGCATTTGGTTTGCCTTTCATCATCAATCAAAGAGTAGAAGCACAACTCTTATATGAATCTGGAAGACCATTTAGAAGAGTTTGCACAAGGCAAGACTTCATCAACAGAATCAACTGCTCCTTCAAATATTTGATCTTTGTCAAGAAATTGTCCATGGAATCTCCTTCATTCATGTGCTCACTCGCCAACTATTTTTAGAGGTAAGCAACACGATCCTCATTCCTTGCCTTGTATAAAGTGGTAAGTGTATCCCAAGCATCCTTTGCTGTTTTGCAGGAGTGAATGTGAGGAATAATGACATGTTTGACAGACAAGGCTATCAATGCATGTGCGTGAGCATCTTTGCCATCTCAATGAAGTTGCTGTGCAGTAGGTGCAGCAAGAGCTGCAACACGAATAGGAATCTAAAGAATATCGCCATCTTCAACGCCATCCACATCACCTTTTGTAACTATATTTATATGTGTAATAGGACATTTTGAGCACTCTGCACAATATTCCATAGTCCTTTTGCAACCAATACATGACACATCATATAAGCCTATAATGGGTAATTGTTACCATCCAACTTATCCTCAACAACCAACATATAGAATACATCACTGCTTTCAGCCATGGCCATTGACAAAAATACCCTAGTGGAGATAAATGAAAGTATCTCAAAAAGTTGAATAGAACTTCCCTCTCGAGTTCTGTTAAACTTGTAGCAAACTTTGAGGCACTTATATTGGTTAACCCGAAACCTGTATATATCTTTGGCACAAAAAGATGGAAGCACCTGTACAGGCACTACGATAGTGCATTCAAAGATTGAAACAAGCTGAGATCATGCTGAGTATGCTCACCAATTTTCGTGCAATTTTTTGAGACTATGACTGGAGGGGTGTTGATGATGCCCTAGATGAAGCAGCGACCTCCTCTGATACCAATTGTTGGAGTTTGAGGTCTGTGGAAGCACACGAACAAAACAAGGAAGAAGAAGCAACTTGGAGCACAACACACAACATTGAATGTATTACCAAGAAAATGTACAAAGATAAGTGACACATTAGGGTTATAGGCGTATATATAAGACAGGGAAAACAACCTCCTAAAGAGGGAAAAAAGTGCCCCGGAGGTCCTAACTAGAAGCAACTTGTAATCTTGAGAGGTTACGTGATCCTTTACTGATCTTAGAACCGACCTTTGAGAAACCACTTGTGACAAACTCATATGAGTCAATTGATTCATTGATCTATGTATGTATGGTGCTATTTGCTGTTAATTCTGTAGATTTTTCTAATTTGTAATCAAACATGCCCTCATTCGTAGTTCAATCTTGTCAATCATTCTCTTTGCTTGTTTAAAAAGGTTAGTGTTCCAAATTTGGAACAAAAAAGCAGATTTTTATGAAAAGGGACCTTGATTTCTACAAATATCACCGTTATTTTGGAGGAAATAGCTCATTCATGTATTGTGAATGTAAAAAGAGTAGTACATGGAATTGTATAAATATGATCCTGGTTGTTTTAGTATATACAAGCAACAAAGACAAATGGGCTAATGGTAAAGCATGCGACTATGGGAAAGGAGGCTTTGTGATGTGGTATGCTGAGGTCTATACCTTGGTCAATGCCTTAGTTCAGAGTCGTGAAGAGGTCTCAAGCTTGTCCATATGTAATATGGGTGAATGGTGGTGGCTTATGATGTAGCGTGCATAGTTTTTTGGCATAACTTTCCCATAAGGAGAATGATTATGATTCGAAAGTTTTAAGGCCCTTCTAGTTCATTGTGCATTGAATGCACTTAATGATCTAGTTCTTGATCCCTGGCATAAATAAAGCATCCGTCAATGTAAAAGAACTACCATCAGTAGTAGTCAGAATGATCTTCCCAACTCCCATGACATGATAAGAGGAGTTGTTGGTGCGTGTGATAATATTCTCTGTAGGGGTAGGCTCAAGTGAAGTGAAGAAACTACACTGCAAGGTAACATGTTTGGTTGCCCCACTATCAAAGTACCAAACATCTAAGTCTTATGCACACATACACTGTTCATGAGAAGATGGGTCATAACTACAAACAGTAGTAAATGCCCATTCTTCATTCGACACAAGATTAGTAGACTATGTTTTGGGTGTAGAGGCCTCTACAACAACCATTCCAGCCTCTTTCTTATTTGCCTCTTTTGTAGCTAGTTTTGGACAACTCTTTATGACATGATAATTTCCTATACAATATTTGCAAAACAATTTTTGCTTTTCTATTTTATTCTCATCCCTGCCATCCTTCTTTGATTGTGCAAAATTAACAGATTTTTGCCTACTAGTAGATGAGCTCCATTTACCTTTGCCCTTCTGACTAGCTAGGAAAGCTTGACCTGCAACACCTATAATGGACCTGTTCTACCTAGACCGATCGTCATGCAACAAAACAAAGAATAATTCCTCAAATGTTAAGGCATTTGGTTTGCCTTTCATCATCAATCAAAGAGTAGAAGCAAAACTCCGATATGAATCTGGAAGACCATTTAGAAGAGTTTGCACAAGGCAAGACTTCATCAACAGAATCAACTGCTCCTTCAAATATTTGATCTTTGTCAAAAAATTGCCCATGGAATCTCCTTCATTCATGTGCTCACTCGCCAACTATTTTTAGAGGTAAGCAACACGATCCTCATTCCTTGCCTTGTATAAAGTGGTAAGTGTATCCCAAGCATCCTTTGCTGTTTTGCAGGAGTGAATGTGAGGAATAATGACACGTTTGACAGACAAGGCTATCAATGCATGTGCGTGAGCATCTTTGCCATCTCAATGAAGTTTCTCTGCAGTAGGTGCAGCAAGAGCTGCAACACGAATAGGAATCTAAAGAATATCGCCATCTTCAACGCCATCCACATCACCTTCTGTAACTATATTTATAGGTGTAATAGGACATTTTGAGCACTCTGCACAATATTCCATAGTCCTTTTGCAACCAATACATGACACATCATATAAGCCTATAATGGGTAATTGGTACCATCCAACTTATCCTCAACAACCAACATATTGAATACATCACTGCTTTCAGCCATGGCCATTGACAAAAATACCCTAGTGGAGATAAATGAAAGTATCTCAAAAAGTTGAATAGAACTTCCCTCTCGAGTTCTGTTAAACTTGTAGCAAACTTTGAGGCACTTATATTGGTTAACCCGAAACATGTATATATCTTTGGCGCAAAAAGATGGAAGTACCTGTACAGGCACTACGATAGTGCATTCAAAGATTGAAACAAGCTGAGATCACGCTGAGTATGCTCACCAATTTTCGTGCAATTTTTTGAGACTATGACTGGAGGGGTGTTGATGATGCCCTAGATGAAGCAGCGACCTCCTCTGATACCAATTGTTGGAGTTTGAGGTCTGTGGAAGCACACGAACAAAACAAGGAAGAAGAAGCAACTTGGAGCACAACACACAACATTGAATGTATTACCAAGTAAATGTACAAAGATAAGTGACACATTAGGGTTATAGGCGTATATATAAGACGGGGAAAAAAACCTCCTAAAGAGGGAAAAAAGTGCCCCGGAGGTCCTAACTAGAAGCAACTTGTGATCTTGAGAGGTTACGTGATCCTTTAGTGATCTTAGAGCCAACCTTTGAGAAACCACTTGTGACAAACTCATATGAGTCAATTGATTCATTGATCTTTTGTATTCAAACTCATATTGGATCATCAATATAAATCTTTATCTTTAGCACACATGGCTTTGGTTACAAGTTTATGAAAGTGTTGAATTCAATTTGATGGGTGGCCAATTTCCACTTCAAAGTTATGTAGATTCCTACTTCAGAGTATTTGCAATATCAAATTTAATTATAAGTTTCTTTAAAAAAAAGTTTGAAAGCAACACAATGTAAGCATTCCATTCCATGATTCAATCTTGTTTTCATAAAGTTTGATAAAAAACTTTACAAGATTTTCATAGAGTGAGTCTAAAGTGATAAAAAACTCATTCTTAGTTTTCATAAAATTCACGAGATCTTTGCATATTTTGTTACATTTAAATGTCCAATTAATTTTTGAGTAAGTTTGCTTGATTTCCATAAAGATAAAATTTTGATCAATATATCGAACATCGAACTTCCCAAAGAAGAAAAAAATATCTTTTCATTTTACTTCGGGAGATATGAGTTCTGAGAGTTTTTGCTTTAGAAAGGGTGGCTTGCCCTTGGATCTCATAATACTTATGTTCAGCAGCGCAAAAGGAAGCACAATATCAGCGCGTGCCTTTCAGCTATGGCTTTTGCAATGATAAAGCCTACCATATCTATTCACGCCAGGGAGCCCCAGGGGCCTTGTCAACATTGTCTCATTTTGAATTAACTATTTCTCTTTAACAAAGTATGGTGCTATTTGCTCTTAATTCTGTAGATTTTTCTAATTTGTAATCAAACATGCCCTCATTCGTAGTTCAATCTTGTCAATCATTCTCTTTGCTTGTTTAAAAAGGTTATTGTTCCAAATTTGGAACAAAAAAGCAGATTTCTATGAAAAGGGACCTTGATTTCTACAAATATCACCGTTATTTTGGAGGAAATAGCTCATTCATGTATTGTGAATGTAAAAAGAGTAGTACATGGAATTGTATAAATATGATCCTGGTTGTTTTAGTATATACAAGCAACAAAGACAAATGGGCTAATGGTAAAGCATGCGACTATGGGAAAGGAGGCTTTGCGATGTGGTATGCTGAGGTCTATACCTTGGTCAATGCCTTAGTTCAGAGTCGTGAAGAGGTCTCAAGTTTGTCCATATGTAATATGGGTGAATGGTGGTGGCTTATGATGTAGTGTGCATAGTTTTTTGGCATAACTTTCCCATAAGGAGAATGATTATGATTCGAAAGTTTTAAGGCCCTTCTAGTTCATTGTGCATTGAATGCACTTAATGATCTAGTTCTTGATCCCTGGCACAAATAAAGCATCCGTCAATGTAAAAGAACTACCATCAATAGTAGTCAGAATGATCTTCCCAACTCCCATGACATGATAAGAGGAGTTGTTGGTGCGTGTGATAATATTCTCTGTAGGGGTAGGCTCAAGTGAAGTGAAGAAACTACACTGCAAGGTAACATGTTTGGTTGCCCCACTATCAAAGTACCAAACATCTAAGTCTTATGCACACATACACTGTTCATGAGAAGATGGGTCATAACTACAAACAGTAGTAAATGCCCATTCTTCATTCGACACAAGATTAGTAGACTATGTTTTGGGTGTAGAGGCCTCTACAACAACCATTCCAGCCTCTTTCTTATTTGCCTCTTTTGTAGCTAGTTTTGGACAACTCTTTATGACATGATAATTTCCTATACAATATCTTCAAAACAATTTTTGCTTTTCTATTTTCTTCTCATCCCTGCCATCCTTCTTTGATTGTGCAAAATTAACAGATTTTTGCTTACTAGTAGATGAGCTCCATTTACCTTTGCCCTTCTGACTAGCTAGGAAAGCTTGACCTGCAACACCTATAATGGACCTGTTCTACCTAGACCGATCGTCATGCAACAAAACAAAGAATAATTCCTCAAATGTTAAGGCATTTGGTTTGCCTTTCATCATCAATCAAACAGTAGAAGCAAAACTCTTATATGAATCTGGAAGACCATTTAGAAGATTTTGCACAAGGCAAGACTTCATCAACAGAATCAACTGCTCCTTCAAATATTTGATCTTTGTCAAAAAATTGCCCATGGAATCTCCTTCATTCATGTGCTCACTCACCAACTATTTTTAGAGGTAAGCAACACGATCCTCATTCCTTGCCTTGTATAAAGTGGTAAGTGTATCCCAAGCATCCTTTGCTGTTTTGCAGGAGTGAATGTGAGGAATAATGACACGTTTGACAGACAAGGCTATCAATGCATGTGCGTGAGCATCTTTGCCATCTCAATGAAGTTGCTCTGCAGTAGGTGCAGCAAGAGCTGCAACACGAATAGGAATCTAAAGAATATCGCCATCTTCAACGCCATCCACATCACCTTCTGTAACTATATTTATAGGTGTAATAGGACATTTTGAGCACTCTGCACAATATTCCATAGTCCTTTTGCAACCAATACATGACACATCATATAAGCCTATAAAGGGTAATTGGTACCATCCAACTTATCCTCAACAACCAACATATAGAATACATCACTGCATTCAGCCATGGCCATTGACAAAAATACCCTAGTGGAGATAAATGAAAGTATCTCAAAAAGTTGAATAGAACTTCCCTCTCGAGTTCTGTTAAACTTGTAGCAAACTTTGAGGCAATTATATTGGTTAACCCGAAACCTGTATATATCTTTGGCACAAAAAGATGGAAGTACCTATACAGGCACTACGATAGTGCATTCAAAGATTGAAACAAACTGAGATCACGCTGAGTATGCTCACCAATTTTCGTGCAATTTTCTGAGACTATGACTGGAGGGGTGTTGATGATGCCCTAGATGAAGCAGCGACCTCCTCTGATACCAATTGTTGGAGTTTGAGGTCTGTGGAAGCACACGAACAAAACAAGGAAGAAGAAGCAACTTGGAGCACAACACACAACATTGAATGTATTACCAAGAAAATGTACAAAGATAAGTGACACATTAGGGTTATAGGCGTATATATAAGACGGGGAAAAAAACCTCCTAAAGAGGGAAAAAAGTGCCCCGGAGGTCCTATCTAGAAGCAACTTGTGATCTTGAGAGGTTACGTGATCCTTTAGTGATCTTAGAGCCGACCTTTGAGAAACCACTTGTGACAAACTCATATGAGTCAATTGATTCATTGATCTTTTGTATTCAAACTCATATTGGATCATCAATATAAATCTTTATCTTTGAGCACACATGGCTTTGGTTACAAGTTTATGAAAGTGTTGAATTCAATTTGATGGGTGGCCAATTTCCACTTCAAAGTTATGTAGATTCCTACTTCAGAGTATTTGCAATATCAAATTTAATTATAAGTTTCTTTAAGAAAAAGTTTGAAAGCAACACAATGTAAGCATTCCATTCCATGATTCAATCTTGTTTTCATAAAGTTTGATAAAAAACTTTACAAGATTTTCATAGAGTGAATCTAAAGTGATAAAAAACTCATTCTTGGTTTTCATAAAATTCATGAGATCTTTGAATATTTTGTTACATTTAAATGTCCAATTAATTTTTGAGTAAGTTTGCTTGATTTCCAAAAAGATAAAATTTTGATCAATATATCGAACATCGAACTTCCCAAAGAAGAAAAAAATATCTTTTGATTTTACTTCCAGAGATATGAGTTCTGAGAGTTTTTGCTTTAGAAAGGGTGGCTTGCCCTTGGATCTCATAATACTTATGTTCAGCAGCGCAAAAGGAAGCACAATATCAGCGCGTGCCTTTCAGCTATGGCTTCTGCAATGATAAAGCCTACCATATTTATTCACGCCAGGGAGCCCCAGGGGCCTTGTCAACATTGTCTCATTTTGAATTAACTATTTCTCTTTAACAAAGTATGGTGCTATTTGCTCTTAATTCTGTAGATTTTTCTAATTTGTAATCAAACATGCCCTCATTCGTAGTTCAATCTTGTCAATCATTCTCTTTGCTTGTTTAAAAAGGTTATTGTTCCAAATTTGGAACAAAAAAGTAGATTTCTATGAAAAGGGACCTTGATTTCTACAAATATCACCGTTATTTTGGAGGAAATAGCTCATTCATGTATTGTGAATGTAAAAAGAGTAGTACATGGAATTGTATAAATATGATCCTGGTTGTTTTAGTATATACAAGCAACAAAGACAAATGGGCTAATGGTAAAGCATGCGACTATGGGAAAGGAGGCTTTGTGATGTGGTATGCTGAGGTCTATACCTTGGTCAATGCCTTAGTTCAGAGTCGTGAAGAGGTCTCAAGTTTGTCCATATGTAATATGGGTGAATGGTGGTGGCTTATGATGTAGTGTGCATAGTTTCTTGGCATAACTTTCCCATAAGGAGAATGATTATGATTCGAAAGTTTTAAGGCCCTTCTAGTTGATTGTGCATTGAATGCACTTAATGATCTAGTTCTTGATCCCTGGCGCAAATAAACCATCCGTCAATGTAAAAGAACTACCATCAGTAGTAGTCAGAATGATCTTCCCAACTCCCATGACATGATAAGAGGAGTTGTTGGTGCATGTGATAATATTCTCTGTAGGGGTAGGCTCAAGTGAAGTGAAGAAACTACACTGCAAGGTAACATGTTTGGTTGCCCCACTATAAAAGTACCAAACATCTAAGTCTTATGCACACATACACTGTTCATGAGAAGATGGGTCATAACTACAAACAGTAGTAAATGCCCATTCTTCATTCGACACAAGATTAGTAGACTATGTTTTGGGTGTAGAGGCCTCTACAACAACCATTCCAGCCTCTTTCTTATTTGCCTCTTTTGTAGCTAGTTTTGGACAACTCTTTATGACATGATAATTTCCTATAAAATATTTGCAAAACAATTTTTGCTTTTCTATTTTCTTCTCATCCCTGCCATCCTTCTTTGATTGTGCAAAATTAACAGATTTTTGCTTACTAGTAGATGAGCTCCATTTACCTTTGCCCTTCTGACTAGCTAGGAAAGCTTGACCTGCAACACCTATAATGGACCTGTTCTACCTAGACCGATCGTCCTGCAACAAAACAAAGAATAATTCCTCAAATGTTAAGGCATTTGGTTTGCCTTTCATCATCAATCAAAGAATAGAAGCAAAACTCTTATATGAATTTGGAAGACCATTTAGAAGAGTTTGCACAAGGCAAGACTTCATCAACAGAATCAACTACTCCTTGAAATATTTGATCTTTGTCAAAAAATTGTCCATGGAATCTCCTTCATTCATGTGCTCACTCGCCAACTATTTTTAGAGGTAAGCAACACGATCCTCATTCCTTGCCTTGTATAAAGTGGTAAGTGTATCCCAAGCATCCTTTGTTGTTTTGCAGGAGTGAATGTGAGGAATAATGACACGTTTGACAGACAAGGCTATCAATGCATGTGCGTGAGCATCTTTGCCATCTCAATGAAGTTGCTCTGCAGTAGGTGCAGCAAGAGCTGCAACACGAATAGGAATCTAAAGAATATCGCCATCTTCAACGCCATCCACATCACCTTTTGTAACTATATTTATAGGTGTAATAGGACATTTTGAGCACTCTGCACAATATTCCATAGTCCTTTTGCAACCAATACATGACACATCATATAAGCCTATAATGGGTAATTGGTACCATCCAACTTATCCTCAACAACCAACATATAGAATACATCACTGCTTTCAGCCATGGCCATTGACAAAAATACCCTAGTGGAGATAAATGAAAGTATCTCAAAAAGTTGAATAGAACTTCCCTCTCGAGTTCTGTTAAACTTGTAGCAAACTTTGAGGCACTTATATTGGTTAACCCGAAACCTGTATATATCTTTGGCACAAAAAGATGGAAGTACCTGTACAGGCACTACGATAGTGCATTCAAAGATTGAAACAAGCTGAGATCACGCTGAGTATGCTCACCAATTTTCGTGCAATTTTTTGAGACTATGAGTAGAGGGGTGTTGATGATGCCCTAGATGAAGCAGCGACCTCCTCTCATACCAATTGTTGGAGTTTGAGGTCTATGGAAGCACACGAACAAAACAAGGAAGAAGAAGCAACTTGGAGCACAACACACAATATTGAATGTATTACCAAGAAAATGTACAAAGATAAGTGACACATTAGGGTTATAGGCGTATATATAAGACGGGGAAAAAAACCTCCTAAAGAGGGAAAAAAGTGCCCCGGAGGTCCTAACTAAAAGCAACTTGTGATCTTGAGAGGTTACGTGATCCTTTAGTGATCTTAGAGCCGACCTTTGAGAAACCACTTGTGACAAACTCATATGAGTCAATTGATTCATTGATCTTTTGTATTCAAACTCATATTGGATCATCAATATAAATCTTTATCTTTGAGCACACATGGCTTTGGTTACAAGTTTATGAAAGTGTTGAATTCAATTTGATGGGTGGCCAATTTCCACTTCAAAGTTATGTAGATTCCTACTTCAGAGTATTTGCAATATCAAATTTAATTCTAAGTTTCTTTAAAAAAAAGTTTGAAAGCAACACAATGTAAGCATTCCATTCCATGATTCAATCTTGTTTTCATAAAGTTTGATAAAAAACTTTACAAGATTTTCATAGAGTGAATCTAAAGTGATAAAAAACTCATTCTTGGTTTTCATAAAATTCATGAGATCTTTGCATATTTTGTTACATTTCCAATTAATTTTTGAGTAAGTTTGCTTGATTTCCAAAAAGATAAAATTTTGATCAATATATCGAACATCGAACTTCCCAAAGAAGAAAAAAATATCTTTTCATTTTACTTCGGGAGATATGAGTTCTGAGAGTTTTTGCTTTAGAAAGGGTGGCTTGCCCTTGGATCTCATAATACTTATGTTTAGCAGCGCAAAAGGAAGCACAATATCAGCGCGTGCCTTTCAGCTATGGCTTCTGCAATGATAAAGCCCACCATATCTATTCACGCCAGGGAGCCCCAGGGGCCTTGTCAACATTGTCTCATTTTGAATTAACTATTTCTCTTTAACAAAGTATGGTGCTATTTGCTCTTAATTCTATAGATTTTTCTAATTTGTAATCAAACATGCCCTCATTCGTAGTTCAATCTTGTCAATCATTCTCTTTGCTTGTTTAAAAAGGTTATTGTTCCAAATTTGGAACAAAAAAGCAGATTTCTATGAAAAGGGACCTTGATTTCTACAAATATCACCGTTATTTTGGAGGAAATAGCTCATTCATGTATTGTGAATGTAAAAAGAGTAGTACATGGAATTGTATAAATATGATCCTGGTTGTTTTAGTATGTACAAGCAACAAAGACAAATGGGCTAATGGTAAAGCATGCGACTATGGGAAAGGAGGCTTTGTGATGTGGTATGCTGAGGTCTATACCTTGGTCAATGCCTTAGTTCAGAGTCGTGAAGAGGTCTCAAGTTTGTCCATATGTAATATGGGTGAATGGTGGTGGCTTATTGTTGGAAGCAGCCAGAGGCACAGACGACACGGAAGCATGTAACGACGGAGCAGGGAGCCAGTCGAATCGTTTTTCAAAGAATTATGTTTTCAAATACTTTCCAAAAACCTCCAACAGTGATTTTTATCACTATTGTAACATATGTAACATAGAAAACCCCATTTTGTAATCCATAGCTCCATTTTGTGCAAGCTGAGGAGTCCTCGAGCTTGAGGAGCTTAGGTAGAATGCGCGTACCAATTTTGGTTATTTTTAGACACCGTTTACCCTTCCAAATAGCATCTAGGACCTAATTTTTAACTATGCCGGTCACTAGATGTGAAACCGGTCAAAACTTGTCTAGAAACTATAAAAAGAGCTAGAGAGCTCATTTTTGAGGTTAGCTTGTTTGAGTAGAGAAGAGCTTAGAGCTATTTTGAACTTGAAAGAGTGTTCTTGAGTAATAGAATTGATTCCTCACCTTCCATTGTGTCTTGCTTGTCTCTTCGTAGTGTGTGTGTATGTGTGTGTGCATCTTTGTGCTTCTCACCTTCACTCTCACTTCATCTCACGTTCACGATCTTCATATCACTCCTATCTCTTCCGCGGATTGACAATTAAGGAGGTGAAGCTTCTTAACGTGGTACTTACCATTGTGCTAGAGCAACACCAAATTTGGCGCCGTTGCCGTGGATCGAGTCTAGGACGAATGTGTGATGGTAAGAGTATAGCAAGAAGTGGCGTTGGAAGGTAAAAATTTCAGTTTTTGTTGTTGTTTTTACTTAGTTTTTAGTGTTTTTCACCTCCCCCACACTCCATCTTCATCACCGCATCATCATCTTCATTTCCAAAAAAATCAGAAAATTCACTATATCCCCCCATTCTCCTCATTTCCCCTCATTTGTGCATGCGAGAGAGTGAGAGAGAGCTTTTGTGCTTGTGTGTACTTTTGTTTTCTTGAGTTTTCTTGCAGGTACAGAGCTCCAGTGCATCAGGAAGGCTGCAAAAAGGTAAAAACTTCAGTTTCTGTCAGAAATTTCCGTCTGTATCAGACCATCGCGATGGTCTGCAAAGTTCTGAATTTGGAGAAGGCGACCACACCAACGTGAAGAGCACACCTGCGCCTACAGGAATCCATAGCTGCATTCACAAAATTTGCATTTTGGTGGACCATCGCGACGGTCTCTGACCATCGCGATTGTGTCACACCATCGCGATTGGCTCACGCCATCGCGACGGCTTGGCCGGACCATCGCGACGGTCTCTGACCATCGCGATTGTGTCACGCCATCGCGCCGCCGGTGCCACGTGGCAATCTAGACCATCGCGACAGTGCACTTCAGACCATCGCGACGACACCCTCACACCATCGCGACAATTCAAAAATTCAGACCATCGCGATTGGCTCACGCCATCGCGCCCAGACCATCGCGATTGGCTCACGCCATCGCACTCAGACCATCGCGATTGGCTCAAGCCATCGCATCTGTGACCATCGCGACGGTTCACTTTGGACCATTGCGATTGTCCACGTTGACCGTTGACTGACGCCATCGCGATTGTGCACTTTCACGCCATCGCGACGGTTCACTTCAGGCCATAGCGATTGTGCACTTCAAACCATCGCGACGGTTCACTTCAGGCCATCGCGATTGTGCACTTCAGACCATCATGACGGTTCGCACTCACGCCATCGCGATTGTCCAATTTCACGCCATCGCGATTGTCCAATTTCACGCCATCACGACGGTGCAATTTCAGACCATCGCAATTGTGCAATTTCACGCCATCGCGATTGTGCACTTTCACGCCATCGCGACGGTCCCAGACCATCGCGATCGTCTCAGACCATCGCGATTGTGCACCCCCATCGCAAATCTTAGGGTTTCATTTTTTGGCCAATTTTGGGGCTATTTTTGGGAAATTTTTGGGTGATTAGACTCATAGGAGACCCCTTAGCTCATATTTGGAGAAAAACCTGTTTGTTAGTTTTTACCTCCCAGGGCTTGAACGGTCATAACTTTTTCATCCGAAGTCCGTTTTTTGAGCTTAATAGCTCATTGGAAAGCTCTTGACGAGTACTACGTGAGCTCAACTGTTTTTTTCTTAAAGGATACGTCTATTTTTAGACAAGCTATTTTGAGGTTGACCTAGTTTGGGACTAGAAAGCCAGGGGGAAAACATTGAATAATTGGGCAAAAGGGAAGGGACTTAAAAGGTGTATATACTCAAGTGCTTGATCATCCAACTGTGAATTGGTCTAATATTGGATTTTTCCAGGTCTAGAAAGGGCAATCGAAGGCAACCAAGGCAAGGCAGTGAAGGGCATAAAGCTTGGGAAGCGCGGCTTCTTGAGCATCAGAGCAACCAGAAAGGCTGACTCGAGGTTGGAAGATTACTCAACCCCCTCAGTCAATTCTTAGCTTAGGCTAAACGGTAGTGTTGTGGATTAACGACGATAGGAACGCCTCAAGTTCAAGATATTTAATTCTTTCAAGTCTAAGACTACAAGTAAAGGTGTGTGACACGAAAACCTAAAGGAAAGAACCTAAGTCTGACGGAACGAGAACTAAAAATTATAACGGAAAGTCGAATTCCTGACGCATACATTAAGACAAGAATCTAAAGAAATTTAAAAAGAATCAAGACAGTAATAACAAAGAATCATTGACGATCTGAGCGAGTACCGAGTGTGCAAGGTAGAAAATTAATGAACCTTAGATCGGGCAAACATATAGGTAAGTCAGACCGACGAAGCCTTAGATCATCAGAGGCAAGTGTAAGAACTACTGCACGATCGTGGGCTCAACAATTGAATAGTAATTACCCCTACGAGAGCTCAGACACTAGTGAATCAGAAATGGCATTTAGCACAGATAGACCAGAAGGAGGGTCGAATGTAGTATACTTAGAAAAACCAGAAGGATCCTATAGAACGCAACTAGAGTTTCTCCGAACCAACCGCTTAGGTGCTTGCATCTATGAGGATGGTTTGCGAAGGCAAGTGGTGCAAATGCACAACCCCGATCAACCCATTGGATTGGAACATCCAGTGGTGAAATTCGAGAGAGACGCGTACATAGACAAGGAAGGAACAATGTACATATTAAGTACGCAGCCAAACAATACCAACGAGTTTGGCGTGATTCAACCAGAGACGGAAACAAAATCTCAAGGAAAAGAACCATTAGAAGAGCCTAGAACACCTAGAGGGAAATCTGTACTAACACGAGTACTAATCCCGGATTGGATCCCTCAAGACAACAGAAGCATAGAGTTGTTTGTAAATAAAGAATCTGATGAAGCCTTTTGGAGATACAAGACCGAAATACTTAGTGAGGTAGGTATCATCACTATATACGAGTTCAAGGACCCGGATACACCTGGAAAGGTCGTATACCTGGATGAGACTTCAGAAAGAGTCTTTGTGGTACCTGACCGCGCTAAAAACACATACACATGGAGAGGTGAATTGGTATTCCCTCCATCTAGGACGAACATGAATACAAGTCAACAAGGGGCAGGAACATCCTCAGCCCATGGAAATCAAAGAGAGGGAAATAAAGAGAGACCGGAAGTAAGCTTCACTCATCCCATAGGGAGAGATAGAACAACCACAGACACTAATAGAGCGGATAGACAAAGAGATCATGGAATACTAGGTGGTAGAGATGATTTTCCTCTACCTAGACCACGTGAACACGCAAGAATACTGAGGCCCACTCAGTTAGTGAAATCCATGAAAAATTACTTTGATGGGACGGGAGATCCCTATGACCACGTCGCAGAATTCAAGCAAGTACTAAGAGCCGAACAAGTTGAAGACATGTTCACGCAATATAATGCATTTGGACTAACGTTAAAGAATACAGCTTTAACTTGGTTCCAACCTCTGCAACAAAGGCAATTTAGAGACATCCATCACTTTTTAGAGTCATTCATCACGGAATTCTCTAAAAGTGGGATTAGACATGATACGTCTTCGTTGATTCATAGCTTTAAACAGACCCCTCAAGAAACAGTAAGACTGGCAGGACGTAGGTTTAGACAATATGTTGAACGATGTCCAATGCAAGAGCTACCCTCACAAGCCAAGCAAGTGTCATTTTTTTTAGATGGCTTGTTGAGCTCTAAACTACGCTCCTACGTATACCTAAAAGAACCCAGAACGCTAGAGCAATGTATAAGAATTTGTATAGACATTGAGGATAACTTAGGAGACGAGTTGGAACTCTCAAAGGTCTATAAGGACTCAGACTGTTCATCTCTAGCATCCACAAAATTGTCTAGCTCAATAGAAGACCTTGCAGAAAAAGTGGCCCAGAAACTAGGAGTTTCTAGTAAACCTAGGGTGCTAACGAACAAGCGTTGTTACACCTGTGGTAGTGACCATATGGCAAATGTGTGTCCCAATGCACCACAACCACAAGCCAACCCTAGTGGCCAATACTGTACAATTGAGAGAAGATACACGAATCATACGGCTCAGGACTGCCCATACAACAAACAGACCGTGAGACAGAACTACCCGCAAGCATACCCACAGCCAGGTAGGTATCAAGGCCAATACAATGCTCAGCCTTATTACTATAGGCCTCCTCAAAACTACCCATACCAGGCTCAATAGAGACCTCAACCTATCTTGGCTCAGCAGCCACCCCCACCAGCGAATGTCATCTCAGTCAAATACGCTGCTGCAGAAGAGAACCTAAGTAGGGCCTTAGTGCCTTCTTCACCTTTGATCAGAGAGAGTGACCCACACTCAAACAGTTTTGACTCTACGCATGTAGATAGTCCACCCGCATATTACACAGAGTCACCTGAACACGTAGAAACCTATCATTATGATAGTCCACCAGTGGAACCTAGTTGGGAGCCCGACTATACTAATGTGATGTACACAAATCCAAATCCACGACCCCAATTGAGACAACAGAGACCACAGGGCCCTAGAGGACCATGCTTTAGGTGCCAAGGAGACCATTTCATAAAGGATTGTCCACATCCCCCGATAGCAGGACAATCACAGTAGTATAACATACAAGGCTTTTGCGCCGATTGTGGCAAATAGCACATCATCAAGGATTGTCCTAAAAATCCAGTTAACGCTTCGAATGTGACACCGATCAACGTGATAGGTATTGTGAACAACGCAGATGGATCCAACCTTACATACGTGCCTATCCAAGCTATCACAAGAGCCCAAGCGCTCTTACAGAACCAACAGCTTCATCAAGAGAAAGTAGCCGGAACTAGTGAAGTTGCAGAATCTAGCAGTAAAAAGACAAAATCTTGGAAAGATTCTAGAGAAAGGATAAAGAGAAAATGGAGTAAAAAGATAAGTGAGTTGGAAGGAAGTTTGAAGGAATCTAGAGCCAAAATCCAAGAATTGACTTCACAGGAATTGAATCAAGAGAATCTAGCTCAGAAATCAGGATCAGTTTTAGCGGAACCCATACCAGAAAATCTAGACATGTTGTTTCGAGCATATCAGGCTAGATTAAAAGAGGGACCTCAGGTAGCTGAAATAAGCAAAAACTACCCTCGAGCTGATCTAGAATTTGAGAGAACTAAACTTTGCATGAAGATGGTAGAACTAGCACAAGCTTTGTTTGAAGCCTCTAGATATCTTAATTGGAATAACATGGCAAAACCTGAATTACATTTTCAAGGACTAATGGAGAGGCTAGAATATTTGATTGAAAGCAAAGAGAAAAAGGATCAGCCTAGGAACCCTATTGTCCCAGAGACACAGGAAAGGAATGCACCATCCCTGTCTCAAGTACCCAACTCAGAAAGTCAAGACAACCTGTCTTCCATACATAGGTACTCACATGAATTTTTGAGAGAAATACAAGAAGAGAAATGGAGAAAAGAACAAGGAACCCATCCTCCTATTCAAGAAATAGACGACTTGCAAGAGCAATTTCCCCAAGACATTCCCTCCATTTATGATGATGTAGAGGAAGAACAACAGAGTGAACACACAGGATTTGAATCTAATTCTTTACAAGAATTACCTCAGTTCACAGGACCTTGGGAAGCAAAGTCTATTAGTATGAGAGCACCCACGATAATAGTGAGGAATGAAGAATCAGTAATCCCTAGAAACACGGAAGTGATCAAGAACACCAAAGTACAATGTAACTTCACTCTAGAGGAGTTGTTGAAGGTAAAACCAGAATTGTGGAAACATGTAGCAAATCAATTCCCCGAGCTTGCTACTACTCCCTCACAAATAGGATCACAAGATAAGGTACCAGAGATACCCGTAGAAAAGATTGGAGATGTGAGCGAAGGAGAGGAAGGTAACACTTATCTTCCGATAACCCATCAGGGCTACACCACGAAAGCCATCTTAGATTCAGGAGCCGGAGTAGCCATAGCTACCACCGCTTTATGGAAACGTTGGGGTAAGCCAGCATTAAGACCCACCAGGATGAAGCTACAAATGGCTGATGGACACATAGAAAAACCATTAGGCTTACTAGAAGGCATATCTCTCACCACTTGTGGTGTAGAATTTGAGCATACCTTTGCCATTTGTGACTTTGCAAAAAATCATGCATATGAGATGATATTGGGACGACCATTCATGCGTCAGTTGCAAATTGTACAAGATTGGGGAACTAATTCTTTGTACTTGCAACATTTAGGGGTGACTACCAAAGTCAATCTTAAAGACTATTCACATCGAGATGTACCCCCAATACAATGGAATACCATCCATAAGACACCAGTAGAAACAGAATACGTGCACTCATTAGAATCAGATCCTTCTTGGTTGCATGAGGATACTCATTTATGGATGTGTAAAGTAGCCAAACAAGAGGAAGAAAGATTAGAAGCAAGGACCCTAGGTGCAGAACAACATCCACGAACCCTACAAGATCCAGCCTACGCACCTGTAGTATTCCCTGACGAAGAGTTTGAACCCCATGGTTGGGCAGAAATCCTAGCAACCATGGATGTAGCCATCAATGAAGAACAATGGACACCCCACTGTGACAAGGATGGCTATGACATTTCAGTTTTCACGATAGAGCCAATCATGGGTGATGCAATTTTAGAAGAGTGTGAACCTAACACTGATGCATTTGAGGATGCAAGTGATTTTGATTTAGAATCAATTATCATGGACTCTCCATTTGCATCAGAGGAAGAATATTTTTTCGAAGTAGAGACTCACACTCAGAGACACGAGGAAATTACGAATGAGGTGAGGTTAGCCACTCAAGTGACTACTAAGAGTGAAGGCAAGAAAAGAAAGAAGAAAGAAACCACGACAGAAAAAGAATAATCTTTGTTTGAGGTACCCGAGAACTTCAAGAAATATGAAATCGAAGATAGAAGAATCATGGTACGAATGCCCAATAGAAAGGCGAATGACGGACAAGTATATGATAACCGAGAGAAAACCAAGAAAATAATCGTAGCCATAGAAGGAGAAGAAGAAAAATGTACATACATAGGGCATGATTTGACAACTGAAGAAGAAGAAGAGCTAGTTGCCCTATTGCGCGAATATAGAGATGTTTTTGCGTGGAGTTACAAAGATTTGAAAGGAGTAGATCCAGATATATGCTCTCATAGAATCCCTATGACTCCAGATGCAAAACCTACGAAACAGAAACCGTACACGTACAATGATAACTACGCTGCGAAGATTAAAGAGGAGATAGATCGCTTGATAGAAGCAGGATTCATTTACGAAATTGAGCATACCGAATGGGTATCCCCCATTGTGGTTGTGCCCAAGAAGAATGGAAAATTGCGTGTGTGTATTAACCTTAAAAAAGTTAATGCCACCACGATTAGAGATAGTTATCATCTTCCTATCATAGAACATCTATTGGAAAGAGTTGTGGGCAAGGAAGTTTACAGCTTCCTTGATGGTTTTTCAGGCTATAATCAAGTAGCCATTGCTCCAGAGGACCAACACAAGACGGCATTTGCCACTGAATGGGGCATATTTGCATTTCGTGTGATGCCATTTGGCTTAACAAATGCACCCGCCACTTTCCAGCGATTCATGTGTCATGTTTTTAAAGAATTCTTACGCAAGAGCTTGGAAGTTTATGTCGATGACATATGTGCTCATTCAAATGTAAGATAGACACATATCCCAGAGTTAAGGCAAATATTTGACAAATGTCGAGAATATCAGGTTTGTTTGAACCCAGACAAATGCGTTTTCATGGTCAGACAAGGCAAAATTCTAGGACACATTGTGTCAAAAAATGGAATCTCTACGGATGAAGAAAAGGTGAAGGTAATCGCAGAATTACTTAAACCAACTAATGTGAAAGAGGTACAGGCATTTATGGGCCATTGCGGATATTATAGGAGATTCATACACATGTATGCAATCATAGCCAAGCCTTTGTACTCTCTTTTAACCAATTTTGAATGGACAGATGAATGTGAAAATTCATTCAATGAACTTAAACGACGCTTGTGCTCAGCACCTATATTGAAAACCCCGGATTGGAGTAAGCCATTCCATGTACATGTGGATGCATCCAATTACGCCATAGGATGTGTGTTAGCACAACCCACGAATGAAGGTAACATAGATCTCCCCATAGCTTACGCGAGCAGACAATTGAACGCAGCAGAAAGAAATTACACCACAACGGAACGAGAAGGATTAGGGATGATCTACGCAGTAAAGAAGTTTAGGCACTACTTGTTGGCCAACAAATTCAAGTTCTTTACAGATCATCAAGCACTATTGTACTTAGTCAACAAACCATGTAACACAGGACGACTGATACGTTGGTTTCTATTACTCATGGAATATGATTTTGAAGTAGTAGTCAGGAAAGGAAAGACACATCTTAGAGCTAACCACCTTTCAAGATTAACCTCAGGAGAAGCTCCTCAAGGAGTAGCGGACGATCTACCAGATGCATACTTGTTTAACATTGAGATCGCACCAGAATGGGCTAAGCCTATAGTCCCTATTCTCACATATGGACCCAAGAATCCTAGGATAAAGATCAAAGAGGGAGAGATTACCAAGTCTCAGAGATACCAAATAATGCCAGGAAGCATATATAAACAGGATAATCAAAAGATTCTTGCTTGTTGTGTAGATGAATCAGAACATGCAAATTGGTTGCAATTAGCACATGTAGGTGCACTAAAGCAACATCAGTCAAAACATCGAACATTACAGACTCTGCATAGACTAGGAGTATATTGGCCTACGATGGAAGCAGATGTCTAAAGGTTGTGTAAAGAATGCCACGTTTGTTGTGAAAGACCACTAGTAGAGCATGCTACATTGTATCATGTGTCTCTCACACCAGACTGGAGTGAACAATTAGTGACATACTTGAGGACGAACACATTCCCTCAAGGAATGACCTTAGCTCGACAACGCAGTTTGGAGCAGGAAGCTCAAGACTATTCACTTATTGGCGACAATCTATACAAAAGAGGACGAGATGGATATCTAAGACAATGTGTTCATGAGAGAGATTATCTGAGCATACTAGAGACTGCACACCAAGGTGTTGCAGGAGGTCATTTTGGACCCGATAGGATAATCAAAGCCATCCTCTTTGCAGGATTATGGTGGCCCACTCTTCACATGGATGCTCATACCTATGTAAAGAGATGTGATGTGTGCCAAAGAACTCAGTTTCCTACTCGCAGAGATGAAATGCCATTGAAACCCATGATGGGCGGACGTGCATTTTCTAAGTGGGGTATAGACTTTGTAGGAGCCATTAACCCCCCTGCAAAAGGTACACATGCCGAATACATTATTGTTGCCACAGATTATCTTACAAAATGGGTAGAGGCAAAAGCCACGAAAAAGAATGATGCATACACAACTGCAAAATTCTTATTTGAGAATGTCTTTACAAGATATGGATTGCCTATAGAGTTAGTGAGCGATCGAGGCACTCACTTTCTAAACCAAGTCATTGAATATTTGTTACAGGATTTTATGGTGATTCACAAGAAATCCGCACCATATCATCCTCAGGCCAATGGTCAGGCTGAAAGCACAAATAAGATCCTTTGTAACGTACTGACGAAACTCGTGAACAACAAACGTTCAGATTGGGACAAACAGTTACACCACGCTGTTTGGGCATATCGAGTGGCCTACAAGACCATACTCAATGCAACTCCCTTTCAGATGGTTTTTGGTCAGAATGTTGTGCTTCCTTTGGACTTCTTGATACCGACCCTTAAGGTTGCACAAGAACATCAGTGGACCGGCCATGAATTATCAGCGAGAATAATGGACTTGGAATGATTAGGAGAAACCAGGCTAAAGGCTGCAGCAGGCATATATGCAGCGAAGAAGCGACAGAAAGCATATTTTGATGCACATGTGAAAGATAAAGGCCTAAAAGAAGGAGATTTAGTTCTAGTATATACGCTAAAGCAACACGCACGTAAGTTAGAAAAGCGAGGTTATGGACTTATGATCATTAACAGACTCTCAACAAGTGGAGCAGTACAATTAGCCACTTTAGAAGGAGATATAATGCCTAATTACATTAGTGGCTGTAGAGTCAGGCTATATCAGGAACCTCTTACTGAGGATATGCTTAGACGACTCACGTTGGCAAAGAAGCGTAAGGAGGAAGAAAATAGAATACGAGCGGAAGCTCAGGCAGAAGCAATAGAACGCATTAAACGCATGAAGTTAAGAAGACAAGGACTAGGGAGAGAACATTATAACCATCTGGAAACTACACCCAGATATCCCATGGCCATGTGTCAAGTAAAGTCAACCACTCATCCTAGTATAGTGGACAGGAGACCATTCATTACAGTCAGGCTAGAGCACGGCAACCCTTGCCAAGAGCTCAGGGCTTTAATTGACTCAGGTGCTGCAACTAGTGCGATTAGATGGTCCCACTATAAGGATTCAGGAATAGAAATGCGGCGAATTGAGGCATACCTCATAGGCTTAGGAGGCATGGAAACCCCTTGCATGGGTGAGGTGGACCTTCCTATCCTCATTAAGGATGTGACCATGACAGCGAAGCTACTAGTGTGCCATGATGACGACCTGATAGAACCCCTAATCCTTGGCCAAGATTGGCTATACGATCACTCAGTGGACCTAAATCTTAGACAAGGCTCCTTACAAATTGGAACCTTAGAACAGAAGCGAGTGATACCGCTTGACTTCCCTAACGGCATTCCGATTGAGGTTTGTAACCCTAGACCCTACGAAACGCATGCGACGGAAGACCGGAAGATCTTGGGTCAGACCAGTCACGTTACGTCTACTCCAACCCACTCGGGCTTGGCTAGGGACAATTGTCAATCAGAAGGACGACAGGAGATCTTCCCTGGGGCTTCCTGCAAACTAGAAGGGGCAGCTACCCAACCGCTAGGGCAGATGAACACAATCAGCGGTCAGGTGGGTTGCAGCAGCGGCCAAATGAGCACAACACCTTGCGGTGCTCATCCTTCCAAACTTGCTGCGGACTGGCCTAGATTAAAGATAAATAACGAATCACTTCCTAATGGGCAGGTCACGCAAGTGTTGGATCTCCCTTCTTTTCCAAAGCAGAGCGTCCATTGGACCTCTCAAACCCAACCACGAACGAGTCAACCACAACGGAGGAACCCAGACCGACGACATCACCAGACAAGGCAAAGAAAGCAGCAGTATCAACATCACAGAACAAGTGGCACGAAACAAATATGGGTGCCAAAAGGACAACATCCACAGGCTATTGGCAACACTGCAGACGAGAACAGGACAAAGTTACAACAGAAGCAGAGTCAGTATCCAAAGTACCCCCATGCAGATTTGGGTACCCAAACAATGTATTATAGCCCCACCCTCAAGCCATGTAATATATACCCCTCCGAAATCTTTTCATCCTTCAATACCACCAAACCCGATACCACTTTTTGTCCCTCGGGAGAAACATACCACCCACTCCAAGACTC
The DNA here is from genome assembly GCA_020310875.1 of Ceratopteris richardii. NCBI lineage: Eukaryota > Viridiplantae > Streptophyta > Polypodiopsida > Polypodiales > Pteridaceae > Ceratopteris > Ceratopteris richardii. The sequence continues at coordinate 65,087,023 of CM035414.1, read as the reverse complement.
TTAGGAAATGGATACCGAAACGTATCCAGACGTCTTCTTGTACCCCATTATCTAACAATTCTCCCACCCCGTTTAAACTCCACCCTTGTACTAATTCACCTTCAACCAAACCTTGTATAAATTCATACACCCAAACCCCACATCATGCATAATAACAGCTCATCAAGAAATGTATGCATAATCTGACCATGTAGGTGTCTAGAGACCTGCATTAGTTTTGCAAATAGTCATTGCATCAATCACTTCACGACACTTGGCTACACGGGTTACACATTGGTTATGGAAAGGGATTGCGGTCTCACCTTAATGGGATCATAAATAATTTCCATACTAATGTGTTAATCTTTTGTAGCAGATCTTTTCCATTAGCTCATCAGTCATCATGCAAACCGAAGCAGGACCATCGGAAGCAGGCCCCAGCGTAGCTGCGGTGCCCCTCAATGTTTTACGAGCAGAATCCCACCCGACCGCTCCACCGCCAGAGTTCCAAGGATTTCCGGGACCCATGCCAATCGATAACCCACCTATGGGATACACAGAGAAGATACACCGTAACTCTCACTGGTTCCAAGGCCTAGCAGGACCATTAGCTGATGCTGACTTCATTTTTGAAGCAAATATGACATTTGATGACCGCACATGGGGCAAGTATCAATTCTTCTCAAGAGAATTCGAAGGCCTACAGAACACCCAGGACTTAACTCATGTTTGGGCTAGAGCCAGCTTCACGGAGTATTTCAGTGATCCTCTACCCAAACCTGACTTTTATAGGTGTTATTACTTAATCACCACTTTGCTGGCCTCAGAGAATAAGGACATCCCAGGAACCTTTATTTTGCCTTCTTTAGTGGATGATCCACCTTACAAAAGATTTTATCTTTCGAAGGATTTAATCAGGGCGGCCATCAAGATTCATGGAACACACACTCCAACGGAGAAAGAACGGCTAGTCCCAGAGCAGATGAAGCGTGGTGACGTAACTAAGTGGGAGGATATTTCTGCTATAACACCTGAGCTCTCTAAGCCATTACGGATATGCATGCAGCACTTTGCTTTCCCAGCTCAGGATCGTTTTACCATGCCCCACAAGAGAATCTGGTTTGGATTGTACTTAGCATGTACTGGACCTCAAACGGTTGATCTAGCTAGCTGGATAATTGATCAGCTCTATTTGGCACAACATAGGTGGGAGCGAAAGAAGGTAATCAATGGGTGCTGCGCCCTCACCAGGATCATATATATGTGCTTGGCATATGATTTACCCATAGAGCGTGCCATGACCAGTGAGGAACTGAAAGCATTCAAAGGCACCACTAGGAAGGCTAGAAAGTCTAGCAAAGGCAGAGCCGGAAAGCGGATGAGAGGTACTATCCCGTGCCTACAAGTCCCAGAATCACCCTCGCCAAAACCATCTCCAGAGCAGTCACCAACAGCAGCCACTCCCACAGTACAACCTATTCGCATAAGGTTATCTAGACCAGTGGTAACGGAGGGCACCACCAGTACTGTCGCACCCCAAGCAGCCACAACCACAAAACCTATCACCACAGCAGCTGAACTTCCCACCACTATTGATGCGGAAGCTTTCTCTTTTCCAATACCGCATTTAGAACCAGGACAAGCAGAGCCACTGGACCAAACGTTTGATTTTGAGATGCCCGATGCATTCTCTAATGAGTTCCAGTTTTCAGAAGGACAAATGTTTTCTCAAGAATTTGAAAGGCCTAGCTACCCTACCACACCCAGGGATCAGCCCCAAGGATAGGTCGTGTCCAGCTCTGATGACGAAAGGACAGCAACCGATGACGACGAAGGAGACGACGAAGCTAGCCAGGGAACACATGAATCCCAAGAGCATGAACAGACAGAGGGCCAAGGCCAACAAACAGACACACATGGCGATACAAGTACCCATGAAGATGAAACTTACGAAGCAGCAGCTTACACACTGGCTATCAAGAAGCTGTATAGAACTATGGAAAAAGTTTGGGCACGCAAAAAGCTGACAGAGGAAGAGAGTCAAACAATAATAGAACAAGAACTTGTCACAGGCGGATTCGAAGACGCATACATCAAAGGATTCCGCGAGTTAGTCAAATCAGTAGGCTCCAACGAAGCACTCAGGTACTTGCAACGAAAGCCACTGCCACAGTTTGACCCCCTCAGAGTACGGCTACTTTCAAAGCCCGGCGAATACATTCGTGTACCAACCGGAGCACAATCTTCATAACAAGCCAGGGAGGCACACCTCGTCCCCGAAAGTTCATTGGCCGTAGAAACCATCATTGTAGATTCCCCACCCCGCGCTACAACTGTACCTACCTCAGCAGTCAATGAAGTACCGACCACCCCAACCGCTCCTCTCTCACCACCCGTCCATCCAGCCTCCCCTCTTCACCCTCCTTCCCCCAGACCAACAGCTTCATTCGCCGGTGGTGTTGCAGAAACCGTCTTTACGACCACTCACCCCACAATTCCCGCGCCCATTCGCCCTAGTCTACCCCCTCCCACACCCACCTTTCTATCCAACCCATTCCTTCATCAATCTTTTCCATCTTTTCCCACAACTCCAAGACCCCTTTTCCCATTCCCCCCGCCATTAACCTTCTCCCCCGTCTCACCTCCCCGACCCACTCTAACCCCTCTTTCCCCTTTCCACCAAGCTGCTCCAGCCAGCCCCCCTGTAAATTACCCCTCAACCTTTGTAAATCCCGTATTTACACCAGCACGAGCACCCACGATCACACCCATATTCACGGTCACCGCACTAGATACGTCCACTAACATGGACATCTCACCACCCGTTGCACCATCACTCACTTCACTCACGGCACAAACATTTTTAAGCACATCACAATTTTCAACAATCACTACATCATCCACCTTCCCATCCCCATTCCCCATTCCCGTTGCATCTACACCAACTGCATCTTCATTTAGCACCCCATTAATACTATCACCCACTGTAGATAATGCATTCCGACATATGTTCATGTGTATGACGCAAGTAAGAGATGAGTTCACATCTCTTGGTGATAATTATCAGCAGCTGCAGAGGACAACGAATGACTTACAGTCGCAGCTTAATTTATTGTCTATTGAGAACGCCTCTCTGAACACCCGCTACCAAGAATTACGCGAGGCTTATCACAAATTGGAACTAGAAAGCGAAGAAAAGACCAAGGAAGCCACTGCTGACCTGGATAATTTATTAAGAGCCCAGACAGTCCGCAATGCAACGCTAACACGAAACATGGGCTTACTACGAAGACACCTAGCAGCCGCCAAGGAAGAAAACCAGCGCTTACAGGATCAGAACCGAGAAAACTTAGAAGCAGCGCTCGACCACCCAGACTAACCACTCAGTCCTAGCAGGTTCAAAGCCATTCCTTCAGACTCAATGAGGATGCTGCTAGACGATCATGTAAGATTACTAGATGAACACGATCGCATGAACAAGGAGTTACAGAAACTCAAAGAAGATCACAAATTACTCCAGTTACGAGAACCGGCACCCCAAGACATACCAGCACCTGTGGACCCCTCTCCTGACCTCCTAGAGGAACTCAACTCATTACGGGCCCAGGTATCAACCCTTGAATCAAGGATTGCAGTACATGAAGCGTCACCAAGGCCAGATTCCCCACCTGAGCTTCCAGCTGAGGAAGAAACGGTCACCATCCCGGTGGAGGAAACATTTGAAGAAGCGTACGAGCCACAACCCATCCCAGGCGGACGCGTCACGGCCGAGGGCCAGATGACGTACAAACTTCCGACCCCTGCGTGGATGAAGACTATTGAGGAACTTGGAACAACGCACTCAGCGAGAGTAGAGGCACAATTACATGCCATGGCGATGATAGAAGAAAGAATATTACAGTCTCCATTCTTTGCTCATTTGGCCCCGCGACGATACATATCTGGGCATGAGCTACAGTATAAACCATATTTCATGTTAATGGCCGAATACCAGTTAGCCATTGAGAAAGAGACAGGTAAGAAACCATCGCATGCAACTCAATTCGAGGCGGCTGATTTGCCACTAGATGCACAGAAAGGAAGGATCTATCAACCAGAGTGGTGAAAAGATTTACTACAGCAGTATCCAGAGATGATGAGTACATGGGTAAAGGCACCTTTGCATTTGAAGTACAATCCGTGTTGGGGACCAGTGCCACGACGCCGCTCCTGGACTGCCTTTGCTATTAAGGTACAGAACAATAAGCAGTGCCAAGACTGGTTGAATTACCCCTATTTTAAGCCACCCATTGAGTTACCAACTGTTGGCTACATGATGGCTACAATTCGCCACTGGCTCCCTAGATTAAAGCATATGGATGATATAGCGGCGCATATGACTGTCAAAATCTTTGACATGATGCAAATGATTTTTAAAGTCTTCCGACGCGTCAAGGCACCCCATGTCAACACCCCGGGCTTTGAGCATGGCAATTTCGATCTGGTATATGATATGAGTACAACGCCATCGCTACGGGTGTGTTATGCCTGGCACTGCAAAATCAAGTACCTACCGGCGTGCTACAAGCAGACATTTGAAGAGATGCTCACAACCGGCTTCTGGGAATACCATTCAGAGGTATTCATAAGCAGGCCTACACATTTATTACACTTATTTGCCTGTGAACGAATGGTCTATTCCACACACTATCAGCTCCCGCCACCGGAAGAACCGCAACCAATCGACTGGGAGAAACTCGAGGCAGACCTGGCCCGAGGCATTCGTATCTCCGAGCACACCCTCGCTCAAGACCTCCTACAGAACTATATCCGGCAGACCTCACAGCAAGGTTCTGTCAGGGACGACAGAAGCGAGAGGGAGGGGGGTGTTGGAAGCAGCCAGAGGCACAGACGACACGGAAGCATGTAACGACGGAGCAGGGAGCCAGTCGAATCGTTTTTCAAAGAATTATGTTTTCAAATACTTTCCAAAAACCTCCAACAGTGATTTTTATAACTATTGTAACATATGTAACATAGAAAACCCCATTTTGTAATCCATAGCTCCATTTTGTGCAAACCGAGGAGTCCTCGAGCTCGAGGAGCTTAGGTAGAATGCGCGTACCAATTTTCGTTATTTTTAGACACCGTTTACCCTTCCAAATAGCATCTAGGACCTAATTTTTAACTATGCCGATCACTATATGTGAAATCGGTCAAAACTAGTCTAGAAACTATAAAAAGAGCTAGAGAGCTCATTTTTGAGGTTAGCTTGTTTGAGTAGAGAAGAGCTTAGAGCTATTTTGAACTTGAAAGAGTGTTCTTGAGTAATAGAATTGATTCCTCACCTTCCATTGTGTCTTGCTTGTCTCTTCGTAGTGTGTGTGTATGTGTGTGTGCATCTTTGTGCTTCTCACCTTCACTCTCACTTCATCTCACGTTCACGATCTTCATATCACTCCTATCTCTTCCGCGGATTCACAATTAAGGAGGTGAAGCTTGTTAACGTGGTACTTACCATTGTGCTAGAGCAACACTTATGATGTAGTGTGCATAGTTTTTTGGCATAACTTTAAAATAAGGAGAATGATTATGATTCGAAAGTTTTAAGGCCCTTCTAGTTCATTGTGCATTGAATGCACTTAATGATCTAGTTCTTGATCCCTGGCACAAAAAAGCATCCGTCAATGTAAAAGAACTACCATCAGTAGTAGTCAGAATGATCTTCCCAACTCCCATGACATGATAAGAGGAGTTGTTGGCGCGTGTGATAATATTCTCTGTAGGGGTAGGCTCAAGTGAAGTGAAGAAACTACACTGCAAGGTAACATGTTTGGTTGCCCCACTATCAAAGTACCAAACATCTAAGTCTTATGCACACATACACTGTTCATGAGAAGATGGGTCATAACTACAAACAGTAGTAAATGCCCATTCTTCATTCGACACAAGATTAGTAGACTATGTTTTGGGTGTAGAGGCCTCTACAACAACCATTCCAGCCTCTTTCTTATTTGCCTCTTTTGTAGCTAGTTTTGGACAACTCTTTATGACATGATAATTTCTTATACAATGTTTGCAAAACAATTTTTGCTTTTCTATTTTCTTCTCATCCCTGCCATCCTTCTTTGATTGTGCAAAATTAACAGATTTTTGCTTACTAGTAGATGAGCTCCATTTACCTTTGCCCTTCTGACTAGCTAGGAAAGCTTGACCTGCAACACCTATAATGGACCTGTTCTACCTAGACCGATCGTCCTGCAACAAAACAAAGAATAATTCCTCAAATGTTAAGGCATTTGGTTTGCCTTTCATCATCAATCAAAGAGTAGAAGCAAAACTCTGATATGAATCTGGAAGACCATTTAGAAGAGTTTGCACAAGGCAAGACTTCATCAACAGAATCAACTGCTCCTTCAAATATTTGATCTTTGTCAAAAAATTGCCCATGGAATCTCCTTCATTCATGTGCTCACTCGCCAACTATTTTAAGAGGTAAGCAACACGATCCTCATTCCTTGCCTTGTATAAAGTGGTAAGTGTATCCCAAGCATCCTTTGCTGTTTTGCAGGAGTGAATGTGAGGAATAATGACACGTTTGACAGACAAGGCTATCAATGCATGTGCGTGAGCATCTTTGCCATCTCAATGAAGTTGCTCTGCAGTAGGTGCAGCAAGAGCTGCAACACGAATAGGAATCTAAAGAATATCGCCATCTTCAACGCCATCCACATCACCTTTTGTAACTATATTTATAGGTGTAATAGGACATTTTGAGCACTCTGCACAATATTCCATAGTCCTTTTGCAACCAATACATGACACATCATATAAACCTATAATGGGTAATTGGTACCATCCAACTTATCCTCAACAAGCAACATATAGAATACATCACTGCTTTCAACCATGGCCATTGACAAAAATACCCTAGTGGAGATAAATGAAAGTATCTCAAAAAGTTGAATAGAACTTCCCTCTCGAGTTCTGTTAAACTTGTAGCAAACTTTGAGGCACTTATATTGGTTAACCCGAAACCTGTATATATCTTTGGCACAAAAAGATGGAAGTACCTGTACAGGCACTACGATAGTGCATTCAAAGATTGAAACAAGTTGAGATCACGCTGAGTATGCTCACCAATTTTCGTGCAATTTTTTGAGACTATGACTGGAGGGGTGTTGATGATGCCCTAGATGAAGCAACGACCTCCTCTGATACCAATTGTTGGAGTTTGAGGTCTGTGGAAGCACACGAACAAAACAAGGAAGAAGAAGCAACTTGGAGCACAACACACAATATTGAATGTATTACCAAGAAAATGTACAAAGATAAGTGACACATTAGGGTTATAGGCGTATATATAAGACGGGAAAAAAACCTCCTAAAGAGGGAAAAAAGTGCCCCGAAGGTCCTAACTAGAAGCAACTTGTGATCTTGAGAGGTTACGTGATCCTTTAGTGATCTTAGAGCCGACCTTTGAGAAACCACTTGTGACAAACTCATATGAGTCAATTGATTCATTGATCTTTTGTATTCAAACTCATATTGGATCATCAATATAAATCTTTATCTTTGAGCACACATGGCTTTGGTTACAAGTTTATGAAAGTGTTGAATTCAATTTGATGGGTGGCCAATTTCCACTTCAAAGTTATGTAGATTCCTACTTCAGAGTATTTGCAATATCAAATTTAATTATAAGTTTCTTTAAAAAAAAGTTTGAAAGCAACACAATGTAAGCATTCCATTCCATGATTCAATCTTGTTTTCATAAAGTTTGATAAAAAACTTTACAAGATTTTCATAGAGTGAATCTAAAGTGATAAAAAACTCATTCTTGGTTTTCATAAAATTAATGAGATCTTTGCATATTTTGTTACATTTAAATGTCCAATTAATTTTTGAGTAAGTTTGCTTGATTTCCAAAAAGATAAAATTTTGATCAATATATCGAACATCGAACTTCCCAAAGAAGAAAAAAATATCTTTTCATTTTACTTCGGGAGATATGAGTTCTGAGAGTTTCTGCTTTAGAAAGGGTGGCTTGCCCTTGGATCTCATAATACTTATGTTCAGCAGCGCAAAAGGAAGCACAATATCAGCGCGTGCCTTTCAGCTATGGCTTCTGCAATGATAAAGCCTACCATATCTATTCACGCCAGGGAGCCCCAGGGGCCTTGTCAACATTGTCTCATTTTGAATTAACTATTTCTCTTTAACAAAGTATGGTGCTATTTGCTCTTAATTCTGTAGATTTTTCTAATTTGTAATCAAACATGCCCTCATTCGTAGTTCAATCTTGTCAATCATTCTCTTTGCTTGTTTAAAAAGGTTATTGTTCCAAATTTGGAACAAAAAAGCAGATTTCTATGAAAAGGGACCTTGATTTCTACAAATATCACCGTTATTTTGGAGGAAATAGCTCATTCATGTATTGTGAATGTAAAAAGAGTAGTACATGGAATTGTATAAATATGATCCTGGTTGTTTTAGTATATACAAGCAACAAAGACAAATGGGCTAATGGTAAAGCATGCGATTATGGGAAAGGAGGCTTTGTGATGTGGTATGCTGAGCTATATACCTTGGTCAATGCCTTAGTTCAGAGTCGTGAAGAGGTCTCAAGTTTGTCCATATGTAATATGGGTGAATGGTGGTGGCTTATGATGTAGTGTGCATAGTTTTTTGGCATAACTTTCCCATAAGGAGAATGATTATGATTCGAAAGTTTTAAGGCCCTTCTAGTTCATTGTGCATGGAATGCACTTAATGATCTAGTTCTTGATCCCTGGCGCAAATAAAGCATCCGTCAATGTAAAAGAACTACCATCAGTAGTAGTCAGAATGATCTTCCCAACTCCCATGACATGATAAGAGGAGTTGTTGGTGCGTGTGATAATATTCTCTGTAGGGGTAGGCTCAAGTGAAGTGAAGAAACTACACTGCAAGGTAACATGTTTGGTTGCCCCACTATCAAAGTACCAAACATCTAAGTCTTATGCACACATACACTGTTCATGAGAAGATGGGTCATAACTACAAACAGTAGTAAATGCCCATTCTTCATTCGACACAAGATTAGTAGACTATGTTTTGGGTGTAGAGGCCTCTACAACAACCATTCCAGCCTCTTTCTTATTTGCCTCTTTTGTAGCTAGTTTTGGACAACTCTTCATGACATGATAATTTCCTATACAATATTTGCAAAACAATTTTTGCTTTTCTATTTTCTTCTCATCCCTACCATCCTTCTTTGATTGTGCAAAATTAACAGATTTTTGCTTACTAGTAGATGAGCTCCATTTACCTTTGCCCTTCTCACTAGCTAGGAAAGCTTGACCTGCAACACCTATAATGGACCTGTTCTACCTAGACCGATCGTCCTGCAACAAAACAAAGAATAATTCCTCAAATGTTAAGGCATTTGGTTTGCCTTTCATCATCAATCAAAGAGTAGAAGCAAAACTCTGATATGAATCTGGAAGACCATTTAGAAGAGTTTGCACAAGGCAAGACTTCATCAACAGAATCAACTGCTCCTTCAAATATTTGATATTTGTCAAAAAATTGTCCATGGAATCTCCTTGATTCATGTGCTCACTCGCCAACTATTTTTAGAGGTAAGCAACACGATCCTCATTCCTTGCCTTGTATAAAGTGGTAAGTGTATCCCAAGCATCCTTTGCTGTTTTGCAGGAGTGAATGTGAGGAATAATGACACGTTTGACAGACAAGGCTATCAATGCATGTGCGTGAGCATCTTTGCCATCTCAATGAAGTTGCTCTGCAGTAGGTGCAGCAAGAGCTGCAAGACGAATAGGAATCTAAAGAATATCGCCATCTTCAACGCCATCCACATCACCTTTTGTAACTATATTTATAGGTGTAATAGGACATTTTGAGCACTCTACACAATATTCCATAATCCTTTTGCAACCAATACATGACACATCATATAAACCTATAATGGGTAATTGGTACCATCCAACTTATCCTCAACAACCAACATATAGAATACATCACTGCTTTCAGCCATGGCCATTGACAAAAATACCCTAGTGGAGATAAATGAAAGTATCTCAAAAAGTTGAATAGAACTTCCCTCTCGAGTTCTGTTAAACTTGTAGCAAACTTTGAGGCACTTATATTGGTTAACCCGAAACCTGTATATATCTTTGGCACAAAAAGATGGAAGTACGTGTACAGGCACTACGATAGTGCATTCAAAGATTGAAACAAGCTGAGATCACGCTGAGTATGCTCACCAATTTTCGTGCAATTTTTTGAGACTATGACTAGAGGGGTGTTGATGATGCCCTAGATGAAGCAGCGACCTCCTCTGATACCAATTGTTGGAGTTTGAGGTCTGTGGAAGCACACGAACAAAACAAGGAAGAAGAAGCAACTTGGAGCACAACAACAATATTGAATGTATTACCAAGAAAATGTAGAAAGATAAGTGACACATTAGGGTTATAGGCGTATATATAAGACGGGGAAAAAAACCTCCTAAAGAGGGAAAAAAGTGCCCCGGAGGTCCTAACTAGAAGCAACTTGTGATCTTGAGAGGTTACGTGATCCTTTAGTGATCTTAGAGCCGACCTTTGAGAAACCACTTGTGACAAACTCATATGAGTCAATTGATTCATTGATCTTTTGTATTCAAACTCATATTGGATCATCAATATAAATCTTTATCTTTGAGCACACATGGCTTTGGTTACAAGTTTATGAAAGTGTTGAATTCAATTTGATGGGTGGCCAATTTCCACTTCAAAGTTATGTAGATTCCTACTTCAGAGTATTTGCAATATCAAATTTAATTATAAGTTTCTTTAAAAAAAAGTTTGAAAGCAACACAATGTAAGCATTCCATTCCATGATTCAATCTTGTTTTCATAAAGTTTGATAAAAAACTTTACAAGATTTTCATAGAGTGAATCTAAAGTGATAAAAAACTCATTCTTGGTTTTCATAAAATTCATGAGATCTTTGCATATTTTGTTACATTTAAATGTCCAATTAATTTTTGAGTAAGTTTGCTTGATTTCCAAAAAGATAAAATTTTGATCAATATATCGAACATCGAACTTCCCAAAGAAGAAAAAAATATCTTTTCATTTTACTTCGGGAGATATGAGTTCTCAGAGTTTTTGCTTTAGAAAGGGTGGCTTGCCCTTGGATCTCATAATACTTATGTTCAGCAGCGCAAAAGGAAGCACAATATCAGCGCGTGCCTTTCAGCTATGGCTTCTGCAATGATAAAGCCTACCATATCTATTCACGCCAGGGAGCCCCAGGGGCCTTGTCAACATTGTCTCATTTTGAATTAACTATTTCTCTTTAACAAAGTATGGTGCTATTTGCTCTTAATTCTGTAGATTTTTCTAATTTGTAATCAAACATGCCCTCATTCGTAGTTCAATCTTGTCAATCATTCTCTTTGCTTGTTTAAAAAGGTTATTGTTCCAAATTTGGAACAAAAAAGCAGATTTCTATGAAAAGGGACCTTGATTTCTACAAATATCACCGTTATTTTGGAGGAAATAGCTCATTCATGTATTGTGAATGTAAAAAGAGTAGTACATGGAATTGTATAAATATGATCCTGGTTGTTTTAATATATACAAGCAACAAAGACAAATGGGCTAATGGTAAAGCATGCGACTATGGGAAAGGAGGCTTTGTGATGTGGTATGCTGAGGTCTATACCTTGGTCAATGCCTAAGTTCAGAGTCGTGAAGAGGTCTCAAGTTTGTCCATATGTAATATGGGTGAATGGTGGTGGCTTATGATGTAGTGTGCATAGTTTTTTGGCATAACTTTCCCATAAGGAGAATGATTATGATTCGAAAGTTTTAAGGCCCTTCTAGTTCATTGTGCATTGAATGCACTTAATGATCTAGTTCTTGATCCCTGGCACAAATAAAGCATCCGTCAATGTAAAAGAACTACCATCAGTAGTAGTCAGAATGATCTTCCCAACTCCCATGACATGATAAGAGGAGTTGTTGGTGCGTGTGATAATATTCTCTGTAGGGGTAGGCTCAAGTGAAGTGAAGAAACTACACTGCAAGGTAACATGTTTGGTTGCCCCACTATCAAAGTACCAAACATCTAAGTCTTATGCACACATACACTGTTCATGAGAAGATGGGTCATAACTACAAACAGTAGTAAATGCCCATTCTTCATTCGACACAAGATTAGTAGACTATGTTTTGGGTGTAGAGGCCTCTACAACAACCATTCCAGCCTCTTTCTTATTTGCCTCTTTTGTAGCTAGTTTTGGACAACTCTTTATGACATGATAATTTCCTATACAATATTTGCAAAACAATTTTTGCTTTTCTATTTTCTTCTCATCCCTGCCATCCTTCTTTGATTGTGCAAAATTAACAGATTTTTGATTACTAGTAGATGAGCTCCATTTACCTTTGCCCTTCTGACTAGCTAGGAAAGCTTGACCTGCAACTCCTATAATGGACCTGTTCTACCTAGACCGATCGTCCTGCAACAAAACAAAGAATAATTCCTCAAATGTTAAGGCATTTGGTTTGCCTTTCATCATCAATCAAAGAGTAGAAGCAAAACTCTGATATGAATCTCGAAGACCATTTAGAAGAGTTTGCACAAGGCAAGACTTCATCAACAGAATCAACTGCTCCTTCAAATATTTGATCTTTGTCAAAAAATTGTCCATGGAATCTCCTTCATTCATGTGCTCACTCGCCAACTATTTTTAGAGGTAAGCAACACGATCCTCATTCCTTGCCTTGTATAAAGTGGTAAGTGTATCCCAAGCATCCTTTGCTGTTTTGCAGGAGTGAATGTGAGGAATAATGACACGTTTGACAGACAAGGCTATCAATGCATGTGCGTGAGCATCTTTGCCATCTCAATGAAGTTGCTCTGCAGTAGGTGCAGCAAGAGCTGCAACACGAATAGGAATCTAAAGAATATCGCCATGTTCAACGCCATCCACATCACCTTTTGTAACTATATTTATAGGTGTAATAGGACATTTTGAGCAATCTGCACAATATTCCATAGTCCTTTTGCAACCAATACATGACACATCATATAAGCCTATAATGGGTAATTGGTACCATCCAACTTATCCTCAACAACCAACATATAGAATACATCACTGCTTTCAGCCATGGCCATTGACAAAAATACCCTAGTGGAGATAAATGAAGGTATCTCAAAAAGTTGAATAGAACTTCCCTCTCGAGTTCTGTTAAACTTGTAGCAAACTTTGAGGCACTTATATTGGTTAACCCGAAACCTGTATATATCTTTGGCACAAAACGATGGAAGTACCTGTACAGGCACTACGATAGTGCATTCAAAGATTAAAACAAGCTGAGATCACGCTGAGTATGCTCACCAATTTTCGTGCAATTTTTTGAGACTATGACTGGAGGGGTGTTGATGATGCCCTAGATGAAGCAGCGACCTCCTCTGATACCAATTGTTGGAGTTTGAGGTCTGTGGAAGCACACGAACAAAACAAGGAAGAAGAAGCAACTTGGAGCACAACACACAACATTGAATGTATTACCAAGAAAATGTACAAAGATAAGTGACACATTAGGGTTATAGGCGTATATATAAGACGGGGAAAAAAACCTCCTAAAGAGGGAAAAAAGTGCCCCGGAGGTCCTAACTAGAAGCAACTTGTGATCTTGAGAGGTTACGTGATCCTTTAGTGATCTTAGAGCCGACCTTTGAGAAACCACTTGTGACAAAATCATATGAGTCAATTGATTCATTGATCTTTTGTATTCAAACTCATATTGGATCATCAATATAAATCTTTATCTTTGAGCACACATGGCTTTGGTTACAAGTTTATGAAAGTGTTGAATTCAATTTGATGGGTGGCCAATTTCCACTTCAAAGTTATGTAGATTCCTACTTCAGAGTATTTGCAATATCAAATTTAATTATAAGTTTCTTTAAAAAAAAGTTTGAAAGCAACACAATGTAAGCATTCCATTCCATGATTCAATCTTGTTTTCATAAAGTTTGATAAAAAACTTTACAAGATTTTCATAGAGTGAATCTAAAGTGATAAAAAATTCATTCTTGGTTTTCATAAAATTCATGACATCTTTGCATATTTTGTTACATTTAAATGTCCAATTAATTTTTGAGTAAGTTTGCTTGATTTCCAAAAAGATAAAATTTTGATCAATATATCGAACATCGAACTTCCCAAAGAAGAAAAAAATATCTTTTCATTTTACTTCGGGAGATATGAGTTCTGAGAGTTTTTGCTTTAGAAAGGGTGGCCTGCCCTTGGATCTCATAATACTTATGTTCAGCAGCGCAAAAGGAAGCACAATATCAGCGCGTGCCTTTCAGCTATGGCTTCTGCAATGATAAAGCCTACCATATCTATTCACGCCAGGGAGCCCCAGGGGCCTTGTCAACATTGTCTCATTTTGAATTAACTATTTCTCTTTAACAAAGTATGGTGCTATTTGCTCTTAATTCTGTAGATTTTTCTAATTTGTAATCAAACATGCCCTCATTCGTAGTTCAATCTTGTCAATCATTCTCTTTGCTTGTTTAAAAAGGTTATTGTTCCAAATTTGGAACAAAAAAGCAGATTTCTATGAAAAGGGACCTTGATTTCTACAAATATCACCGTTATTTTGGAGGAAATAGCTCATTCATGTATTGTGAATGTAAAAAGAGTAGTACATGGAATTGTATAAATATGATCCTGGTTGTTTTAGTATATACAAGCAACAAAGACAAATGGGCTAATGGTAAAGCATGCGACTATGGGAAAGGAGGCTTTGTGATGTGGTATGCTGAGGTCTATACCTTGGTCAATGCCTTAGTTCAGAGTCGTGAAGAGGTCTCAAGTTTGTCCATATGTAATATGGGTGAATGGTGGTGGCTTATGATGTAGTGTGCATAGTTTTTTGGCATAACTTTCCCATAAGGAGAATGATTATGATTCAAAAGTTTTAAGGCCCTTCTAGTTCATTGTGCATTGAAATGCACTTAATGATCTAGTTCTTGATCCCTGGCGCAAATAAAGCATCTGTCAATGTAAAAGAACTACCATCAGTAGTAGTCAGAATGATCTTCCCAACTCCCATGACATGATAAGAGGAGTTGTTGGTGCGTGTGATAATATTCTCTGTAGGGGTAGGCTCAAGTGAAGTGAAGAAACTACACTGCAAGGTAACATGTTTGGTTGCCCCACTATCAAAGTACCAAACATCTAAGTCTTATGCACACATACACTGTTCATGAGAAGATGGGTCATAACTACAAACAGTAGTAAATGCCCATTCTTCATTCGACACAAGATTAGTAGACTATGTTTTGGGTGTAGAGGCCTCTACAACAACCATTCCAGCCTCTTTCTTATTTGCCTCTTTTGTAGCTAGTTTTGGACAACTCTTTATGACATGATAATGTCCTATACAATATTTGCAAAACAATTTTTGCTTTTCTATTTTCTTCTCATCCCTGCCATCCTTCTTTGGTTGTGCAAAATTAACAGATTTTTGCTTACTAGTAGATGAGCTCCATTTACCTTTGCCCTTCTGACTAGCTAGGAAAGCTTGACCTGCAACTCCTATAATGGACCTGTTCTACCTAGACCGATCGTCCTGCAACAAAACAAAGAATAATTCCTCAAATGTTAAGGCATTTGGTTTGCCTTTCAACATCAATCAAAGAGTAGAAGCAAAACTCTGATATGAATCTGGAAGACCATTTAGAAGAGTTTGCACAAGGCAAGACTTCATCAACAGAATCAACTGCTCCTTCAAATATTTGATCTTTGTCAAAAAATTGTCCATGGAATCTCCTTCATTCATGTGCTCACTCGCCAACTATTTTTAGAGGTAAGCAACACGATCCTCATTCCTTGCCTTGTATAAAGTGGTAAGTGCATCCCAAGCATCCTTTGCTGTTTTGCAGGAGTGAATGTGAGGAATAATGACACGTTTGACAGACAAGGCTATCAATGCATGTGCGTGAGCATCTTTGCCATCTCAATGAAGTTGCTCTGCAGTAGGTGCAGCAAGAGCTGCAACACGAATAGGAATCTAAAGAATATCGCCATCTTCAACGCCATCCACATCACCTTTTGTAACTATATTTATAGGTGTAATAGGACATTTTGAGCACTCTGCACAATATTCCATAGTCCTTTTGCAACCAATACATGACACATCATATAAGCCTATAATGGGTAATTGGTACCATCCAACTTATCCTCAACAACCAACATATAGAATACATCACTGCTTTCAGCCATGGCCATTGACAAAAATACCCTAGTGGAGATAAATGAAAGTATCTCAAAAAGTTGAATAGAACTTCCCTCTCGAGTTCTGTTAAACTTGTAGCAAACTTTGAGGCACTTATATTGGTTAACCCGAAACCTGTATACATCTTTGGCACAAAAAGATGGAAGTACCTGTACAGGCACTACGATAGTGCATTCAAAGATTGAAACAAGCTGAGATCACGCTGAGTATGCTCACCAATTTTTGTGCAATTTTGAGACTATGACTGGAGGGGTGTTGATGATGCCCTAGATGAAGCAGCGACCTCCTCTGATACCAATTGTTGGAGTTTGAGGTCTGTGGAAGCACACGAACAAAACAAGGAAGAAGAAGCAACTTGGAGCACAACACACAATATTGAATGTATTACCAAGAAAATGTACAAAGATAAGTGACACATTAGGGTTATAGGCGTATATATAAGACGAGAAAAAAACCTCCTAAAGAGGGAAAAAAGTGCCCGGGAGGTCCTAACTAGAAGCAACTTGTGATCTTGAGAGGTTACGTGATCCTTTAGTGATCTTAGAGCCGACCTTTGAGAAACCACTTGTGACAAACTCATATGAGTCAATTGATTCATTGATCTTTTGTATTCAAACTCATATTGGATCATCAATATAAATCTTTATCTTTGAGCACACATGGCTTTGGTTACAAGTTTATGAAAGTGTTGAATTCAATTTGATGGGTGGCCAATTTCCACTTCAAAGTTATGTAGATTCCTACTTCAGAGTATTTGCAATATCAAATTTAATTATAAGTTTCTTTTAAAAAAAGTTTGAAAGCAACACAATGTAAGCATTCCATTCCATGATTCAATCTTGTTTTCATAAAGTTTGAAAAAAACTTTACAAGATTTTCATAGAGTGAATCTAAAGTGATAAAAAACTCATTCTTGGTTTTCATAAAATTCATGACATCTTTGCATATTTTGTTACATTTAAATGTCCAATTAATTTTTGAGTAAGTTTGCTTGATTTCCAAAAAGATAAAATTTTGATCAATATATCGAACATCGAACTTCCCAAAGAAGAAAAAAATATCTTTTCATTTTACTTCGGGAGATATGAGTTCTGAGAGTTTTTGCTTTAGAAAGGGTGGCTTGCCCTTGGATCTCATAATACTTATGTTCAGCAGCGCAAAAGGAAGCACAATATCAGCGCGTGCCTTTCAGCTATGGCTTCTGCAATGATAAAGCCTACCATATCTATTCACGCCAGGGAGCCCCAGGGGCCTTGTCAACATTGTCCATATCAGATTCATGTTTCTCGCTTCCTCCGCCACAATGTGGGCGTTAGTACCGTGGCCGCAAGGAGGAGAAACAATCGGGTTGTTGGAGCGCTCGCAGAAGAAGCTCGGGCTCCGAAAGTGCCTGATTCTTTTCCCCCTCGTTCTCCCTCGAAGTAAGCAAAATCTATGTCGTCCCTTCTAAATCAACACACGCGCGGACACACACACCCTTTTGCGGTCAATGTGCAATAAATGTTCTATCGCTCTTCCGAGTTAAACAAAAAATATGCATGCATATGTTATACATGCACAATATAAAAGCTACAAGAGGTCTCGCACCTAAAAAAAATTTCGAGGAGGCCATTGATAGGCTGTTCTAACAGCTTGATTGATTTGCTACGAATTTTCTCCTTCGAGATGTCATTTATGGACGGAAGTCGTCTGAAACTATCATTTTTTTGCATGCAAGCAGAGTCAACCGCTACACAATTTCTGTTTTCGTGGGAGATGAGAGTGGAATGATAAATCGCATAGCTGGTGTGTTTGCAAGAAGGGGCTATAATATAGACTCCTTGGCTGTTGGGCTCAACAAAGACAAAGCTCTGTTCACGATAGTAGTGTCTGGTACTGATCGGGTCTTGCAACAGGTCATGCAGCAGCTTTATAAGCTTGTTAACGTTATGCAGGTACATCTCTTTTACAATGTCATACACTCTCATTACTTATTCTGAATGTGGACTTGGATTCATTACCGTTTATCTAAGAATTATATCATGTCGTGTGGAAGCTTTTGTTGTGCTACGAAGATGTCTTTGGACTGCTGTAATGAATATGGTTGTATTAAAGGAATGCATTGAACAACACAAACATGAAAGGCGCTCACATTCTTTATCATCTATTATAGATGTTGATCATGGTGGAGAGAAGGTTGAAGATGTAAGTGTAGAATGTCAAATTTCTAGTGGACTAAATGTGTCACCCAATAGTAACTCCATTTAAAATCCATGGAGTAGAAGATTAGGTGGAAAATTCAACCTTGCAAATTCTCAAATACATCAAGGAAAGGTAAATGAAAATAATGATAATCCTTAGCGTCATGATTAGTGTGAAGTAATGCGTAGGAGATGGGATTGGTTTCACAAGCCAATCTATGCAGTTGCTCATATTGCAAGGTGGTTAGGCTCTTAAGGCTCGGTACGGATAAGGTATATGAACCAAATCTCACCTAGGTTCCTAAGGTATGTTAGGGTTTTTATATACATGTAGAAAACATATACATACATATCTACATACATATATATATGTGTGGGTATATTATATATGTATACATGTATATGTTTGTACATTGTAAATTGGCAATAGTTTGGGTCGAATATTAAAAATAACATCATTAAATTGGAGGAATTGGATGTAAGGAATCAAACCGAACCGAACCGAACCAAACCGAATCGAATTGGATCATGGTACCGAAATTTTTGGCATGCAAACCGATGCAACCTTGTCACACAATTGATGCTTTGTGGAGATATGAGGCCAATATACAAGCATGGCTTTAGAGAGACAATTGGATAGAGTATGTGGGACGATGGAGCGAAGGAGATGTAGCATTAAATTTGCAGTTTTAGAAAGAGAGTCTTCAAATTCGATCCATGGAGAGGTATTACGGAAAGCAAGCCGCGAGGTTGAGAGAGAACCCATTTTCCTCTCGTTGGTGGGAAATATATGGTGTTGGTACTCCTCTTCTAGTAAGTGCAAACTACAAATTAAACCCAAAAAAAAATAAAAAATAAAAAATAATATATATATATATATACACATACACACACATATATGTATACATATATTAAAAAAAATAAATTTATCTTTATTATTGAAGGTTGAAGCATCATACTTCTCGATATAAATTTTCATGAGGAAATTAGCACTACAGGTTTATCACAAAATTGTAGTACCAGCCCAACAAAAAGGAATCGGAGTATGCGGACAATTTTTTCAAACAAAAAAGAAGAACCAATCGAGTATTTTTAGTGGATCAAATGCATCATCCAATACTAACTCCATTTAGAATTCATGGAGTAGAAGATTATGTGAAGTTCAACCCTGTAAATTCTCATGTAAACTCTCAAATACATCAAGGAGAGGTAAGTGAAAAAATGATGATAATCCTTATATGTGAATTGTTGTAGTATGTTTTTAAAATGTAGATGATGATTCAAGGAATTTAGAACAAAATCTTGGAGTTTGGATATCCTTTATATGGACTCTAAGAGTAATAAAGAGTCATATATATATAGTGTGAAAATTTTGTGATTATTTGCCTCATGGTAAAGTTTATATATGTTGTTTTCAGTTCAATTTGATATTGGCAAACTTTATCCAAAATTTCATTGATCTTTTTTTGAGGTTGATCCTTCATTGTGTCCACTTGCGTTCACTTGTTTTTCCCGAAACTTGTGCGGCTTGCATTTGTTAGAGTTCTTGCCTTCAAAGCTCAGCCTTTCGACCTTCTACCTCCTTTGTGCATGAGCATTTAGCTCAAGGCTTAGGAGCCTCTAAGCCTTGTCTAGAGCTCTCAACCATTTCGGTTGACTTTCAAAAGTTTTCCATATCCATTGGCCCTTAGGGGGGAGAGAGGGAGAGGGGGGGGAGAGAGGGAGAGGGGGAGGAGGGAGGGAGGGAGGGAGGGAGGGAGGGGGGGAGAGAGAGAGAGAGAGAGAGAGAGAGAGAGAGAGAGAGAGAGAGAGAGAGAGAGAGAGAGAGAGAGAGAGAGAGAGAGAGAGAGAGAGAGAGAGAGAGAGAGAGAGAGAGAGAGAGGGGTGTTTTTACGTCTATTAGAAGGTTGAACTCGGCCTATGAGACAAATCAATGTACATGGGTGTATCTTTTGTCAATCGGAAAAGATAAACGTGTTTAGTATGCATGTAGAGATACCCATGAAAGTGGGAGGGGGGTGCATGGAGTGCTATATCTATAGTCTATATGCAAAAGGGTAGTAGAAGCATGAGAATGCATCCGAACGACTAACTAGCTCCATCCTGTACTAGTGGGCGGTTGTAAGATGTGGTACATGGGTGGAGGTGGAGTCAGGGCCGCCTTGATGGCTGCAGCAGGATCAACCATCATCTGGTTGTGTGTGTGTGTGTCGATGTCCCCCTTAAGGGATAGTGCAAGATATGCGTGATCTGCACCAATGGGTATAGGTGGGATGGTGAAGGAACTGAGTATGTGGGTGGCCTCCCGGGGTCCCATGATATAATCTACGATACTCCCTCCTCCATCTGTAATTGAGTGCGGTATGCATGTCAATCTCCTTGAGGTAGGCCATTGTCTCATCCTGTTATAAATAATGAGGCAATGTTTGGACTCGAGTCTGAATAGGTGGGTACGTAGAGTGTGTGTGTAGAATAAGATGAAATTCGTGCCATAGATCCCTCCTGTAGAGTGGGTAATATGATTGGATCCCTTGTGTCAAATGCCTCACACTGATGGCTTCCCGTCCTTGCGTTGAAGTCTCCCATGAGAAAGACTTCCCCTGGAGTAGAGTACTCAATGATCTCCTTTGATAGACTGGTGGAAATTTAGTAGTCCCATAACTAATACCACATGTCCATAGTTCCATAGATCGAGGATCTACAACACAAATTTCAACAATCGTCCAATATTGACAAAACATGAATATACCACACTTAATCATACAAATAATGAGACAAAGATAGAGAGAGATTAGACAACATGTGTAAAGTGTTATGTAAGCCACTGCTTACTCACACTATCATATATTCAAATGTCAATTTACAATGTGGGAAGCAATATCTCAACCACTCTATGTGAACAGAAATAGATGGATGAGTGAATGTACAAAATTTACAAGAATATTCAGATGTAGGGACAGAAATCTGAATATGTATGAGATGTATGACCTGATAGGTTGTAGAAGAGTGAATATGAGTGATAGAAAGAGGAAAGATCAGTATGAAACTGATATTCAGCAAACCCTAATCTGATTTTAGGCTATGGAAGACCCTAAATCAGATGTGTGTGTAAAAGATCACATACTTACGGAATTAGCAAAGAATGCTAACATGTTGCTGCCAGAAATCCTCATACTCATGTGAACACACCTTCTCTAACACCTCATCCAAATGCATGTAGCATGCACGTACTGAATCTCCTTTAAATATGCCGAATAGGACTCTTGATATGGATGCCACTGTCTCCATAAACTCCAAGTAGTACCTGTGTGCGTAAAGAGAATATGTACCTGAATTCTTAACATAAGATGCAAATCTTATGTTAACCTCCATCCAATGTCTTTGAAGTACACCGAAATCTTCATGTAGAAGACAATCTTCAAATACATTATGTAGATGGCTGATCCACACCACCAAGCTATTGATGGGCAAGTCCTCTCCATAAGCAAGAGTGTGAGCACACTCTTCTTCAAGAAGAACTCCATAGCTTTACCTCAACATGCTCCTAGAGTGCACCATGGTTGCCCCATGTGTGATAGAGCACCAGCTCTAATGAGGGACCAAAGCTGCCGTTGCAGTTGGTGTAGGATATCTCAAAGTGACCCCAAAGCCTTGTTTATATAGGCATCACAAGTGTCTAGCGATCAAAATAAAGCTTGGACGAATTTTTTCAACGAAAAGCTTCTTTTTTGACTTGAATCGCTAATTTTAAGTGAGTTTGCTTTATTTTTAAAGTTGCTTTTAGCTAACTTTAAAAATAGCTTCTTGACCTGCTTTTTCATACTTCTGATTACCTGACGAATGATCTGACAACATTTTTATGATCCTCATGCCGAGAGCTATCATATGAGGTCAAAACTCTAGATCAGCAGAAAATTAGGGTTAGGGTTTTCTCCCAAATCTGACTCTGATGACCGCATGTCATATACCATTGGAAAGCTCTCTTCAAGCTCTACAAGATAGACTCGTAAAAAATTTTACCCATTTTTTGTGTCAAAAATGACTAAGTACCAAAATTAGGGTTTTTGCCCTAAATGGATTTTGGACTGATGTGATATTGTTTTCCAACATAGACAAGTATAAGTTGAGGCGTCAGAGAGAGAGAGAGAGAGAGAGAGAGAGAGAGAGAGAGAAAGAAAGAAAGAAAGAAAGAAAGAAAGACTTTTTAACGTCTATTAGAGGCCAAAATCGGCCTATGAAACAAAACATATACATCAGTATGATCCAATCCAATGTGATCCCAAAAGGAAAATAAAGTGTGAGTACAGCAAATGGGTATAAAAGGAGTGGATAGTAACTGGCATCGGGGGTGTGGGGTGCTATGGGTATGCACTCTATATGCTCAATGGGTGAGATAGATCTCTCTGGGCCCCTTGAAGAGCTGTGGGTAGCGGTCTCTGATGTCCTCATATGCCTGGCATCTACATGTGTAGTGCTCCTCGTCCTCTACCTCCTCTCGGCATATCTTGCATAATCTCTCGTCCCTCGGGGTATGTGTAGCTCGCCCAACCTCAATCTCGAGCTTGTGTGATGATACTCTGAGCTGCCCAACGGCCACTCTCTCAGCTGGTGCCATGTATGTATCCATGTATCGTGGTGTCTGAATGAAACCGTCCACTGTCACCGTCAAGAAGTGATCTCTGTAGTGTTGCCTCTTTGTGGGAAGAGGCTCCCGTGGTGCTATCCATGTCTCCCTGACGTGTATCTGTAGTAGGTCCTTACGGATGATCCTATTCCTCTCCGAACGAGAGAGGGTAATGTGGGGGGAAGAGAGTTTATACTGAAAAGGGGGGAGATCCGTAATGCTCATGCCATGGTTTGCTAACCATCGGTAAGTTTGTGCATACCATACTCTCTCATGCCTTGTCTCTGCCAAATGTCTAGAGCTCTCAAATGCAAGCCTGGTGAGTCGGCTGGTGGGGAGCTCTTTGACTCTCAGAATAAAGGTCACCAACTGGAAGAGGGCCTCCACTAGCATCGGTGGTGTGCCAAGCTCAGCTCGTATAATGTCATGTGGAACGGAGGGCTTGCTGCACAGCAAGCGTGAGATCATGGTGACCTGGGGCCTCTCAATCTGCGTCCACATCACCTCCGTGATCCCTGGTGCCCATACTGCTGCTGTGTACATCAATGCGGGTGTCACTAGAGTGTCAAAGAGCCATCCCTTAGTTCGGGGCTCCTAAAAATGTGTCTGAAAGGAGCGTCTCTCCAATCTTGCAAGTGCCGCATAGCCTCGCGTCAATCTATCTCTAGCTGCCTGTGCCATGGAGAATACCCCTTTGCTGCCCGAGAAGGTGACACCTAGGTAGACGTAGGAGTCCACTACCTCTATCTGTCCTCGAGCTGCAGTGAAAGAGCTGCAGTGAAAGAGGGACGATGGCATACTGTCCTGGAGGTATGGAAGATCATGACCTTGGTCTTGCCAAGGTTCACTGTGAGTCCTCTCTCCATGCAAAAGGTGTCGAGCGCCTGTAAATGTGACTGCAACTCCTCCTTTGACTCTGAAAGCAAGACAATGTCATCAGCATATAATAGGATGTGTACTGGCGTACCTCCGAGGTCTCCTCCTCGCCCTCTTGCTCGTTGTATATACTCCGTGATCTCGTCGATGTAGAGACCGAAGAGAGTGGGTGAGAGAGGGCAACCTTTTTTCACACCAATGGTGCTAACAAGGCTGTCTGATAGGCCACCGGGGCAACGTACCCTGCCTGTGACTCGTGCATACAAAGCATGGATGGCCCATAGCATGTCCGACGGTAGCTGTAACTCTTGGAGCCTCCAAAGTAGTCTCTCTCTCGGGACCATGTCGAAGGCTTTGCGGAAATCCACAAAGCAACAGTATAGTCTATGCTTCCTCGCCTTCGCGCTCTCAATGAAGCAACGAAGCACGAAGATGTGGTCGATGGTGGAGAAAGTGCGGCGGAAGCCTTCCTGGCCGGGTGCTCTGATCCGAGCCGCCTCACCGTGTGTACTGAGCTCTGCCTCTAGTACTGCCCCATAGATCTTGGCCAAGAGATGGCCTATCATAAGTCCTATAGTTCCCTGGGTCCATCATATCGCCGGACTTATGGATAGGCGTAATGGTATGCATAGTCCATGAGTCAGATAATCCCTCAACCAAAGCACGGTTGAAGAGATGGGAGATCAAGTGGGAAACTACATCTGCTGCGTATATAAAGTGCTCTCCCTGTAGCCCCGTGTGGTCTGTTGATCGGCCATACTGTAGCCTATGAATGGAGTGTCGTACCATGCCTGCCATGAAGAGGGTGGATATCACAGGACGCGGTGTGGGAGGGATCGGCAATGGTGGCTGTCCTGGGACGTCATATAACCTCTGGGCGTAGGTGTGCCAAGTTTGAGGATCTGCTATGGGTGTAGGTGGGCGTGGCTCACGTAGTGCCCTCCACGCGGTGGCACAATCCCTACTCATAAGAAGGTCGATCAACTCTGCCTCCTGTCGCTCCTCGAAAGCTCGTCGCTTCCAGCGTGTGAGGGCTCGCATCTGTCGTCGTGCCTCCCCCTCTGTGATGGATCCAAGATACTCTGTGCTCTGAGATGTCGGTATAGTCGCCTACACTGCTCATCATACCATCTATTGTGGGGTGTATGCCCTAGCCGTGTCGAATGTGCGGTGCTGTGGGTTGTGTATGGGAAGCTGAGAGTAGCGGATGTGTGGAGGATCGAGGAGAAGTGGGCGGTGAGGGTGTCCAAGGAGGCAGAGGGATCAAGGGAGTAGATGCGCTCTCGAACATGGAAGCTATAGATATGTGCTAGCTCATGTCTAAAGTGAATGGTGGTATGGGCTCGTGGCTGTATGGTGACGGGGTGGGATATGCATGGTGAGTCGGTAAGGGTGGGATAGTGAATGAGGTGATCAGATGTGTTGCCTCCAGGGGTCCGATAACATAGTCTACCACACTGCCCCATGTGGTGTCGTGGGTGGAATGCAAGTGAGACCGCTCGAGGTGGGCCAGGTCCCCATCCCATTATATATAACGAGATGGTATGCTTCTCCCATCTGGAGTAGGTGTCGGCGTATGAGGTGGATGTGGCGGTGTCGGCTGAGGCTCTGAGTGTAGGCATGTCCTCTATGGTACGAAGCATCTCAGGGTCGTCAAAGTCGTAGATATCACACTGGTGGCTCTGAGTGCGGGCATTGAAGTCTCCTACAAGGAAGACTTCGCCAATCTCGGTATACTCCATAATCGTGTCACTGAGGAAGTCATATGGCGATGTGGTGTCTGGTCCCTCCCCCCCCTCATAGCTTCTCAAGGGAATGTGTGAAGCGCGAACCGATGGGTGCAATATAGCGGACGACGAAATACGTTGCTCTCTTCTCTTATAGCTGGAGGCGTATCCACATGAAACGTGCATCTGGGTCCCTGGCTACCACCTGTACCCTGTGTTGTAGCTACTGTCTGTAGAGCACGGCTACTCCTCTTGATCCTTGTGTGGTGTGCTTTCTCATCGGTCTTCGGTGAGCTGACTCCCACATATAGCCCTCAATCCTCGGTAGGCTCCTCCATGGGCTCTCGTGTGTCTCTGTCAAGAAGATCATGTCTCTGCCCTCCATCACCTCCTCGAGGCTCCCTGGATGTGTCCACAAAGATCCATTGCAGTTCCATACTGCAATTTGCACCTCCTGCTGTGCTGTCTCATAGGCCGCGAATCCCTAGTCAATGGGCCGTCCATCAATGATGACCCGACCGTCTCTGTATAGAGCACGATGTCCCTTCGTCTTGCTTGGAGGACACGCGGCATGCATGCACGTCTTTGCTCTACCTGCATCCGTGTGAGGTCGTCATCTAAATAGATGGGGGTGCCCGGTGTAGTGCGTAGTACCGCTCGTCGTTGAGGAAGTCTCTCCTCTCGGCCTCATCTGAGAATTGAATGATAAGTGCTCTGCTCCATGTGGTGTCCCGTCCTTCTCTCAAGGCTCTTGTGAAAGGGAGAGGCTCATCCGCACGCTATCCAAGTAGTGTGCACAAGTGACGCCCGTCCTAGTGATCTGTCTGTCTTTGTGAGGCCGGAGACGCGAACATTGAGCCTGCGAGCCTGTCGCATCCGCTCCTCCTCAATGGTGGTATGTACTATGTGGATCTCCTCATGGTGGTGGTTCTTCTTTGCCTCCTGTCGAAGGTTCTTTTTTACAACCTCGACCCATCCATCTTTCTTAGTCTCAAGCTCGTTGTGAACCACCTCCATGCACTCCTTCTTGATATTCACCCGAATGTCCTCTAGCTGTGGGGCGATCTCCTCCTCGTCGTGCATGCTGTCCAGTTTCGTTCTCATATCAGTAAGCTCAGTGTGCAACTCCTCCCGGTCCCGTGAGTGCTTCTTTCGGATAGCAAGAAGCTCTTCCCGAAGGGATTCGTTTTCCTTCTCCAAGGTTTCCACCTTTGCTTCGAGGGCGACGACTCTGCGGGTAACCCCGTTCAGTGCAGAATCTCCTTCTTTCTTGTGTTTTCCTATCAACTCTCGAAGGGCATGCTCTAAGGTGGCCATCTGTTCTTCCAACTTGGGAGCCATGGAAGGGGGAGGGAGGGAGGGAGAGAGAGAGAGAGAGAGAGAGAGAGAGAGAGAGAGAGAGAGAGAGAGAGAGAGAGAGAGAGAGAGAGAGAGAGAGAGAGAGAGAGAGAGAGAGAGAGAGAGAGAGAGAGAGAGAGAGGAAAGGGAGGGGGTTTGGGCTAGGGTTTTTGATTTTAGGGGGGTTAGGGTTAAAGTTAAAGTTCGGGGTAGGGTTGGGATTTTGGATTAGGGTTTTGGTTTAGGGTGAGGGTTTGGTTGAGCAACTAAAACAGGCTTATGATCAGGGTTAGTGTTAGATTTTTAGGGTTAAGGTTAAGGATAATCTTAATGTTAATTTTGATGTTAAGTTTAGGTTTTCGAGTAAGGTTGCATATTCCCATTATGAAATTAGGCTTCCCGAGGACTGCTGCAGGGGCGGGATGGTGCAGGCGCGGGGGGGGGGGAGGGAGGGGGGGAGAGAGAGAGAAAGAAAGAAGAAAGAAAGTCATATTAACGTCTTCTGGAGGCCAAACTTGGCCTATGAGACAAAAGCCATGTACAAGTGTAGTAACCATGTGTAGAAAATGAAATGAAATAAACACAAAGCTATCAAGAGAGAGAGAGAGAGAGAGAGAGAGAGAGAGAGAGAGAGAGAGAGAGAGAGAGAGAGAGAGAGAGAGAGAGAGAGAGAGAGAGAGAGAGAGAGAGGGAGGGAGGGAGGGAGGGAGGGAGGGAGGGAGGGAGGGAGGGAGGGAGGGAGGGAGGGAGGGAGGGAGAGAGAGAGGGGGGGGGAGGGGGGGAGGGAGGGAGGGAGATAGAGAGAGAAAGAAAGAAAGACTTTTTAACGTCTATTAGAGGCCAAAATCGGCCTATGAGACAAAACATATACATCAGTATGATCCAATCCACTGTGATCCAAAACGAAAATAAAGTGTGAGTACTGCGAACGGGTATAAAAGGAGGGATAGTAGCTCGCATCAAGGGTGTGGGGTGCTATGGGTATGCACTCTATATGCTCAATGGGTGAGATACAAATATGATATGCATAGGGAGGGGAGGCTCGATGGTATCACAACCCCCTAAATGCCTGGAGTGGGTGTAGGATATAATGCATCGGTGGGTAAGGCATCATGGCGATCCTCAAAATGCTCTGGGCGTACAAATCGATAGGGGTGCGCTGCTTACGTCTCTGTATCTCCATGTCATGGCGTGCGTGAATCGCCTGAATCTCTCTCTGATGTGGACGAGCTCTCCGGACAAGAGGTCTCGGTCGTCGACGCTTTCGTCTAAGCTCCTCTGCTCTGTGTAATGTGACACCCCGCATCGAGCTTGGGCCTCGAGTGTATGTGGGTCTGAAAAAATCTGTAATATAAGTCTGAGGGGGGGGGGGTCAGGTGTATCTCCATCTGCTGCCGGAGGAGTGATGCGCGACGATGCTGGAGCTCTACTAGGAAACGACCTAGAGGGAGCTGGTCCTCTGTCCCCAATAAAGCCCTAATCTCTCTAGACCCCCTGAAGAGCTGTGGGTAGCGGTCTCTGATGTCCTCATATGCCTTGCATCTACATGTGTAGTGCTTCTCGTCCTCCACCTCCTCTCTACATATCCTGCATAATCGCTCATCCCTGGGGGTATGTGTGGCTCGCCCAATCTCAATCTCGAGCTGGTGTGATGATACTCTGAGCTTCCCAATGGCCACTCTCTGAGCTGGTGCCATATATGTATCCATGTATCGTGGTCTCTGAATGAAACCATCCGCTGTCACAGTCAGGAAGTGCTCTCTGTAGTGTTGCCTCTTTGTGGGAAGAGGCTCCCGTGGTGCTATCCATGTCTCCCTGACGTGTATCTGTAGTAGGTCCTGACGGATGATCCTATTCCTCTCCGAACGAGAGAGGGTAATGTGGGGGGAAGAGAGGTCATACTGAAAAGGGGGGAGATCCGTAATGCTCATGCCATGGTCTGCTAACCATCGGTAAGTATGTGCATACCATACTCTCTCATGCCCTGTCTCTGCCAAATGTCTAGAGCTCTCAAATGCAAGCCCGGTGAGTCTGCTAGTGGGGAGCTCTCTGACTCTCAGAATAAAGGTCACCAACTGGAAGAGGGCCTCCACTAGCATCGGTGGTGTGCCAAGCTCAGCTCGTATAATGTAATGTGGAACGGAGGGCTTGCTGCGCAGCAAGCGTGATATCATGGTGATCTGGGGCCTCTCAATCTGCGTCCACATCGCCTCTGTGATCTCTGGTGCCCATACTGCTGCTGCGTACATCAATGCGGGTGTCACTAGAGTGTCAAAGAGCCACCCCTTAGTCCGGGGTTCCTGAAAATGTGTCTGAAAGCAGCGTCTCTCCAATCCTGCAAGTGCCGCATAACCTCGCGTCAATCTATCTCTCGCAGCCTGTGCCATGGAGAATACCCCTGTGCTGCCCGAGAAGGTGATACCTAGGTAGACGTAGGAGTCCACCACCTCTATCTGTCCTCCAGCTCCTGTGAAAGAGGCGCGATGGCGTACTGTCCTCGAGGTATGGAAGATTATGACCTTGGTCTTGCCAAGGTTCACTGTGAGTCCTCTCTCCATGCAAAAGGTATCGAGCACCTGTAAATGTGACTGCAACCCCTCCTGTGACTCTGAGAGCAGGACAATGTCATCAGCATATAATAGGATATGTACTGGCGTACCTCCAAGGTCTCCTCCTCGCCCTCCTGCTCGTTGTATATACTCCGTGATCTCGTCGATGTAGAGACCGAAGAGAGTGGGTGAGAGAGGGCAACCTTGTTTCACACCAATGGTGCTAACAAGGCTGTCTGATAGACCGCCAGGGCAGCGTACCCTGCCTGTGACTTGTGCATACAAAGCGTGGATGGCCCATAGCATGTCTGATGGAAGCTGTAACTCCTGGAGCCTCCGTAGTAGTCTCTCTCGAGGGACCATGTCGAAGGCTTTGCGGAAATCCACAAAGCAATAGTATAGTCTCTGCTTCCTCGCCTTCGCGCTCTCAATCAAGCAACGAAGCACAAAGATGTGGTCAATAGTGGAGAAAGTGCGGCGGAAGCCTGCCTGGCCGGGTGCTCTGATCCTCGCTGCCTCAGTGTGTGTACTGAGCTCTGCCTCTAGTATTGCCCCATAGATCTTGGCCAGGATATCATAATAGTCCTGTAGTTCCCTGGGTCCATCATATCGCCGGACTTATGGATAGGCGTAATGGTATGCATAGTCCATGAGTCGGGTAATCCCTCAACCAAAGCACGGTTGAAGAGATGGGCGATCAAGTGGGAAACTACATCTGCTGCGTATATAAAGTGCTCTCCCTGGAGCCCCGTGTGGTCTGCTGAACGGCCATGCTGTAGCCTATGGATAGCCTGTCGTACCATGCCTGCTGTGAAGAGGGTGGATATCACCGGACGCGGTGTGGAAGGAATCGGTAATGGTGGCTGTCCTTGGACGTCATATAACCTCTGGGCGTAGGTGTGCCAAGTCGAAGGATCTGCTATGGGTGTAGGTGGACGTGGCTCACGTAGTGCCCTCCACGCGGTGGCACAATCCCTACTCATGAGAAGGTCGATCAACTCTTCCTCCTGTAGCTCCTCGAAAGCTCGCCGCTTCCGGCATGTGAGGGCTCGCATCTGTCGTCGTGCCTCCCTCTCTGTGATGGATCCCAAGATACTCTGTGCTCTAAGATGTCGGTATAGTCGCCTACACTCATCGTACCATCTATTCTGGGGTGTATGCCCCAGCCGTGTCGGATGTGTAGTGCTGTGGGTGGTGTATGGGAAGCTGAGAGTAGCGGATGTATGGAGGATCGAGGAGAAGTGGGCGGTGAGGGTGTCCAAGGAGGCAGAGGGATCAAGGGAGTAGATGCGCTCTCGAACCTGGGAGCTATAGATATGTGCTAGCTCATGTCTAAAGTGAATGGTGGTACGGGCTCGTGG
>CM035414.1:65031100-65051100 GCA_020310875.1 Ceratopteris richardii | reverse complement strand
TACCTGAAGCTTTTTTCTTTTGATTAAAAATTCTCTTTCTTCACTTCGCAATATGCTGACTTGGTTTCTTACAACAATGACATATTCTCTTCTTAGGTGTAGATGTGGATGAAGCAGACTTCTCCTTAGGTTTAGATGAAGTAGTTCAAGTAGAGGTTGAAGAAGATGTATGAGAACATTTAGAAGAAGATGAATTACTTTACTTTTTTGACTTTGATTGAGTTTCCTTCTTCTTAATCTCCTCCTTCCTTTTGCCTTTTAATGATGACAGCATACCCTCATCATTCTCTTCCATACTCGTTTGCTCATCTTCATCTTGAACTCCAAAGTATCACAAAGTACAACTCTTCAAATGAAATTTCTCTCTCTTGTAGAGAGAGAGAGAGAGAGAGGGAAGTAACAAAAGAAAGATAGGTTGATGGAAGTGAATTGGTAAGTGTGTTTACCATTTTATGATGAAATAATAATGTGTAGATGTGGATGAAGCAGACTTCTCCTTAGGTTTAGATGAAGTAGTTCAAGTAGAGGTTGAAGAAGATGTATCAGAACATTTAGAAGAAGATGACTTACTTTACTTTTTTGACTTTGATTGAGTTTCCTTCTTCTTAATCTCCTCCTTCCTTTTGCCTTTTAATGATGACAGCATACCCTCATCATTCTCTTCCATACTCGTTTGCTCATCTTCATCTTGAACTTCAAAGTATCACAAAGTACAACTCTTCAAATGAAATTTCCCTCTCTTGTAGAGAGAGAGAGAGAGAGGGAAGTAACAAAAGAAAGATAGGTTGATGGAAGTGAATTGGTAACTGTGTTTACCATTTTATGATGAAATAATAACTAATAACTATACAAATTGTGTAATATACAGAATTTGGATAAAAGCCTGAATATAAAATGGATCTAGGTGTATAAATTGGAGAAAAATGCGCTTAAGACTTAAAGAAAGTGAATTTTTGCTAGATTATGAATAAAAAATAGGACAGTTTTAGGAAAACTGCCGCTCTATCATAATTAGGGTAAAGTTCTGCAACTCTGACAAAATTAAGGGCTTCTTCTTTGATATAAGCAGCCATAGATCATTCTCCCCTTGAGGTAGACCGTAGAAGTTAGGAAAACTTGGTACAACTGTCAACAACAAGGTTTGAAGAATAACCAAAATATAGCAGCGAGTTACAAAAATAGGAAGGTACACACTCTTGAGAGTGTGTGAAGAAGAAAAGGGCAGCAATAAGTGTACCCAAATTCAGCTAATAGACCACCTAGGGAAGCACCTCCATCGGTTAGATGCTCGAGTAACTCTATGTGATAGCTTATGTGCTTAGAATGGATCTTTATACAGATTTTGACTCCATGTGGCTGTTTTTGAGAATAAAGTTAAAAAAGCCTAGATATCATGTTAAAGATTGCTTTTGGTTTTGATATAGTCTAGCTTTCCTTGCTCAACATAATGAACTCTATCATTTGATGTGCTTAGCTTTTGAAAAGCACAAAAATTAAGGTTTTATATTTGGATGATTATATATCATTAGATAGCTCTTTTGAAGATGTATAAGAATATGTAATAATAATATCTTACCATTTTTGAAATTATGGTTTTTTTCAAATTAGGGTTAAACCCCTCAATAGGACATTTTCCGACATGTGAGCATGTATTCTTTCTTAGTTCTATACCTACTTTTAGGCATCGATGATGCTAGTGGGATGTGATAGTAGAGTTGATATGATGCATAATCGAGCCGATTTTTTATATAGTCTTGTGGTTGACTACCATGAGCTTATAGTTGCTTTTTCATTTGAGGGTGGATTTGGAGTTTTCTTGGATTCATTATGGTATAGATGAGTGTCATATTAGTGGACACAATTTTCTCATGTGGATTCTTTGTTTGAGTTGAGACGAGTTGATAGGTATGTATACCTTGTCAACTATGCATTTTTTGTGATTCTTCCTATCTTTTGTTTGCATTTTGTCCTAGGATTCTTTATGGCTAAGTTCACCCATCACTTTCGGAAGTGATATAAGTAGAGTTTCTTGTGAGTTCATGCTCATGGTGTGTGTGTGCGTTCTGGGGTGTATGTGTGAGCATGTACATTGTATTCATTGATATTTCTATACCCACTATTTGGGCATTGATCATAGTTATTGGAAACGGTTCGTCGTTTCTAGGGACCGTTTTCGGCCTACTTTTTTCTATGCTCGCTTTTGGGTCGATTTTGACTATGTTCTGAGCTTTACTCTTGCGATGTTGGTTCTTACTCCATGTGTTTCGTGGTCACTTGTGCATAGACTATAGTGCATGATGCATCTACGACATATGTGCATTGTGCATGCATGGTATGATTAAAGAGACTAGTGATGAAAGTTAAAACTAGACTAAGAAACAGCTTAGAAGTGTTGTGTAACTAGTAATTAGTAATGTGTGCATATCACATAATGTTTATCCATGTGATGTGCTTATGTGTGTTTCATGTGTTGCTTTGTGTTTCATATGTAGTGTTGCTTGCATCATGCATGCATGCATACTATATATATGATAAATACATATTATGTAGATGATAAATATAATGGATTCATGTGCATGAGTGTATGTGAACGGCATTCTGTGTGCTGTATCGTGCATGTGCATGTGCATGTACACACGTCAAATGTGTGTATATTGTGTACACATGTATGACGTATCATGTCACATAATGCTTATCCATCATCCATGCAATGTGCATATGTGTTTCATATCAGAGTCCGAGTTTTCAAAAATTTGGAAATGGTAAGAAACGAGAAACGGTATGTGTGTGTGTGTGTCTCTCTCTCTCTATATATACACACACACACACACACACACACACACACGTGTGTGTGTGTGGTTTCTCGTTTCTTACCATTTCCAAATTTTTGGAAACTCGGAAACTCTGTTTCCAGCTCGTCCGGACTCTGAACCGAACGTTTCCAACTGTGCTGGTAACTATGGCATTGATGATGTTAGTGGGGATGTCATAGTATTGAGTCAATACCATGCATAATGGAGCCGATTTTCTATATACTCTTGTGGTTGACTACCATGAACTTATGGTTGCGCTTTCATTTGAGGGTTAATTTTGGGTTTGCTTGGATTCATTCTGGTAAATATGATTGTTATATTAGTGGACATGCAATTTTCACTCGCGGATTCTTTGTTTGAGTTGCAACTAGCTTGATAGGTGTGTATACCATATCAAATATGCTCTTTTTGTAATTTTTTCATATCTTTTGTTTACATTTTGTGCTATGTTTCATTATAGTTGAGTTTGGCCATCACTTCTGGAAGTGATTGAAACTAAGTTCTTAGAGCTTCTTCTGAGTTCATGCATGTGGTGTGTGTTCATTCTGAAGTGAGTGTGTGAGCATGAGATTCATTCTTAATTCTATACCCACTATAGGGAAGAGATGTTTTTACTGGGGATCTCATATTATTGAGACAATACTATGCATAATGGAACTGATTTGCTATTGAGTCTTGAGTTTGTCTACCATGAGCTTATAATGGCACTTTCATGTGCGGGTGAATTTGGGGTCCGCCTGGATTCATTTTGGTATAAATGATTGTTGTATTAGCGGACATGCATTTTTCACTTGTGGATTCTTCATTTGAGTTGGAACCAGTTGATAGGTGTGCATACCTTATCAAGTATGCATTTTTTGTAAATGTTCCCATCTTTTGTTTGCATTTTGCACTAGGCTTCATTATGGCTCAGTTTGGCCATCACTTCTAGAAGTGATAGAAACTCAATTTGAAGAGCTTTTTGTGAGCTCATGCTCGTGGTGTGTGCGCGTTGTGGGGTGCCTAAGAGCATGTATTCATTCTTAGTTATATGCCCACTATTGGGCACTGATGAGCTTAGTGGGGATGTCATAGTATTGAGTTGATATTATGCATAAGGGGAGCTAATGTGCCATATAGTCTTGTGGTTCACTACCATGAGCTTACAATTGCACTTCCATGTGAGGGTGAATTTGGGGTTTGCCTGGATTCATTGTGGAAAAAATATGACTTTATCTTCATGTTACTCAAAACGAGCCACAATGATGAGAAGATAACTTGATTGTGAGCAAAGCTTAATGGTTTGTGAATCCCTTGTCGAATGTAAACCTATATGCCAAGTTCCAACATTGAGGTCACATCATCCATGTAGTTGGTTAGTAGAGTAGTTCAATCTTGTGATTTTTTTATGCTCTACTTTGTAGCCTATAATGTTTTGTGCATATCTTGCAAAGGATTTGTCATGACTGGGATTGCATAACCTTGAGTGGAAATCAATGACCTTGACCCATAAGTGTACATAGACATCAATGGGCTAAAAGTGTTACATCCCCAAACCCAAAGGATTTCGGAATGGGTGCCTATAGTTAAAAAAGAGTGGAGTATCTGACTAATGCTTGTTCCTGTTTTGCTCTCATGCTTTTTCTTGCCTGTATTGTTGCTATCATCATTGTTGCTCTTTTTGTGTGCTTGTGTTCACTCAACATACCATTATTCTTTATCATGTAGTTCTTTTTCTATAAACTATTTTTCTCATGTTGAAATTACTTCTCTTCATTGGTTAATATAGTTTTCATTTCCCTTATGGTTTACAATAGTTTCTACAATTAGTTTTTTTATTTTTGATTTTACAGTAGTTTCTACAATTAGTTTTTTGATGCCACTGGTTTATTAATATGGAAAAGTGACAAAATTGAATTGATTTCTTTAAAACTTATGGGGCAAAGAGATTTTATTAATTGGAGTTATTTTTGATTTTACAGTAGTTATTACAATTAGTTTTTTGATGCTTGGAGTTATTTTTGATTTTACAGTAGTTTCTTTTGATGCCACTGGTTTATTAGTACGGAACAGTGACAAAATTGAATTGCTTTCTTTAAAACTTATGGGGCAAAGAGATTTTATTGATTTAGTGCCATGTGATTCACTTATTTTTTAGTGCTTCTGAGTTTCGCCAAGCCAAAGAATCTGTAATGGGACAATAAAGTTTTCGTTCATGCTTTCTTCCCGGAAATCTTGTTTGTTTGGTCAACTGTTCCTCAACCGTTTGCATGATCAGGATCTTGAAGTAAATTCTACTTTTAAGTTCTTCTCACTTTGTAACTTATTTAATCGAAGATTATGGCAGGTTGAAAATTTGTCAAAGGAGCAAAGAATAGAACGGGAACTCATGCTGATCAAAATAAATGTTTCAAGTGCACAAAGGACAGAGGTTTTATTTTTATATTCTGTTGGTATTTCATGGGGATGTGTAAGCTTTGTTATTCTGACTGTTTTATTGAACGTTTAGGCTCTTGGGCTTGTGGATATTTTTCGTGGTAAAGTTGTTGATGTTTCAGAAGATTCGTTAACAATTGAGGTATGGGAATTTTGTTGAAAGTTTTGATATTTCGTAATATGTTCTGTTGTGATAAAGTCTTAATTAAGTTTTTAGGTATTGTAGATAACAGGTGATGCTGGCAAAATTTTTGCTGTGCAACAGTCAATGAGCAAGTTTGGGATCAAAGAGATTGCTAGGACAGGCAAGGTAAGATCGTACAATTTTACCTCAAAAGCTTAAAGAAGATTGAAAGTCGATTTTTCTTTGACACGACTACACAGATTGCTTTAAAAAGGGAGAAATCAGGACAAAGTCTTTCATCACGAAGAATGAATGTCACTTCAACACCAGAAAGTGACGAGGAGACATCACGAAGTGGGAGTTGGTTGGTAGATGGGGGATTACCATCTCCTAGTTATGAACTTCCATCTAAGGTATCTCATTGTATATTCTGTTAATGATACAGTCACATTAGTAAAAAGGTGGGTCATGAGCGTGATAGTCCTTAGGATGGTGCTCTTGAGGGAGTCTGTAAAGACTGCATGCCAACGCTGCAGATATTTTGATTTAATATAGTATAAATATGAATACAATCATTTAGGAGCATTTTTGCCTTCTGTTAATGCTAATCAAGCATAGTATGCTTTTTTATAAACTAAGGTTCAATCTGCATCATCTACTTTCTACATATGATAGGTGTTGATTTCTAGCTTCTGCATCAGTTAGTGTTGTGTGTATACATATAGTTCGTATCTCAGGCAACATTGACACACAAGAAGGGGCTGTTTTGTGACCATTCTTGGTTGTGCGAGCCATGTGTCAAGACTCAACATCATTGTGGCTATCTAGGGCCATTCAGTCTATGGATGTCAACTTCTTATTACGTCGTGTTGTTTGTTGTTGTTCTTTTGTTTTGCTGTCTGAAGGGGGCAGGGACATACACAGACAGCATGACGAAGAAGAAAAAACCTCCTAGAATTGGGTAAAAGGTGACCTGACAGTTCTAAGAGTCCATACACATCATTACCAAAATATACCATCATTTTGGCCATTGTGAGATATTGTACTCTTATTTCTGCTTTAGGTTGGAGGTAGGACATCTGTATTGTGGAAGGTACCAAAGTATTTGTCCTTGATTTTGTTCATGTGGGATGGGGAAGGAGATCACATTAAAAGGCGTTCTTAACAATCGGATAAAAAAGTGATTTTTTTTTTTGTATGGACCTATTCTAGATTCTACACAGAAAGGCGAAACAAATATTCATGAATAAGGAGGTAAAAAGGAGTAACACAAGTCTACCAGGGTGCATGCCTGGCATGATAAAGCAAAGTTGAGTTTAAATTATTGTTTTTATAATTGAAGCAAAATGGCAAAATGTGAAAAATAGTGTAAATTCAAGAAAAAAATAGAGAAAGGGGAGGATAAAGGAAAAGGTCATGGGTTAGAGAAAAATGATTTTCAATTGTGATGTACATGGTGCTCATGGTGTTGAAGTTCTTTTATTACTTTATAAGGTAACCTCAGTGTATGTTGTTTTTATATGATTTGCTAAATATATAACCAGGGCTCTTCTAAGAAGCCAAGTTGGCAGCTTTTGACATGTGTATGCGTGTGCAAATATTCACCTCTCTCTCATCATGCGTATAGCTATTGGTTTTTTCTAGTTACATATGTACACAGTCTCTGCTGTGGATATCAATTCATCCCATCATTACCCATATGATATATATTTCATCTTGTACACAATTGCTTCCTTTGTTTCCTTTCATTTATCTTCTCTTTTCATGCTTACACAGTACAATCAGCATATCGGTCTCACCACATGGATTTCCGTACTTAAACCATACCCACACAGCAATATCTTACACCAGCCATGTCTCCTCAGTGCTGATCTAGATGTATAATCTGTTTCTTATATTATTTTCCTATCAACCTTGGGCCTTACCATATCTCTCATCATCAGAATAATGATCATCTTCATATATTGATCAGCATATTTGTCAGCTGTTGCTTATAAATGTTGTTGCCATCGAATCAGAACATTGTCTTTAATTTGGATTTTTATGAGAAACCCTAAAATTACAAAATCTTAACTCGATACTATGGTAAAGCCGGAAATATATTGACCTTGATACTTCCAAGCTAACCTTTTAGTGAAAGATAGATACATTCATTTCTCCAATGCATTGGTTGTCTTGTTGCAAAATAATTTTTTGGTGCACACTTCTTATGCATGTAGTTAAGTTTCTTTCGTTTTTTTTTTCCTGTATGCCAAAGTTTGAAACTTTTGGTTGCATTTATCCCTATGGAATCATTTGATTCGTAGTGCGGGATTCATTGATCATGTTTATGAGCTCGCAACTCAAGCAAGGCTGGATGGAGTCTTATTTCAAAACCTTAGAGATGTGTTCATGCTATACAATATTCTTTGAACGTATCACACATTGTAGGTTAATTGTTCCATAGAATATATCAAATTAAAAGCAAAAGAAAGGAGAAAGCTTTTCTTTGATGGATTTAATTTTTGAGACATTAAATTTTAGAGTGTTTTTTACTTAACGATACTCATGTATGGAATCCTCAACTTAGTAATGAAGGTTGCATTGTAAAATATGATACCTATCATCAACATTATGGAGTTGTCCATGAATCAAGACTAGGCAAAATCCATTTTGCATAATATACTTGGTTTCTGATGTCAGATTGTTGCTGATGTATTTTGGTGATCCTGTTAAAATGGGAGTGATATATACATGTAATCTATGCTGAAGTTTGAGTATTACTGCTGAAAATCATTCGTCTTATTGTTGTACATGTACACTGACTAAATCTTGCTCTTACTTACATTAACATCATTGTTTTCTGTTATAAATTGCATCATTTGTGCTGTAGTGTATTGTTGAACATATATGC
This sequence comes from Ceratopteris richardii, assembly GCA_020310875.1. NCBI lineage: Eukaryota > Viridiplantae > Streptophyta > Polypodiopsida > Polypodiales > Pteridaceae > Ceratopteris > Ceratopteris richardii. The sequence continues at coordinate 65,042,855 of CM035414.1, read as the reverse complement.
TGAATTGGCCTGCCAAGGGAAAAAAGTCCTTTTTTGTAATATAAACTTTGTTTAGTACGTTTTAGAACATGAGTAAAATTCATTCCTCATTGTCAAACATTTGTGTAAATATCTGAATCATGGTCAAAACTGTAATTACCTTGGAGATGTTCTCACTAAGAGTCTTGCAAGGGCTCAATATGAGCATTGCGTCTGTTAGTAGGCATTCATTGAACCACTTCGGGCCAGAAGGTGGGAGGTTGTTGGGTGTAATGTCCCTTTGTCCCTTGTAGATGATTATGCAGATGTGAACACAACCTTGTGCTGTGTTCGAACATATAAATAGATGCCTTTATTCTTTGTGTACCAACAGATTTGTTACACCCAAAGACTTTTACATATAATCTCTATCCATCTAAGCTTTGCTTCTCATGCCCTTCTCTGTGTACTTCCTTATACTTACTATAGTTTCGTCTTGGGTTGTTTTCTTTTGTCCTCTCCAAAATGTTGGGTGAACATAATGCATCATGTATGTACGTATGTATACACACATGCACACATTACTATCTCTGAGGGGGCTCGGTGAAAAGTAGTATAGCTTGGGGTTGTTTTTGGTTTTTCATTCGTGATGTGTTTTGGTGATGCTATCAAGGGAAATTTTTAATTGATAATGCAAAAGCATCTCTATGTGCTTGTTTCTTAAATGCATAATGGAAATATTCCATAAAGCTATGTATTTGCGCTTGTGTATTAGCCAATACAAATGTGTTTCCGTGTGTATAGTGTATGTATGAACATACTATCCACGAGGAGCCATTCTGAAGAAGTGATTGCCTTGCTATTGTTTTTGATCTCAGTTGTGTTGTATAATGGTAATATAATGAAGAGAAATTCTGTTTGAAGATTATTGATAATGCAGAATCTCCGTATTAAGCTCTTGTTATTCAAATGTGTCACTCAAATAACTACTATTATTGCTATGTATGAGTGTGTTCAAGCCAACACGTTTGAGGGCTCTCATTTAGGGTTGAATTGATTGTAAAGTGGTCGGGCTTTAATACGTGAAACTGAAATTGGGAGATGACTGGCATTTGTTATGACTATGTGCTGCTGCATCAATATGCTGTCTTTCATTAAATGCTAATGCTTTTTCTGTTTGTTTTTGCAGGGAGATGTGTATCCAGTGGAACCAAATGAGGATGAGGTCTGGAGATTTCCTGTTCTAGATCCAGACTGGGGACAGGTGGAGGATGATGAGGTAATTTCTTCTTCTTCTACCTTATGTTTAGCATGGCCACTAGTTGTTTTCTGGTTGTGCATGCTCTGGATTTCATGTGTACGTTTACAAGGCATAAACATCAATGGATGCTAAATGCATAGCCTGTGGACGCTTGTGAGTTTTAAATAGTTGGTGCATTCTTAGGTTTACATTTCCAATGGCAGAGATTTAGATAAGTTGGAAAGTCTCGTTTTTTAAATGGAGAATTTGTTTGCCTTAAATGTTGGAATTCTTCAATGCTTGTTGTCATTGACATATTCTTTGTCGGTAACTTGCTTGCAATGTAGCATTATATCAATGTTATCATTTTTGTTGGATACTCGATCCTTCTTCAGTAGTATGCCTGTTTGTCATGAGATGTTTCCTGAGAGGGGCTGCAAAGTAGTTTGCCTTTGTTCATGGTAATTCTAATTATTGCAGCCCTCTGGCTTTCGGTCCCACACATTATCGATGCTGGTGAATGATGCACCTGGTGTGCTGAACAGGGTGACTGGCGTGTTTGCAAGACGAGGCTATAACATACAGGTTTGGAAATTTATGATCAGATATGTATGATTGTGTAATGGATAGTTCTTGTTATTCTTTAAAATTGAGAATTGAAAAGTTTTGATATGTTCCATATCTGAGAAACCCAGAATGAAAGCTGCTTGAGCTATACTAATTTTTAGTGTAACATGTTGTAAAACGAGCTGTATGTGCATGACCTAATGTTATGTCTGTAAAAGCATTTCAAACAATACAAGAATTCTTATGTGTGTAATGGAAATGGAGAAGTGTGTTAATTCCATAGTTGTATCATGCTAGCCCTTGAACTCATTATATATATATATATATATATATATATATATATATACACACATACATACATACATACATACACACACACACACACATACATACATACATACATACATTATACATACATACATTATACATACATACATTATACATACACACACACATGCATGCACGCAGAATATTGATGTATTACCACTAGAATGTACAAAGATAAGTGATCCGTTAGGGTTATAGGTGTATATACAAGCTGGTGGAAAAAACCTCCTAAAGAGGGAAAAAAGTGCCCCGGCGTTCCTAGTATGTTCACACACATCACTATCTAAATATATTAACAAACCCCCCTGGGAGTGATGCGGTGAACAAGGAGCTGACACTCATGTATAAGGAAGTGTCGAGCTATGTGGAATCAATCCACAAAAGGAAGTAAGCCCAAAGCTTTATAGAAAGCTTCAAACTTCTCCCTAGGTAGAGCCTCTGTTTTGGGTGGAGAGGCCTGTGCAACAACCATTCCAACCTCTTTCACGGCTAGTTTTGGATAACTCTTTATGACATGATCATTTCCTTTACAATATTTGCAAAACAATTTCTGCTTTTCTGTTTTCTTCTCGTCTCTGTCATCCTTCTTTGATTGTGCAAAATTTCTAGATTTTTGCTTACTAGTAGAAGAGCTTCATTTACCTTTGCCTTTAAGACTAGCCAGGAAAGCTTGATCTGCGACATGCATAATTCACCTGTTCTGCCTAGACTGATCTTTCTGCAACAGAACAGAGACTAACTCCTCAAATGTTAAGGCATGGGGAAAACGACGAAAGGATGGTGTACTTGGTAATGAGGGGATAGTGGGGAAAATGTAGTGGTGCGTGGAGGAGCGTGGCTCTGACGTTGCAGATAATGGCCGCTTTATGCTATGATTTTGTAATAAATATGCACATTGTATGTACTTAGTAGTAAGTGCTTATGAGTTATTACTAAATTGTAATTTGTAATGCTTGTATGTGGCGTTGTAATTTGTAATGCTTATATGTGGCATGTGCATTTGTCATTTTGCATGTGGTAATATTAAGTATGAGTTCTAGCTTCTAACTTTTTTTTTTCCCCATGACTCAATAGACAAAAGCTGGACTGAATATTTAATATGGTATTATCATCGTCTCAAACTCAAGAAATTACAAAAAGCGTTGTTCATAATCGTGGTGGGATGAAGTTGATGCACCAAAAGTCGGTGTTGGTTTGGGGGGGAGCTAGAGCATGGACATGCAAAAGATGTGGGTATCATAGAAGTGGTGGAATACATAAGATAAAAGCTCATCTTTTGCATGAAGGAGGTCAACGACTGAAATTTTGTACCGCAACTTTGTCCATGGTGAAAGGCAAGCTCCTATAGATAAGTGTAATGTTCTTGAGGCTACTAAAAAAGAAGCCCGAGAAGTTAGAACGAAGTTCAAAATATGTTGTGAATCCGACGGTAATATTTGAGGCTTCCTTTGTGAGAATATCACTTCCTATTCAAATACTTTGCGGGATTCACCATGTGCATCACAATTCGCACATGTTCCTCACGAAGAATCCACTCCTCATCATTTTCGTACATCAATTCCCTCTACATCAGTATTTCATGTTGGAAAAGAACAAAGTACATTGGAATCATCAAGAAACTGATTTTGAAGGAAGAAGTGGATAGAGGGGTAGGAAGATACTTCTATCATGATCACATTCCCTTTAGAGCAGCATGGAAATTATTTTTTCTTTTTTGTTTGGAGACTCGAGTATATATGCATGATACATGTACATTGTATTCATGTATCATGATATAATGCATACATTGTTAGTAATTGCATATGTCATTCATACATATTTATATTACATGTGTCTTACATACATTGATTAATTGCTATATGTATGCTCTTTAGATCTCCATACTTCAAGGACATGGTGAAAAAACTTGGTCAATATGGAGAGGCTTATGTGGTTCCCTCTTTAGAGACTTTATGCACAACGCTATTAGAGAAAGAGAAGAGGGTTGTGGAGGTTGCATTCATTGCAACAAAAAGTTCATGGGAGAAAAATCGAGTATCTCTGATTGTGGACGGATGGAGCGATGGGAGACGGAGATCTATGCATAAGGTAGTTGTCTATTCTAGAGGAGAGATTCATTTTCTTTCTTCCCATGATGCATCATCCACAAGAAAAAGTGCAAATGTTCTTGCTTGGGAATGAGCCACTTCCATAGAAATCATTGGTCCATCAAATGTAGTGTGTACTGAGACGGATGGAGAGGAAGCAAATAGAGGAGCTGACCATATTATTGAGGATATGTATCCACATATCACCATATCTTTTTGCATGGCACATTGACTAAATAATCTATTGAAGCATATTGGTTGCTATTGAGAAGGCAAATCAAATGGTTGCATCTATCTTCAATCATTATAAGGTACTTTATTATTCTACTTCTACTCTTTGAATTATTTTCTTATGTTTGTATATCTTCTTGTGTTTTATTAATTTTGGCATTTGCGAATTGAAATAGGTGCGGGCTGAATTTTCAAAGTGTTCAAAACTTGGTCTATTGATGTATTTAGAGACTCTCTTTGCATTTAATTTTATTATGCTTCATAGATTATCTGTATGCAGTGGTGTTGTGCGTGGACTATTGCCTAGTGATGAATGTGGAGGTATGTTGGAGTCCCACACACAAATAGAAAGGGAATTAATTCCATTGGTTGAAAATGGAGGTTGGTGGGAGAAATTCTACACCATTGATAAAATGGTGAAACCAATCATACGTCTTCTACACCTCGTAGATTTCATGAACATGTGCATTGAGAAAATCTATGAAGTAATGGACTCTATGATTGGATCGCTCAAAGAAAAAATTTTGAATATAGAAAGGTATGTTTTATTTTTAATGAATTTTTACATAAATACTGTACATATGTTATACATAGTATGTATGATATATGTATGCATGTAATGCATTTTATTATTATTTTAACTTGATGTATGCCTTTTATGTAGGTTTGAAGAAATTTCCGAATTATGCATTTCACGATGGAATTCACATTACTCGCTTCTTCATGCAGCTTCATTTGTATTGGATCCGAAGTTGCAATCGAGAAAACAATATATCGATAAAGAGGTTATGGGTGGATGTATTAAATTCTTTGAGTGTTTAGTTCCAAGTTCTATAGAAAGAAGAGCAATACAAGATTATCTAGCTAGGTATCAAAACTGAAAACAAGGCTTCCTGCATTCTTTGGATGCACAAGAAAATCGTTTTCTTGGTGGTGCTTCTCTATGGTGGGAGAATTATGGAGGTATCAAAGCTACAAGCTTTGGCTATTCAAATCTTGAGCAAAACATGTAGTTCATCTTTCTTCGAGTAATTATAGAGTGTTTTTGCACATGTTGGCTCAAAGAAACGCAATAGACTTGGTGATGAAAAGGTTAGTGACCTAGTGTATGTTAGTCACAATTTGAAGATGTTATCAAAAGTAGATAGAGCTGAATCATTTACATAATGGGAGTTGAAAGAAGATGATGCGAGCACTCCAACTAACATTGAAGAGGGGGAGGAAAACATAGAAGAAGCACATGATGATGATGAGGAGCATGTAACTAATGAATTATGACATTGACAATTTTTTTCATCATGATGATGTATATGATGAGATCATATAATCTCTTTAGTTTACACTTTCATATGGATTTTGTATTTTGACAATGGACATGGATTTTGAACTTTGTACTTCAAACCTTTCACTTGTATCATGCGAGAACCTTCCCCCTTTCATATGAAGATTGAAGGGAAAGGGAAGAGTAGATGCTCATTCCCATTGAGTTCTAAGTGGGATAGCTCCTTGGAGCCCCCATCCCTGACTCAGAAAATCAAATAAAAGAAATACACTTCAAAGCTTTATTAATGGAACTGATTGTGGAACTCATTATCGTCTTTGCAGGATCATGTGTATCTAAAATTATGTGTTGTTCAGTTGGAACCAAAGCTGTCTTGTATGTGGAACCATACTTCTCTTATGCTTCTCTGAACTTCTTAGTCCTATCTACCGAACTCTTATGTACTTTATCCCAAGTCAGATGCTGCATGTCCTATACAGACCAACAAATAGTATTTCCCTTTAGTAATCCGTGGTTGTTACTGTTTTGTACTTCAGTGTTGTTGTTGCTAATTCGATCTCAGAGTAATCTATGGGAACGGCTCCATGTCCTATTTCATAATTGAGCTACAGAATCGTATTTGTGTTTTCTGGAATTATGGTGCTTGTGTGGAACTGTAATTCTAGTTGGCGAGTGAATACTTCTCAAATATTACACTGGTTTAGAACAATATGTGGAAATGATGAAGTATGAGTTTGATCTAGGAGGTATTTTCTTCTTGCGAACAATACATTGTGCTGTAGTGGATGTATTGTGATTTCAAGGTTCTCTTCTATGGCTGGTACTTACAGCAATAATGACTTTCCCTTCTTCTTAGTGCATCAAATTGTTATCTTGGATGTATGTGATGAAGACCTGCTGCTATTGGCATCTGTGAAGACCATCAAGTTGCGCTCCACACTCCTAAAATGAATAGGGGGAATTGTTCTTTCTTTATTCTTTAAAAAGAGAAAAAAACTTATAGCTTACATTTGCAGTCTCTGCGATATTTGTTTAATGGGGTTATTTGATGTTTTTCTCTTTGTTTTTCTAGAAGAAAAAATTGATCATTGTAGATTTTCCAAATCTTACGGTTAATGTGTTCTCTATATGTAATATGAAGCAGAGTCTTGCTGTAGGTCCAGCTGAGAAGCCAGGGATTTCACGCATAACAACTGTTGTACCAGGCACAGATGAATCTATTAAGAAGTTGCTGACTCAGATTCTTAAAGTGATAGATGTGTTGAAGGTCTGTTTTATGCGAGAATTTATAAATCAAGCAGAAATTTGGTTTTGTTTAGTCTTTGAATGTTAGCTGTGATTTGCAGGTGCAGGACTTGACACACATCCCCTTTGCTGAGAGAGAGCTTGTTTTAATAAAAATTGCTGCTTCTTCAAAAGAGAGAAGGGACATTCTTGATGTTGCAGCAATATTTCGTGCTAAGACAGTTGATTTGTCTGACCATTCAATTACATTAGAGGTATCTTTGATGAGCTTACCGTGCTCCATTTTTCATAGTAGCATTGATACCCCCATTGTTCAAAATATCTTCTTGACCTTTATATGCTTATCTTGTAGATGACAGGGGATTTGGAAAAGGCAGCTGCCTTACAACGTCTTCTACAACAATATGGCATTGTTGAGGTAGTCTGACTGTTGTTTTCTGCTTTGCCTCTCTCCATTGGCTTGTCCCACTAAAACTCTAACTCTTCCTTCTCCTCCTCCTTTTACTTCGAACTCTTTGAATTCACACGACTTCAGAAGATGGCAAAAATTTTACCATACTACATGTATATGAGAAAGATGTTTGTATGGGCGAAAAGGAGGTTGAAGTACTCAAGTCTAGAAATCAAACTAATATTGTGAAGAGAAATTATCATTGAACGAAATCAAAAGTATTACCATTGTTACATACAAAAAATAATATCAGTTCATGCCAGCTATGTTAACATCACAAGGAGAAGCCATCAATTACATTTTCACTGTTAACTATGACAAGCCTCAATATGATGTGCATCACTACTGGGATAAGAATGACTTTTGCTAGTACATTGATATCTATTTGTAGGCTTTGTAATAATCCTTCCATTGTTTCTTGTGTCCGTAGGGTTTGAGTGAACTTCTATTACAGCAAGGCACACAAATTGCCACCCTCTTGTGGAAATTTTTGTATGGACCAATTTACTGTTCAATATTGCTGAAATCAATATAAATACGTTATGCAGATTGTGAAGCACTTTGAAATAGTCTTAAGATTCCATGATAGAAATGAAGCTATCCAAATAATGGGCCAAGGACTTGAATGGTATTAGTGGAAGATGCAAACATTACGATTAGTCTATCGGCAATGAGTAATGTAAACAGAAGAGTCATGAAAAAAGCCATAAAAGAGGAGGTTGTTACCAAGCAAGGAATATTTTTGTGAATTTATGAACATTTTAAACTATGCCAGTTGTCTACCCAAAGTTGTGATACTAGAAATGATCCATCATTTAGTGATTTTGTAAAACAAGTCTCAATATTTACTTCAAATTACTTGCCTATTTTTTAATGCAATAGTTGGAAGTCAATGTGAAATTTAATAGTCAACACATGTTTTTTAAACATTGGACAAGAAACAAGTTTATAACATAAACCATGCTACCTTTCCTTTTTCAACATGATATTGTTGAAATCTTTCTAGAGTCTTGTCAAGTTTATCGCTGTACTCATAGAGGCGGCTAGTAGCACTTCCCTTCATGTGAGTAATTCCCAAGTCAAAAATGTCGGTGAGAAGTTTCAATGTACTATTGACATGAAGTACAACCAGAACATTTAATCTCTTGGCGATAAATAGTTTGATAAAGTGGGAGGATCTTATTTACAATAAAGATCATAGTAGCATTGGTGCGCGAACCACATCTACTAGTATTCCTATGCAGTGCTACCGATTCTCTACGGACTGTTACATGCGGTGCTCTTCGAATTTTCACCGAAAATTTTAGTTTGCCAAAAAAACCCTCAACCAACTGATAATTGTATTACCCATTTACGCGAGGAGCTGAGCTTCTTTTTGCGAGTCATGAGCCTTTGAGCACATGCCACACACCCTTCCCCCTTAACTCTTGACCCTCTTGCTCCATAGTGCACAATGCACACACCCTTCCCCCTTGTTCCCTTGCTCCACACACACTTGCTCAATACACACACACATACATACATATATATTGGACATTGATGACGTTAGTGGGGATGTCATAGTATTGAGTCGATACTGTGCATAGTGGAGCTGATATGCTATAGTCTTGTGGTTGACTACCATGAGCTTATAGTTGCACTTTCATTTGAGGGTGAATTTGGGGTTTACCTGGATTCATTCTGGTATATATGATTGTCGTATTAGCGGACATGCAGTTTTCACTTGTGGATTCTTCGTCCGAGTCGCGACAAGTTGTTAGGTGTGTATACCCTATCAAGTATGCATTTTTTCTGTATTTTTCCCTATGTTTTGTTTGCATTTGGTGCTAGGCTTTATTATTGCTGAGTTTGCCCATCACTTCCGAAAGTGATGGAAACTCAGTTCGCAGAGCTTCTTATGAGTTCATGCTCGTTGTGTGTGTGCGTTGTGGGGTGCGTGTGCGAGCATGTATTCATTCTTAGCTCTATATCCACTATTGGGCACTGATGATGTTAGTGGGAATGTCATAGTATTGAGTCGATACTGTGCATAGTGGAGCTGATATGCTACACAGTCTTGTGGTTGATTACCATGAGCTTATAGTTGCACTCTCATTTGAGGGTGAATTTGGGGTTTACTTGGAATCATTATGGTACACACACACACACACACACACACATATATATATATATATATATATATATATATATATATATATATATATATATATATATATATATATATATATATATATATATATATATATATATATATATATATATATGATGCACCTTGCGACCTTACCTCCTCGTGTGTGTGTGTGCGTATGTATGTATGTATGTGTGTGTGTGTGTGTGTATATATCAGTGTGGTTAGCAACGGGATGGCAACGTCGTAGGCAACGCGTTAGCAACGTGATGAAGTTGCGAACCTAAAGTTGCGATAAAGTTGCCTATAATTCAATTTTTTTTATCAATTTTTTATTATTTTTTTAGATTTTCAATACCCTAACTGTATAAATCCTCTTATAAATGCTTTAATATATGCAAAAACACACATAAGCATTATATATCAACGTTTAAACATTTCATATATAGATCATTTGACGTCGACACCTGACCTGCATTTCAACTTAGAAATTTGATCACAATGTGAATGCACATTAACTTTTAATATAGATCACATTTCAAACTTCATAGGAATACTCAATAAATTCACAAATCACCCTTAAAACTCAAATACTCAAGTGACAAGAATGGAGATGGAACTTGGAAGTGAGCAATGAGCACATGCCACAAAATACAATAATCAATTATAATGCAAAATCTAGGTACATGAGTCATCTCAAAGAGTCAAAATAAAAGTCAAGAGTCAAGACAATCATACTATCATCTAAATGTCTGATGTCATAAATACATATCCAATGTCCATAACCACTGATGACTGATCAATGACTCATCAGTCATGAGTCATGAGTCATGACTCATGTGACATGTCCAAATAAATATACAAATATAAGTCAGTCCAAGAGTCAATCATCAGAATCTGACTCAGTATCTGATGAAAACTCATCCTCATCAGGCTCATCCTCATCCTCATCCTCATCCTCATCCTCTCTACCATGTGGAGCGGAACTAGTAGAGGCCCCTGCAAATGCTACGGCTCGTGATCGAGTACGTCTCTGGGAGCGAGTCTGATGCTGTGGCTCGGTCAACTCCTGATATAACATGCTGTAAAGGTCCAACTCCTCTGAAGGTATAGTAGGCATCTCATGGACCTTCTCTATGTCAATGTGGTCAATGTTGACCTGTCGCACATCTGCTGTATGACCTCCGCTCTCCAAAAGGTGCAAGTTGCAGTGGCAATATACTAGCCGCTCCAACTGTGCAGTAGATAAGCGATTCCTCTTCTTTGTGTGGAAGAGGGCCCAAGTGCTCCAATTTCTTTCACATGGACTAGCGCTACAGTCCTGTGAAAGAACGCGGATGGCAACTGATCTCTGCATGTTCCATAAAAAGTATGCATTATTTGCTTGAATTATGAGTTCAAAATTATGAATTAAAATTTAAATGAAACTTAGAAGTTTGTACTTACTACTTACCAACTCAGGTTCAGATAGGCCATATTTCTCCCACCAAGACACAGGTGACAACTGACTAGACCGGAGCATGGCGGTATCTTTCCCAAAACTACCCCCATAGTTCCGGAATAGTAGGAGCTGATCCTCAAGTGTCAAGCGCATATCAATATCATCAGGATATAATCTACCTATGTATGAAGTCCATGCACTGTCAAGCTCATGATCCAACATCTGCCTCTCAGTTCTCCATAATGGGTGTAGAATGTGAGCCATACCATGAATCGGTCGATGGAACCAACCCCATCGATCCCTCCATATAGATCTAATCTCATCAAGCCTATTTATCCAAGAGTCAAGAATCAAGAATCAATGTGAATGCAGGTGACATGTCATTGATGATTGGTAATATAAATAAGAATAATAAAATTTGAATGTAACATTATCAAAATGCATATGGCATACCTGTCTGAAGAAATAGAAGTGCATCGACCAAGGGACTCCCCAACACGGTCCATATACTCGTAAACGAGGCCTATAGTACTCCCCTCCATGTCAACAATGCGTAGCATGGAGTATAGAGGCTGCATCACTCCCACCAAAGCCTCTACCTCTCTCCAAAAACTGTCACTCAAACATGTAATGCGTACTGACTCTGCTTTACTGCATGTATGGCCACTCCATGCAAGCCACTCCTGAGAAACAACTGTCTGCATAAGTGATTGCCTCACTCGAAGCAATCTCTCCATCACAATGCACATATAAGCAAATCTAGTCTTTGCTGGCCTAAGAAGCTCCAAATCACTGTAT
>CM035414.1:64871100-65026100 GCA_020310875.1 Ceratopteris richardii | reverse complement strand
AAGTGCCGCATAGCCTCGCGTCAATCTATCTCTAGCTGCTTGTGCCATGGAGAATACCCCTGTGTTGCCCGAGAAGGTGACACCTAGATAGACGTAGGAGTCCACTACCTCTATCGCTCCTCCAGCCTCTGTGAAAGAGGCGCGATGGCGTACTGTCTTGGAGGTATGGAAGATCATGACCTTGGTCTTGCCAAGGTTCACTGTGAGTCCTCTCTCCATGCAAAAGGTATCGAGCGCCCGTAAATGTGACTGGAGCCCCTCGTGTGACTCTGAAAGTAGGACAATGTCATCAGCATATAATAGGATGTGTACTGGCGTACCTCCGATGTCTCCTCCTCGTCCTCCTCCTCGTTGTATATACTCCGTGATCTCGTCGATGTAGAGACCGAAGAGAGTGGGTGAGAGAGGGCAACCTTGCTTCACACCAATGGTGCTAATGGGGCATCGTACCCTGCCTGTGACTCGTACATACAAAGCGTGGATGGCCCATAGCATGTATGATGGTAGCTGTAACTCCTGGAGCCTCCGTAGTAGTCTCTCTCTCGGGACCATGTCGAAGGCTTTGCAGAAATCCACAAAGCAACAGTATAGTCTCTGCTTCCTTGCCTTCGCGCTCTCAATCAAGCAACGAAGCACGAAGATGTGGTCGATGGTGGAGAAAGTGCGGCGGAAGCTTGCTTGGCTGGGTGCTCTGATCCCCGCTGCCTCAGCGTGTGTACTGAGCTCTGCCTCTAGTACTGCCCCATAGATCTTGGCCAGGATATGGCCTATCATAATAGTCTTGTAGTTCCCTGGGTCCATCATATCGCCGGACTTATGGATAGGCGTAATGGTATGCATAGTCCATGAGTCTGGTAATCCCTCAACCAAAGCACGGTTGAAGAGATGGGCGATCAAGTGGGAAACTACATCTGTTGCGTATATAAAGTGCTCTCCATGTAGCCCCATGTGGTATGTTGAACGGCCATGCTGTAGCCTATGGATGGTCTGTCGTACCATGCCTGCCGTGAAGAGTATGGATATCACAGGACGCAGTGTGGAAGGAATCGGCAATGGTGGTTGTACCGGGACGTCAGATAACCTCTGGGCGTAGGTGTGCCAAGTCGAAGGATCTGCTATGGGTGTAGGTGGGCGTGGCTCACGTAGTGCCCTCCACGCGGTGACACAATCTCTACTCATGAGATCGATCAACTCTGCCTCCTGTCGCTTCTCGAAAGCTCGCCGCTTTCGGCGTGTGAGAGCTCGCATCTGTCGTCGTGCCTCCCTCTCTGTGATGGATCCCAAGATACTATGTGCTCTGAGATGTCGGTATAGTCGCCTACACTCCTCATCGTACCATCTATTCTGGGGTGTATGCCCCAGCCGTGTCGAATGTAGAGAGAGAGAGAGAGAGAGAGAGAGAGAGAGAGAGAGAGAGAGAGAGAGAGAGAGAGAGAGAGAGAGAGAGAGAGAGAGAGAGAGAGAGAGAGAGAGAGAGAGAGAGAGAGAGATTTTACGTCGATTATAGGCCAAAATCGGCCTATGAGACGAAACATAGGATACATGATGTGAATGCCATTCGACTGTCAGAAAGATAAAACAAGATAAAGAAAAGCTTATACAATGTAGTTTGAAACATGAGTGGTGAAATAGTAAGGGTGATGGTGGGGTGATGAAGTCCTATCTTTGGGGTATATGCATGTTTATTTGTTGAGGGTAGTACAAACATGAGAATGCATCCGTCTACTAGCTCTGTCCAGTGGAAGTGGAGGATGAGCTACATAGGTAGAGCGGATGCTAGGACTGCCTCTATGAAAGCTATAGGATCTTCTATTATTTGGGCTACTTGCTCCACATTTGTCTTGTACACTCAAGCTCAAATCTCCTGTATCTAGAAATGGGGTAGCCTCACTCCTCAGAACCTTGTGACTCTTGGTCATTGTCTAGTTCGACTCACCTCACCCTACCGTAGTGTCACTCCTCGTTGAGAACCATGTTGGGGGAGAGGATTGTGGTTCTCTGGAAAAAAAATCAATGAGCTATAGCTGTCTCCTCTCCATTCATGTAGCTGTGTCTGTGAGTAGCAAAAGTGCGTCCCTAAACACCCTAACTGTTTGTGATCTCGAGAGTCCATAATCTCTTGTAGGGTGGGCTGTCCTTTGGACAGAGTCTTATATCTATCTCTAATCAGAGTCTCTTCTTTGCATCGATATACGAAATCCTTCTCTCTCTTTACATAGTTTGACTCTTTACATAGTTTGTTGATCCGCTCTCCTTGGGGACACCGTTGAGTTTCCCACTTTGGATCTGTAGTATGTGCGATGCCACCCTCGGCTAACCAATTGCCACTCGTGAACTATGTGGCATATAGATGTCCATGTAGTGTGGGCTTTGTATGAACCCATATGACAAAATGGTGAGAAACTAGTCTCTATAGTCTTACATCCTCCCCTTTGATGATCCCCATACACTCATGATGCAGAGCCTCCATAGATCCTGTCTCACTATCAAATTCCTCTCATTGCGGGAGAGGTGAGAGTAAGGTGAGTCTCGGTCGCACTGACAAGGTGGTAGGCGCTCCATATCTAGCCCATTTGTCTCAAACCAAGTTCTGATTTGTGAGTACCAGGCTCTATCTGTTGGAAATGAGATAGGCCCTTGGATCTTGGCTCATGTCACAGGTCCATGGTTCCATAGTTCCAGTCATGTACAACATTAATTCCAACAATCTTCCATATTGACAAAACATGAACATACCACAACTTAATCATAAAAATGATGAGATAAAGATAGAGAAAGAATAGACGACATGTGTAAGGTGTTACGTAAGCCATCGCTTACTCATAGTATCATATATACCAATGTTCAATGTACAATGTGGGAGCAAAACTCTCAACCACTCTATGTGATGAGAAATAGATGAATGAGTGAATGTACAAATGTAACAAACATATTCAGATGTATGGGTAAGAATCTGAATATACATGAGATGTGTGACCTTATAGGTTATAGAAGAGTGAATATGAGTGACTGAAAGAGGAAGGATCAGTGTGAAACTGATAATCAACAAACCCTCATCTAAACTTAGGCTATGGAAGACCCTAAGTCAGATACGTGTGTGAAAAGATCACATACTTAAAAAGTAGCAAGGAATGCTAACAAGTTTGTTGCCTGAAATCCTCAAACTCATGTAAACACACCTTCTCAAACACCTCATCAAAATATGCATAAAGCATATACGTACTGTTTCTCTTGTACCTATGCCGAATAGGACTCCTCCTGATATGTGAAAGAGGCCGCGGAGAGCTACGTCGTGGTGTGCTCGGTTGCTCCAAACACCAAGGGAGTGGGCTGCTGCGTGAGGAGAGAGAAAGTAGAGAGAGAAACTTGCGCAGAAATTCGGAGAAGAAGATGGAGAAGCTGAAGTTGAAGAAGTCCCAATCAAGTTATGAGAGATTTGGGACCAAGTCTTATTGATAAGTGACTTTTAGGTCATTTGGGCATGTTCACACATGGCCAATGACCAAAAGTCATAAAAATAATGTAAATGCCTATAACTCCCCAATTTGGGGTCCAAAAAATACAACAAAAATATGTCTGGAAAGCTCTTGAAGAGAGCTTTCACATGGAAGGGTCAAAATATACAAAAGGAGAGTCCTTGGGGCCTTTATCCCCAACAACCTCCCACTTAAAGGACCAAGGAGGCTCCTTTAAGCTAAGTAACTCCCACCATCTGTATACATAGCTGATGTTGTGCCTTGGGTAGACACTTCGTGAGAGCATCTGCAGGATTCTGTGAAGTATTGACCTTGATCAAAGTGATCAGGCCATCCTCTAACACCTCCCTGATGAAGTGATATCTCACATCAATATGCTTTGTGCGAGCATGAAACATGGCATTCTTTGCCAAACATATGGCACTCTGGCTATCGCATCCAAGAAGAGGTGCCTTTTCAAGCATCCCAAACTCAGTGCAGAGCCGAGCTAACCAAATGGCTTCTTTGGAAGCCTCTGTGGCTGAAATATATTCAGCCTTTGTAGTAGATAGTGCAACTATCCTCTGAAGTCTAGAGCACCATGAAATAGCTCCACCTGCAAGGATGTATACATAGCCACTTGTGGACTTGCGTGTGTCCACATCACCTGCCATGTCTGAATCACAAAATCCTTTTAACTCCAATGGACCCTTTCCATAACATAAGCATTTACTTTTGGTCCCTTTCAAATATCTCAAGATAGATTTGACTGCCTCCCAATGAACTCTACCAGGATTAGCCATGAACCTGCTAACAACTCCCACTGCATGAGCAATGTCTGGCCGAGTGGCAACCATAGCATACATAAGTGAACCACAAGCTGATGCATATGGAACACTCTTCATGTAACTGGCTGCATCATCATTTTTGGGACAGTCATCCTTGGAAAGCTTAACATGTGGCTGCAATGGGACTCCAAGAGGCTTAGCATCAGCCACATTAAATCTGTCCAGCACTTTTTCAATGTACTTTTCTTGGGATACCTGCAAAGTATGCTGCTGTCTATCCCTTTTTATACGCATACCAAGAATATGCTCAGCTTCCCCAAGGTCTTTCATTGAGAATGCAGAGTTCAGCTGCTGTTTTAGAGCATTCAGAGTGCTCTTTTTCTTCCCAGCCAGCAGCATATCATCTACATACAGTACAAGAATAATTGGGCTGCCATCTTCATCCTTTTTCGTGTACAAACAATGATCTGCATGGCTTCTTTTAAACCCATGTTTGAGCATAAATGCATCAAACTTCTTATACCATTGTCTGGGGGCCTGTTTCAGCCCATACAAGCTCCTTTTTAGTTTGCATACCAGATGCTCTTTTCCAGGAATGGCATATCCTTCTGGTTGTTTCATGTACAGCTCTTCATCTAAATCACCATGCAAAAAGGCTGTTTTAACATCCATTTGGAATAATTCCAAATCCAAGGCAGCTGTGAGAGCAAACAACACACGTAAAGTGGTCATTTTCACCACTGGAGAGAACACTTCTTGGAAATCAATGCCCTCTTTTTGAGCATATCCCTTAGCAACCAGCCTTGCCTTATACTTGGGTTTGCCATCAACAGTTTTGATTTTGTACACCCACTTGTTTGGAATGGCTTTCCTTCCTTTGGGTAACTCAACCAAATCCCAAGTATCATTTGCATGCAAGGCCTTTATCTCTTTCTGCATGGCTAACTCCCACTTCTTCTTGTGCTCACATAGCTTTGCCTCTTTATAAGTAAGAGGCTCACCCTCATCTGATAACATAATATAATGTATAGAGGGATCATATCTATTCACTCGCCTCCTAGGACGTATAGATCTTCTTACCCAATGATCAACATTACCAGGCAATGGATCTACATCAGGAGGTACATTAACTTCCTCATTGTTAACAGGCTGCTGTACATCATTTCCAGCCCTGTTTTCAGCATGAATAGGTGGCTGCATATGCCCTTCAGGAGCATCATTTTGCTGTCCAGCATCATCTGGCTCAATAACCACGGGCTCATTGTCATTTCCAGCCATATGTGGTGCATCTCGAGGGTCCATATCAGATTTAACTGGTGGCTGTACATGCTGAAATTTGACTCTTTTATGGTCATCTTTAGAGGCACAATTGTTTTTGAGCAGCCTTGCCTCATTAAATACAACATCTCGGCTGCGTATTACCTTCTTGAGTTGAGGTAGCCATATCCTGTAGCCCATTTCACCTTCATCTCCATAACCCATGAAGATTCCTTTCATGGACTTTGCATCTAACTTGCTTCTCAACTCAGGCCTTATATGCACAAAAGCATCGCAACCAAAGATGCGTAGGTGGTCATATGAAGCTGGTTTGCCAGACCAAACCTCTTCTGGAATGCCACCTTTTAAGGACATATGAGGGGATCGATTGCAAACATGAACTGCAGTTTTCAAAGCCTCTCCCCAAAATCCATGAGGGAGATTAGCTGTGTACAGCATGCATCTCACCCTCTCACATAAAGTCCTATTATACCTTTCAGCCACACCGTTGGAAGAGGGGCTGTATGGGACTGTTAGCTCCCTCTTAATACCAAGATTTTCACAAAATCTATTGAATTCAGCACTTGTAAACTCACCCCCATAATCTGTACGTAAGCATTTCAGCTTTCTACCTGTTTGAGTGGTCACAAATGCATGAAATTTCTTAAATGCAGCAAAGGCTTCATCTTTAGATTTTAACAAATATACCCAAAGCTTCCTAGAGTAATCATCTACAAAAGAAACAAAGTAAAGAGCACCCCCCATAGATTTTGTGGGCATGCTACAAACATCAGAATGAACAAGATCAAGCACATTAGACTTACGAGAGACACCAGAGTAGTAAGAATTCTTTACTTGCTTACCATATTGGCATTCATTACAAAAATCAAGTTTTGAGCCTTTAGCATCAAACTTGTCCAAATTACATAGTTTATCAAGGCCTTTTTGACTCATGTGACCAAGCCTTTTATGCCATAATTCCATATGTGAATGGATTTCAGCCAAAGCAATAAACTTGCCCAGCAAGGCTTTACCATGCAAGCAATAAAGAGTCCCTTTCTTTGTACCTTTAACAATCAGCCTAGAGCCTTTGATAAGCTTCCATGACCCCTTCTCAAAGAGGGTACTATATCCATGCATATCCATTTGCCCAACAGACAATAAGCTTTTCTTGATGCTTGGTACATACCTTACATCATGCAAAACCAGCTCATTGGTACCATCCACTGTGAGATGCACTGTGCCAATACCTTCAATTGAACAAGCATGGTTATTTCCAAGATATACATGTCCATGGCTGCCTACATGAAAGGTAGTGAAACACTTCTTAATAGGAGTTACATGAAACGATGCACCTGAATCTACAATCCATGTTTGTGACAAAGCATCATTCATAGTAAGCAAGGCATCAATCAAATCCCTCTTTGTGATCTGCATATCTTGTGCATGAATATTAATAGAAGGATCAATAACTTCAGCATGCTCTGCTTCCATAGTAGCACAAAGTATATCTTCTGCATCTGATAGCTCCTCAATGATGACACTAGAGGCCACATTGGCCTTCTCTTTGTCTTTGTCCTTTGAGGTATCATGTGCTTCATTCTTGGTGTCCTTTTTCTTCCTGTCACCTGTGTTCTTCTTTCTTTCTAGTTCAGCTTTATAGAATCTGCAATCAGGCTTCTTGTGACCTTTCCTACCACATTGATAACAAGTCACTTCAGCCTTGCCTTTGCTTTTGCTCCTGTTCCTCTGTACATTTCCACTTTTCTTTTCTGTTCTTCCTGTAGCCACATTGGCTGAACCACTGCCCTCTCCACTAGCTTTCCTCCTGATTTCCTCATTCAAAATAGAACCCCTTACACCATCAAAGGTAAGACTGGGGCTATTCGAAAGTGAAACAACCAATGTTTCCCACGAATCAGGTAAGGTCATCAACAAGAAGATGGCCTTAAGCTTATCATCAAATGGAGGTAATCCAGAGTCCTTCAATTGTGAAAGAGTACCTGTAAACAAAGATAAGTGCTCAGCCGCACTTTTTGACTCATCAAGCTGCATACACTCTAGCTTACGCATAAGATGCACTTGATTTACAGGCGTGGTATTTTCATAAGTGGCTTTCAGCTTCTCCTACACCTCAAAAGCAGTTGTAAGGCCTTTCAAATCCACTAAGATTTCATCTGATACAGCCATCTTGATGTAAGTGATGGCCTTCTTGTTTAGGTTCATCCATGCTGCATTTGTCATATCTTCAGGCTTGACTTCCTCAAGAGCCCCTTCACAATCTTTAAGAAAGAGGATGCCCAACATTCTCTCTTTCCACAAATCGAAATCATTACCTTCAAATCTCTTGATCTCAAACAAGCTTTTGACATCAGAGGAGGTAGAGGCCATGTTTGCACACTAAGAGCTTCAAAATTTCACCAGAAAGGTAAAATTCACATGCTGTCTTGTGCGCAATTACCTTAGGAGACTATAGCTGAGAAATTAAGCCCAAAAACTGTTCAAAACTTGCAAAAAACAATTTCTGAAATTTTCTGCAGAAAATTTCAGAAAATTCCAGCAAGCTGTAATTGCATCAAAAACAACAAATTTGTTGTTTTTCAACCACAAAAGGCATACATAGATGTAAAACCAAGGCAATGGGTGCTTGTTTTCACAAAAGCCCCAATTTTTGCAGCAATATGAACTGTAAAATAAGAGAAATGACCTACTGTAATAAGTTTCCAGCAAGTATGCACTTCCTCAATCTTTGTGCATGTCCTCCCACTTGAAAAATGAGAGAATTTCTGCCACAAAAGACCTGTAGATGAAAAAATCAGCAATGTGAATGCTGAAAAAGACCTGTGGGGATACAAAAAAAAGAATAGAAGAGATTCTTCGCGATGAAACTCTCTAAAAAGCACAAAATTTGCTTCAGCTTTGCTCCGGGCTGAAGTAATCCTCCAAAAACAGCCCTTTTATCGCGAAAAAAAAAAAAGGTTTTTCGCGATGAAATTCTCCCAAATGCAAGAAAACACCTTAAGCTCAACATAGGCTGAAGTAGAAAAACAGTTTGAGCAACTTTGTCGCGATGGAACAGTTCAAAGCTCTGATACCAGTTGAAAGAGGCCGCGGAGAGCTACGTCGTGGTGTGCTCGGTTGCTCCAAACACCAAGGGAGTGGGCTGCTGCGTGAGGAGAGAGAAAGTAGAGAGAGAAACCTGCGCAGAAATTTGGAGAAGAAGATGGAGAAGCTGAAGTTGAAGAAGTCCCAATCAAGTTATGAGAGATTTGGGACCAAGTCTTATTGATAAGTGACTTTTAGGTCATTTGGGCATGTTCACACATGGCCAATGACCAAAAGTCATAAAAATAATGTAAATGCCTATAACTCCCCAATTTGGGGTCCAAAAAATACAACAAAAATATGTCTGGAAAGCTCTCGAAGAGAGCTTTCACATGGAAGGGTCAAAATATACAAAAGGAGAGTCCTTGGGGCCTTTATCCCCAACAATATGAACGCCACGGCCTCCATAAAATTCAAGTAGTACCTATGTGCATAAAGAGAATATGTACCTGAATATTTAACATAAGATGTAAATCTTATGTTAACCACCATCCAATGTCTTTGAAGTAGCCCGATATCTTCTTGTAGAAGACAATCTTCAACCTGATATCTTCTTGTAGAAGACAATCTTCAAATACACCATGTAGATGGTCGATCCTCACCATCAAGCTGCTAATGACCAAGTCTTCTTGCCATGAACAAGAGATAACCTCCTCTCCATGAGCTAGAGTGTGAGCACACCTTTCATCTTCTTCTCCAGGAAGAATCATTAAGAAGAACTCCATAGCTGCTCCTCAACATGCTTCAAGTTAGCACCATGGCTGCCCCATGTGCTAGACGAAACACCACCTCTATTGAGGTCCAAGCTCCAAGCTTGTGTTGAATGCTAGGTGTAGGATACATACACGTGAGCCAAGCACTTGTTTATATAGTATTCTTGTTCCCTTGAAAAGCAATAATAAAGCATAAAAACTTCTACGATCGCATACGAAAATCTCTCCGCCATCCATTGCGTTTTTGGAAAAACATACGTGTTCGTTGTTCGTTATTGTTGAAAAGCATGCTCCAAAAATATGTATGCACGTGCTTCCGTGAACGGGTTTTGAACCCGGGTGGGTTAGTTGAGAGGAACTTCTTGTAGCCACGCTGTCAATGTGGATTGCGTGAAGGGAACTTAACAGAAGTTATCAACACGCTGTCACGTCGCCGGCCTTGCTTTCTTGTAGGAGGTACTTAAACCAAGAATACATATGTTGTATTAGCTGAACAATATTGGACCAATCTTTGACCCATAGAACATTGCTTTCCAACAATGCCCCCTGCAATGTTATATTGGTACAACTTTGACTGGATCTGCAACTTGTCATAAGATGCAAACTTATACTCCCGAAATGACCTTCAAAAAAGTCTTCTTCAAAACTGAATTCGACTTTCCTTCAAGAAAACTTGAACTTGCTGAATATGAACCATAATACTTGAGAAAATATGCAAAGTAGATATCCAATAGTGTACACATCAAGCAATCACTGCTTGACAATAAATATAGCATGAACTATCTTCGAACCTGCTATCTCCTGTTTTCAAAAACTTGAAAACATACACTAGGATCCATATACTTGCATTTATCTTACGACAAAGGTTTTTCAATGTACTTCTGCTGTGTCATGTAAATACACTAAACAAAATCAAGAATTGAATCTTGGAACCTGTGAGTGAAAACTCACAACTTAGTGCATTATGAACATTGTTGGTTCATTTCTGACTGAACTCAAGTCAAATCAACTCAACTCAATTGAAATCAACTGAAATCAACTGAAATATGAGTAAAAAAATGTATGATGTCATCATGTCTTCATCCTTGTTCAAACTGTAAGTCTTTCATACCTCTTTCCTTCAGAACCTGGTATAAACATATATGTGCGCACTTCTGAAAATACCTTTCTGAAATATCAAGCTTCTCTTCAATAGAACTCTGAACCTTTTCCTGTAGAGGAACATCTTAACAAGAACTTTCTCCAAATATTCTTCTTCCTTCTTCTTTCAAAGCTGGAACATAAAGAGATACTGACAAAGGAAATATAGGAATGCCTGAAATAGGAATACCTGAAATAGGAATACCTGTAGGTATGACTCTGTATTCTTTTACATATGGCTGAAAATAAGTCTTTATGTTTCATCACCCGCCTGGATGACTTAACACTAGTATCCAATATTCTTCAAATATATCAGACTTTATGAAATCTGGAACGTCTTCCTTCTTTCAATAAATCTGATGTTCAGTGATCAATACCTGTATCTGAAACAAAATCTCTGAACCCTTTTATTAGCACTGTACATATGCCAATAGCTTTCCATGTCATTCCTCAGCTTTCCAAATTGTAGAATAAGGTTAGCTGAACCTAACATAACAAAACCTTGCTGAAAGCTTTTTAGGATTCATAACCTTTTGTAACATAACAAGTATCTTCTTCTATTCCTCTGCAACAGAAATCTGATAGAATCTGAATCTTTGACTTACTTCTCCAATGTTAAGAATCTTCACAAACAAAGGATAGACAATTGACTCATAAAAAGATCATACAAGATCTATACAAGATCAATGATCTCTCCTGTGTAGAATTTGCTGTCATCAAACTTTCATGACTGAATGTTTGATTTATTACCTGAATGTCTCCAAGTGTCCATGCTTCTCAAAAAGTTGTAAAACCTTTCTTCAAACAAATCCTTCCAAGGATTTGCAACTCCAAATTAAAACATAAGTGGACAAACTTCTCACCTTGAGAACTCCAAAAGCTGCAAGTTGATACTTCATAACTTTCATATTTTACCCGGGTGAAATGTGATAGTACCTGCTTGATTTTCTTTTGGCTAACTCCACTTCTTAATCAAGTAATAGGATCTGATGGAACACCTTTTTGAATACAAACATGTATCCAAAAGTCTAGACAATCATTGAAAGTAGATTCTCCAACTGATTGGTACATCAACAAGACTAAATTTTTTGAAGTTTTCTGAAAATACTGAATACGAGGTAACCTTTTCCAAACATAAAACCTCAACCCAAGTCTCCAACATCTGCTACAAAAAACTCTTTTACCTTAAGAGTTAGATAAAGAAGAAATATACTTCTCTGCAACTTGTCATATACCAAGTAGCTCTGTATTGACGCTCCAAGAATTCTTTGAGGGAACATATAAGCTGCCTGCTTAAAAGCTTCAACTAAAACATAACTCATACACATATGAGTCAAAACTTATATTTGCTGCTTTTCTTTCTCTCAATGCAATTCTTTGTCAAATCTACTAAATCATGACCAAGTGTAATGCAAAACAAGAAAGTGCTTCTTCTTCACACAAGATGTTCTCGTAGACTTGTCTTTGGATGTAGAGGATAAAATAGGAAAAGTATATGGAAAATATGAGAGAAAAGGAAGCCTTATTTTTCTTTTGGAAATGATGGACTTTCTTCTTCTGCATCTTTCTTCCACCTGATGATGTCAACATCTTCAAACTTCTCTTCCATACCTTTTGTTCTCTTTATCTTGAAGTAGCAAACACTCTTGACCTCTTCAAATGAACTTTTCTCTTCCTCTAGTGCTAAGAGTAAGAGATAAAACAAACATGGTATACAAATGGAAGTGAATATAGAATCATGTTTTATCATCTCCTCATATCTCTGAATCAAAATGTTGCTTCAAATGTCTGAAATGACTAAATTCACCAATCGTTCGTTGGAATGATGAATTACCCTTCTAGAGTTACCTTCTCTAGATACATTTGTACCTTGATATCCAACCAACTTATAACAGAAAATTGGCTGAACATAAAACTCATCCCATCTTCACATTTGTCTTCTTAGATGAACTTTCTTGCCATGAAAGAGATTTCTCAAAACTCTCTAGAAAAACCTCTAGATACCTATTTTGATGTAGCTAATGCTTTAACTTTCAAAAGATGAAAATGTATAAAAGCACTCCTTGAATCTCTTCAAATCTCTTCATAATTGCTCTTCTAAGATATGACCTGCAAATGATAATCTGATAGTAGAAAGTGATACCTGTGATTTGATGTTGATTTGATTCCTTCATTTTCTCTAAACCATTGTTCTTCCTAGAATTTGAAGTAGTCTTCTCTTCATCAAGTCTGGGTCTTCAAACAATACTTTTGTAAAGTATTTGCATACTCTTTCAAAAATATTTGGCTGGTAACAGATCATCAATCTCATACTCCACATTGATGAATACACATGTGACTGAATTGTCTAATTCTCAAATCTCTACTCATCTAAATTAAGTGTGTATGTCAAATGTCAAATATTAGAAGATGCTCTCAATTCATATGTTGTAAATCTGGAATTTTGGAAACCTGAGAATATGAATGAGCCTTAATGCATTGATGCCAAAGACCTAAAGTTCTGAAACCAAAACCTTAGTGCTCTGATACCAAATGTTGGAAATGAGATAGGCCCTTGGCTCTTGGCTCATGTCAGAGGTCCATGGTTCCATAGTTCCAGTCATGTACAACATTAATTCCAACAATCTTCCATATTGACACAACATGAACATACCACAACTTAATCATAAAAATGATGAGATAAAGATAGAGAAAGAATAGACGACATGTGTAAGGTGTTACATAAGCCATCGCTTACTCATAGTATCATATATACCAATGTTCAATGTACAATGTGGGAGCAAAACTCTCAACCACTCTATGTGATGAGAAATAGATGAATGAGTGAATGTACAAATGTAACAAACATATTCAGATGTATGGGTAAGAATCTGAATATACATGAGATGTGTGACCTTATAGGTTATAGAAGAGTGAATATGAGTGACTGAAAGAGGAAGGATCAGTGTGAAACTGATAATCAACAAACCCTCATCTAAACTTAGGCTATGGAAGACCCTAAGTCAGATACGTGTGTGAAAAGATCACATACTTAAAAAGTAGCAAGGAATGCTAACAAGTTTGTTGCCTGAAATCCTCAAACTCATGTAAACACACCTTCTCAAACACCTCATCAAAATATGCATAAAGCATATACGTACTGTTTCTCTTGTACCTATGCCGAATAGGACTCCTCTTGATATGAACGCCACGGCCTCCATAAAATTCAAGTAGTACCTATGTGCATAAAGAGAATATGTACTTGAATCATAGTGGAAAGCAACGTTTTCGCAACGGCAACGGCAACGGGTTAGCAACGGGTTAGCAACGAGGGCAACGTCTGGACCTAGGAGTTGCGATAAAGTTATTTATTTTTCAAAATTTTTATATATTTTTTTTTTCACATATTTTGGGTCCTATGATATGTAACAAGGTGGGATATGACTATATATACCATAAAATACTTATTACAATATAAGATATATCATAAATAATAGAGATTATCAATCTAACTTGAAAGTTGGAACTTGGTCGTGACTCGTGATTATATCATAACCCTCCACACAACCTTAAGATTATATCAAATACAATTATCTCAAATACATCATCATTATATCAAAATTCAAATACAATCATAACATCAATAATCATAACATCATCATCTAGATTCTAGATTCTAATTTCTAAAAACATAATGATCATAACACTTAACTTTCAAGTTTCTAGTTTCTAAGTAGTAAGTTCTAACTTCTAACTTTTAACAAATTACAATAAACATCATGATTTATAATATAAATGATAACACCTGGCATCATAGTACATACATGTCACATGATCATATCATCGTTCATACATCAAAATAAAACAATAGAGATCACTATGACAAATGATAAATCATAAATCATATGAATCATGACGCATGGCATAAATCATAAGTGGCAAATGATAAATATAAAGTCACGACTCACAAGTGAGTCATGATAAGTGTCCACTCAGCACTGTCATCACAATAGTAAATACATATCATGAAATACCAAATGTCAAACATGAAATGTCAAAGCCTCAAATGTCAATAATCAAACTCTGTCACTCTGACATGGTGTCAGATGACAAATCATCACTCTCATCATCATCATCATCATCATCATCATCATCATCATCCCTAGTAGTAGTGGTATGTGGTCGGCTACTAGTGGATGCATCACCACTACCACTAGGTCCTCTGCGGCTCCGAGATGATCTGGTATCATGCTGAGGTAAGGTCAACTCATGGTACAACATAGTGTATAAGTCCAGATCCTCTGGAGGAATATCTGGAATATCTCTGACTTTCTCTATATCTACTGTGTCCACGTTGACCTCCCTCACATCTCCTGTATGTCCGCCGCTCTCCAAGAGACGCAAGTTGCAGTGGCAATAAATTAGCCGCTCCAACTGCGCTGTAGATAATCTGTTCCTCTTCTTTGTATGGAAGAGAGCCCATGTGCTCCAATTCCTTTCACAAGGACTTACGCTGCAGTCCTGTGAAAGGATACGAATAACTAACTCTCTCTACATTACAACATAATTCAAAAAATAATTAGTACATAAATCATAATACATATTTATCACATGTCACACAGTACACTAAAGACTTTTGACTTAGTACTTACCAACTGAGGAGCACTAGCACCATACATCTCCCACCATGATACTGGCCGCAACTGAGCAGATCTCAAACAAGTCGTATCCTTTCCAAAATGGCTACCACCATTTTGGAATACCAAGAGCTGTCTCTCCAACTGAAGTCGCAACTCTACATCAGCTCGATAAAGCCTATATACATATGTGTTCCATGCACTCAAGAGCTCCTCATCCACGATGGCCTGCTTGAGATCTCCATAAGGGATGCAATAAGTGTGCCATCCCATGGATCGGGCGATGAAACCAATCCCATCGATCCCTCCACACAGCCTTAAGCTGCTCAATCCTATAAACAAAGAAATTATAAGTTTTAGAGACTAATTTTTAAGATAATAAGAATTTTAAGTGTCAAAAATTCAAAGTAATAAGTAATAACTTAATAAATACATGTCCAATGTCAAATGTGGGCAACGTGAAAGGGACTCGCCAACTCGATCCATGAACTCATAGACGAGTCCAATGTACTCCCCTCCATATCAACGATGCGAAGGACAGAATATAATGGATGTATGGCACGCACAAGTGCCTCTACATCCCTCCAAAATGAATCCGACAAGCATGTAATCCGTACAAAATCTGCTCTCGGGGTAGTGTCCATCCCAGGCAGTCCACTCTGTAGACACAACTGTCTGCATCAAAGCCTGCCGTACCCGAAGTAGTCTCTCCATCACTATGCACATGTAAGCAAATCTGGTCTTCGCAGGCTTTAGGATATCCAACTCACTGTATGATCTGAAAATAGCTAATAGTTTTGACAAAGAGACCACCTTATGGCAGGTGGAAAAAATAGAATGAATCCAAGGGATCTTTCCAAGATCCTCTATCAAAAGATCAATGCTATGTGCGGCACATGGGGTCCACACAATGGAGGGAAACTCTGCCTCTTAACAATCTACCCATGGCCACACAATTACTTCCATTGTCGGTAATGACTTGCACAACATTCTTTTGACCGACATCCATAATAGCCTGGCGGATATGACCATATATAAACTGACATGTGACACAAAAATTACAACAAATCAGCCATGTACATAGTACATAGTACATACTACATACATAATACATATATATAGCATATGCAAAATTCAAATGCGTGTCTTAAAATCAAAACTTGAAATTTCACCTATACATACCTGTCACTGTAAGTCGAGCCTCTGATGCATCGATGGCGCGAAGGAACATAGTGCCTTTGCAACAATGCACTAGTATGTTATATACATTCCTTTTCGTGATGTCTGTCCATCCATCGCACATAATAGTGCATCCATACTTCTCCCATGTGCCCATCATCGGCTCTAACTGCTTCTCCACTATATCTTTTGTTTTGCGTAGCTCATTAGTCCTCAACTCCTCATATGAAGGACCGCTCCATCGATATCCTAATGTGCTCACTAACTCCATGGCTTCCTTCCATGCGGGTGTGTGTGCAACATTAAAAGAGAGGCCACACTGTATGAAAAGCTTCATTATACCTTGTTTGGCCTCAAGCTCCCGCTGCCTCTGAAAACCCGCACGTACGGATGCCAAAGAAAGTGATCCTCTAGGTGCCTTCACCGGTGGCTGAGTGTCACCCTCAAGATCGACGGTATCATGTCCATGCTCATCATTCCCTCCACTAGAGGATCCCATATGAGTCTGATGTGCTGGAGCATCGTGTGGAGGAGGATCACTGGAGCTAATAGAGGTGGAGGTGGGCCGAGAGCTCTGTGGATACTTTCTAGCTTCCCTTTGAGCTACCCACTCAAGGAGCTCATCCTTGATATCAGCTGGCATAGGCTGCTTGCATGCTGAAATGCCCAAGCCACTAAATTTGGCAAGGTGGGCTTTGATACGATCTGCCCCACCACCCCCTTTGTAACCACATATGTTACATGTCCATCTCTCACTCCCACCCGATCCAAACTTCCCTTGGCTAGTCACGTACTTCCAACAATTTTGCTTTGGTTTAGGCATGGTGAGTCTCTCTCTCTCTCTCAATCTCTCTCTCTCTCTCTCTCTCTCTCTCTCTCTCTCTCTCTCTCTCGGCTCAGGGCTCAGTGCTCTCTGGTGTGCGTTCGCTCCAAGGAAGAAGGCAAGTAAAATGCCCTCTCCCGCGAGCCCGTTTCGGGCTCAAAGGAGAGGGCAAAAAAATTTGTCTGCAACGCAACGCGTTGCGTATGTCGCAACGCAACGCCGTTGTGTTGCGAATGTTGCAGACGCTACGCAACGCGTTGCGTTGCAACTATGACTTGAATATTTAACATAAGATGTAAATCTTATGTTAACCACCATCCAATGTCTTTGAAGTAGCCCGACATCTTCTTGTAGAAGACAATCTTCAACCTGATATCTTCTTGTAGAAGATAATCTTCAAATATACCATGTAGATGGCCGATCCTCACCATCAAGCTGCTAATGACCAAGTCTTCTTGCCATGAACAAGAGATAACCTCCTCTCCATGAGGTAGAGTGTGAGCACACCCTTCATCTTCCTCAAGAAGAATCATTAAGAAGAACTCCATAGCTGCTCCTCAACATGCTTCAAGTTAGCACCATGGCTGTCCCATGTGCTAGACGAAACACCACCTCTATTGAGGTCCAAGCTCCAAGCTTGTGTTGAATACTAGGTGTAGGATACGTACAAGTGAGCCAAGCACTTGTTTATATAGTATTCTTGTTCCCTTGAAAAGCAATAATAAAGCATAAAAACTTCTACGATCGCATAGGAAAATCTCTCCGCCATCCATTGCGTTTTTGGAAAAACATACGTGTTCGTTGTTTGTTATTGTTGAAAAGCATGCTCCAAAAATATGTATGCACGTGCTTCCGTGAAAGGGTTTTGAACTCGGGTGGGTTAGTTGAGAGGAACTTCTTGTAGCCACGCTTCCAACGTGGATTGCTTGAAGGGAACTTAACAGAAGTTATCAACACGCTGTCACGTCGCCGCTTGCTTTCTTGTAGGAGGTACTTAAACCAAGAATACATATGTTGTATTAGCTGAACAATATTGGACCAATCTTTGACCCATAGAACATTGCTTTCCAACACTATCATGCCCACTCTGATATGTGAGTACCAGGCTCTATCATGCCCACGCTTAGACAACTTTAAAGAATAGTGCTTTTAGGACCATGGGTGGTGGAGGGAGCTCAGCTAGGATAATGTCATGTGGCACAATCTGCTAGCTACGGAACAAGCATGAGATCATTCATACCTGCGACCTCTCAATTTGTGCCCATTGATTAGAAGTCAAACTTGGTGCCCATACCATCGTTGAATACATCAAGGCCGGAGTGACTAGTCTATCAAAAAGCCACCCCTTCATGGAGGGTGTGCATGGTGGCACCTCCGCTCTAGCATGGCTAGGGTTGCATAGCCTCCAGTGAGTCTGTCAATAGCCGCTTGCCTCATCGTGAAAGGTCTTGATAGGGTTGTGAAAGTGACTCCCAGGTAGACGTATGAAGTAACCACGTTGATCTGTCCTCCTACAATGGTGAAAATGGGTGCACTCCTCACTCCATTGGATGCTTGAAAATTCATGACCTAGGTCTTGCCAAGGTTCACAATCAATTCTCTATGTGTACAAAAATCATCCAAAACATAGTGATGGTGTTGAAGCCCCTCATGTGATTGTGAAATCAAAACAATATCATCAACATGATATATATATATATATATATATATATATATATATATATATATATATATATATATATATATATATATATATATATATATATATATATATATATAGATAGATAGATAGATAGATAGATAGATAGATAGATAGATAGATAGATAGATAGATAGATAGATAGATAGATAGATAGATAGATAGATAGATAGATAGATAGATAGATAGATAGATAGATAGATAGATAGATAGATAGATAGATAGATAGATAGATAGATAGATAGATAGATAGATAGATAGATAGATAGATAGATAGATAGATAGAGGGGGGGGGGGGGGGGGGGGGGGGGGGGGCAGTTGGGGGGGGGGGGGGGGGAGGGAGGGAGGGAGGGAGAGGGGAGAGAGTTTTTACTTCTATTAGGAGGCCGAACTCGGCCTATAAGACAAATCAATGTACATGATTGTATCTTCTGTTAGTTGGAAAAGATAAAAGTGCTGAAAAAACTGGTAAGTCTGATATAGATCTTTGTAGTATGCATGTAGAGATACCCATGAAAGTGGTTGGGGGGGGGGGGGGGGGGGGTGGTATGGAGTGCTATATCTATAGTCTATATGCAAAATGGTAGTACAAGGCTCAAGCATGAGAATGCATCTGAACGACTAACTAGCTCCATCCTGTATTAGTGGGCGGGTGTAAGATGTGGTACATGGGTGGAGGTGGAGTTAGGGCTGCCCTGATGGCTGCAGCTGGATCAACCATCATCTCGGATCGTGTCTCCTGCATGGCGCGATGGTCACGAACCTTGATCTTGCAATATGGTGTAGGTGAAGTCTCGGGACCCGATATCCTATAGCACGGGGTCATCTCTTAGCTCGAGAGATCTGAGCCTGTTGAAGAGTCACCCCTCTCCATGTGTGAGCTGAGGGGGGAGGGCTGCTGCACATCGTGGAACGAAGAAGTCAGTGAGTTGACTTTGTCTCCCTCGTGCTTGGGCAGCTGCAGTAGGCGAGAGTAGGGAATCTCTATGACTCTGAATCTCTAGTAAGAATTGCCCAAGCTGTCACTGATCTCATCCTCCATCTCTACTCTGCATATCCTGCATATCTGCTCCTATCTGGGAATTTCTGCGGCTCTGCCAATCTCAATCTCTAGTCGGTGTGATGAGACCCTCAATTGGTCAATCTCTACCCTTGAGCTATGAGGCATGTAAGTATCCATGTAGCGTGGTCGCTGGATGAAACTGTTCGCTTGTATGTCTAAGACCTGGTTTCGGTAGTGCGATAGTCTTGATCCCATGTGTGGTGTGTGCTATGTCTGACTAATGTAGAGCTTCTAGAGGTCGTGTCTGATCACAACATTCGTCTCATCGCGAGAGAGGTGGATGGGAGGTGAGTCGGGCTCATATTGAAAAGGCGGGAGTCTTTCCATATCAAGTCCATGACTATCAAACCAGGCTCTAACCTGAGTGTACAAAGCTGTCTCATATCTTGACTCTGATATCCGTATAGAAGCCTCAAAAGCTGTGTGTGAGAGTCTTTCTGTAGGGAGCTCCCTCACTCTCTGAATAGAGCAGATAGTCTGGAATAGTGCATCTATTACCATGGGTGGTGCAGCTAGCTTTGCCCTGATGATGTCAGGTGGAACTGACTGTTTCCCGTGAAATAGTTGCTAGATCATATGTACTTGTGGCCTCTCCATCGCATACCATTGGGTGGCTGTGAGGCTTGGGGCCCAAATTATCGCAGCATACATCATAGCTGGGATGACTAGCTGTCAAATAGCCACCCTTTCATGCGGGGCTCTTGGAAGTGTGCTTGGTGACATCTCCGCTCTAACATGGCTAAGGCTGCATATCCTCGTGTGAGTCTATTGGTGGCTGCCTGGTCCATGCTGAAGGGGCCAGGCAAGCTCATGAATGTGACTCCGAGGTAGGCGTAGGAAATGACCACCTCAATCTGTCCACTTCCAACTGTGAATCCTGCTCCATTCCTCACCATGGGGGAGGTGTGGAAGATCATGACCTTGGCCTTGCCAATGTTTACTATCAAGCCCCTTTGTGTAAGTGTGCGCCATGAAGCAATGCAATCCCTGCTCATAAGTAAATGGTATAGCTCAAGCTCTTGTGCCTCCTCAAAGGCCCGTCTCTTTCGGCGTGTGAAGGTCTTCATATGTCTTCTAGCCTCCATCTCTATGATCTCTCCCAATGCTCTCTGAGCTCGTAGTCGATGATAGAGACTCCTACGCTCATCATCATACCAGGGATTCTGCGGCATGGTCCCTAGGGGTGTGTGGCCAGAATGGGTGGTGTGCGGGAATGAACCGATGGCAGATGCTTGAAGGATGGATGCTATATGTGAGGTAAGTATAGGTAGTGGGGTGTCAGGATGAAGTGAAAGAAGGTTTTCCTCAACTCGGGCTGAGTATATGTGAGCAAGCTCGTGTGTGAAGTGGGTTGTCAGGATGAAGCGAAAGAAGGCTTTCCTCAACTCGGGGTGAGTATATGTGAGCAAGCTCATATTAGTGAAAAAATGAGAAAGATGAAAGATGTTTGAACTTTGTTGCTACCATGTGAAGATTAACTAAAAAGATAGCTTGAGCAGAAGACGAGAGATAATATAAGCTTTGAGTCGATACTGTGCCTAACGAAGCTGATATGCTATTTAGTCATGTGGTTGACGACCATGAGCTTATAGTTGCACTTTCATTTGAGGGTGAATTTGGGGTTTGCCTGGATTCATTCTATTATAAATAATATAAGCTTTATGCAAGTTTGTTGTTTTTGGTTTTGTTTTTTCAAATAAAATATCTGTTAAGGAATGGATTTTATAGTTTGAAGTTTGATGAGAATGAGAGGCCAAAGTAGCAGCAGATGAGCTGTGTTTGAGTACCAATATCTGCTTGTGGCAGAAGTGTACCAGGTCAGCAACATAATGGAGTCTGCGGATCATAAAGAGTGCAATGATGAGACATGCATTCCGTTGACCTTATGGAAACTATTTCTTTCCATGACTTCAATATTGTGATCTTTCTTTTTCTTTTGTTGTTAGTTTTGTTCTTCTTCCTGTCTGTGCTCCTGTTGCTTGTGCTCAGCTTCATCTAATTCCTTTTCCATCGACCGTGTTGATTCTCAGGGGCAAACTGTAGTTTTCGTTGCACTATTTAGTTGTTGAATTTGATTTATTGTAGCCTGGTTTCATTGCATGAACCATGCACAAAATGTTAGTTTTTTTTTTTGGGTGAAACTTGACAGAATGGATATAAAAAGAAATAATTCATGATGTAAATGAAGCTTTTGTAGTTGCACCAAGGAATTGGTGGTGGCTGTGAAGCTGAAGAAAAGACTTTATGGTGCAGGTTGCACGAACAGGACGTGTTGCTTTAGTGAGAGAATCTGGAGTAAACACCAAGTACCTTGGTACACAAGAGTTGGTCAACAAGTTCATATAGCTTGTATCGTTGGTGCACTGCTGCTTTTTGAGATGAAACTGAAAGAGTTGCTGGACTCTATTGTGAGCCATCTTTTGGTGCAACTTGTGGAGAGTGATGAAAGAAAAGAAAAAGAAAAGCACACCTCTCCGCACACAGACATCCCCCCACCCCCGAAACTCGCAAGAAACACACGTGCGCACATTTCAAGTAGGGCATGTTTCAAATTCGCACTGTAGGTGGTTGCTGGACTCTATTGTGAGCCATCTTTTGGTGCAACTTGTGGAGAGTGATGAAAGAAGAAAGGACTTGAGGCAAAATAAGGATTATGTACTTCAGCATCTGTATGGTGGGAGTTCAGTGACCCAACAACTTACCAATCGATGAATCCTTGACTGACTACTAAGCGATTCTATGGTTTAGCAGTGAATTATGCTGCAACTTTCAATTTGTTTTCTTAAGACCTGATATCTGAATCACTTGCGGATCTCTTGCTTTTTCACTGAAGACTTTATTATTCACTCTGTGATTCATAATTAGAAAGCGTGCATTGTACCAAAGCTAGTTCTGACCATGGAATAGCTAATATTTTCATTAAAGTTGCAGATTATATTTATTTCATATACATTATTGTAGTTTGGGGAATCAAGAGACCTGCCATTGAAGTGGAAGTGGAGTTTCCAAGTCTAGAATCTTGAGCTCTCTGCCTATACCAATAAAGGCAGCTACATAAGGAAATTGTTCAAAGCTAGTTCCGACCATCGAATAGATAATATTTTCCTTAAAGTTGCAGATAATATTTATTTCATATACATTATTGTAGTTTGGGGAATCAAGAGACGTGCCATTGAAGTGCAAGTGGAGTTTCCAAGTCTAAAATCTTGAGCTCTCTGCGTATATACCAATAAAGGCAGCTACATAAGGAAATTGTTCAAACCTTGAAGTGATGAACCTCTTACTTTGGACAAGCAGGTGGTGTTCACATTTCGTGCATACCTGTAGGTAACTTAATCATCCAATTCTTCTTGTGGACATCGAGTTCATCAAGTGAAAAAATAAAGATTGTGCACTGTGATGCCGTCTAATAGTCACGCTCTGTAAACAAGAAGTGGCATTGCTGTCTAATAGTCACGCTCCGTAAACAAGAAGTGGCATTGCTATGCTGAATTACTAGCAAGCTTTTAGCGAAAAAGGCGGTCTAGAATAATGCTATACATAACTAGTGGTGTAAGTTTGTACATTATTTGATGATTGGTTCTATCTTGAAACGATAAAGTGATTGGGCTTATTACTCATGGGATTTCCCCTATCCCGTCAATTTGGGGTATACAAGCCCATTTTGCTTTTTTCCACATTGAGCCATTGAAGAGATATAGTCGTGAAGAAATCGTCACGTCCTACCCACACACAAAAGATAGCGTACATACTCCATGTCCTACTCAGCTTGCAAGTTAAAAGGGGAAAAACCTCTTCAAGTAGAAGCAACCTTAATCTTATTCCATACATGTTTGATCTCATCATGACCAACTCATCTCATGACAAGCATCCCATTGAAAAGTTTTTTTTTTTTCGTTAACATATGCATTCCAAAGAAGAAAAAATCTCATTGCAAACAAGTCTTCCATTACATTCATTATTGCTTATGATTGTGCAAAATGTGTCCTATGAGGACCACAATGTTCACAATAGGAGAAGTGGTTTCATCTTATAATCTATGTTCATGTTGTGTGCTTGCAATTGGAAAAATAGAACATTGAACACATTCATATGAGTGTTGTCTATATCCCTAGTGTGTAAATCACGTAACCCTTTTCTCAAATACACTTAATTTGATGCAATTTTCATCCCATAAATATTACATACATTTTTTCATATGTCATGTTACGTCTCACAATTTAGAATTGCAAAGAATATGTTGTTTGTTGGATAAAAGTGAAGTGATGATATTTTGTTTGATCAAGTTCTTTTCAACTTAGGCTTTCATTTTGTAATAATATATAAATGGTCAATGTGTAAGTATGTAGATTCCTTGTTAACGAAATCTTCAAAATCAATCTTTAATGGGTGACTAGTATTGAATGGATTGTTCAAATATAGTAATGCTTGGTCTTCTACAAAGAATTTGGAACAATTGGTCAAAAGGTAATGTTGGAATTTCTTTGTAGTGTAGACCACTCATAATCCTTCCCTTTCAATAGTGGTATAATTTTTCTTGAGCTAGTTGGGTTGTATTCCAGCATATGGAACTAAAAATATAAGCATACTTGTCATGGGAAAATACATCCAATAAAAAATTTGGATGCATCCACTTGCATCCAAAAGACTTGAAAGAAAATTTCATATGGCACACTACATTAAAATATTGTTAAAAAATTATTGGAAAGGAGATAATGCAAGATATCATAAAGTATATTTTTGTAAGCAAGATAAAATGATGACATCATCCATCCATACATTCCCACAATTTGAGCTTAGATGGCAATAATGACAAATTCTAGATGGCTCAAAATGCTATTGTTGCTAGACTATGCATCTAATGACATATTTACTTGAACTTGGATGGACTTTTTATAGGTTTGACTAGATGTTTCCTAAAAAACTCGGGGGTCATTGGGAGGCCGTATGGTTAGACCCTATGGGTTTGATCATCCCCTACACGCTCAACCTAAGGATCGGGTCATTTGTCTACTTGTACTCCCTCCCCATGAAGGAAAATGTGATGAGGAATAATGCATCATTATGCGGCTACTTTCCTAGTTGAAAATCTATTGAATAAAAATCAATTCCATGCCTTACTTTATGAATAATCTTGGATAAAAGAGAACATATAGATCATCAACAATCCTATCTTGACCTCATGTAACGTCATAAGTAAGAAGCTGTGAATGTCCAACACTCACATGGCTTCTCCTCATAATGGGTACCTTACAATATATAGTATTATGAAAAAATGGTGGTTGTTTATGAGGATGGGGCATTGAGCATATCTCACATCCCCCCTCCCTCCCTAAAAAAAGAAGTTCACCTATAAACAGACTAGCTTTTTGGCCCAATGCTAAGGTTATCAAAATGAGAATATAATTGGATCTTTTTCAAAGTGTCTTTTGTGAATGTGGTTGTAATGTTTGATCCAATGGATAATACATTGGTTCCAAATTTTCTTCTTCATCAACTCACACATATACTAGAACTAGATCTTGACGTGCTTTGTGCATATGTGAAATATTGAGTTTAATTCATCACTATGCAACTTGAATTTTAAGAATTTAATTCTCTAGGCCCTTCTCTATGCATGAACATATGCAAAAGAATCCTCCTTAGTTAGATTGTTTTAGAAGTAGCAGTTGAATGAATAACAACTACATAACTCTAGATCCAAAAGAAATCAATATTGAAAATTTGATTTTGTGGAATCTACATCTCTAGCCCAATCAAAATCACAATAGCTTGCCCAAAAGATGTTTAGTGAAGTGTAAGTGATGCTAAAATTTAGATTACCTTTGAGATACTTAAGCACTCACATTCTCGCTTTCTAATGCCTCACTTGAGGCTGAATTAAGAATCTACAAAAAAACATCAGCTGCAAAACTAATATAAAGTCTAGGGTTGCACAAGTAGATAAGATTGTCTACCAACTTCATACATGCCTTTACATTTGTGATGATGTATGCTCCATAGAAAACTTGGCGTTTACCTCTATTGATGTAGTTGTTATATTAGACTCCATCGTCCCAAACGCCATGAGAGTCTCTCATGCATAGTTTTGTTGAGAGATGAATTTCTCTCTTGATTCCTACCCAAACTCGATCACCACAAGAGCCCTAAGTATTTCATCTGATGCTCAATATATAAAGCATTTTTAACTTTTTGGATCAAGTTTTCATGGTCACCTATGTTGATATATTTCGATGGTGATGTGCATGAATACACTGAGGACCGTGAGGGAACTTTTTTCCCTCTTTAGCAGGTTTCTTTACCCCGGTTTGTATATATGCCTATAACCCTAAGTGATCACTTATCTTTCTACATTCACTTGGTAATTCATTCAGTGTTGGGTTGTGCTCCAAGTTTCTTCTTCTTCCTTATGCTATTCGTCTGCTTGTAGAGACCTTGAAGTCCAACAATTGGTATCAGAGCAGGTCACCGCTTCATGTAGGGCATTGTTAACACCCCTTCGGTCATGGTCTCAAAATCGCATCCCTCGTTTCAGCCTTCAAACACACAATCGTAGTGCCTATTCAGGACAATTTGTACAAGCATCTTGAAGTTTGCTAAATGTTTAGCAAAACTCAATAAAGTGGCTCTATTCAACTTTTTGAGATACAACCATTTTTTTTAATAAGGGTATTTAGTAAGTGGCCATGATTGAAAGCAATTATGTATTTTGTACATTGGCTATTGAGGACAAGTTGGATGGTATCAATTATCTGTTATGGGCATATATGATGCATCATGTATTGGTAGCAA
The DNA here is from genome assembly GCA_020310875.1 of Ceratopteris richardii. NCBI lineage: Eukaryota > Viridiplantae > Streptophyta > Polypodiopsida > Polypodiales > Pteridaceae > Ceratopteris > Ceratopteris richardii. The sequence goes on along the minus strand of CM035414.1, from coordinate 64,999,470 downwards.
TAAGATTGTGGAATATTGTGTAGATTATTGAAAAATGCCCCACTACACTTGTGAATACATTTATTGAAGGTCATGTAGATGGCTTTGAAGATGATGATCTTCAAATTCTTGTTTGTGTTGTGGTTCTTGCCACACCTACAACAGGGAAAATTCATTGGGATGGCAGAGATGCTCAAGCACATGCATTGATAACCTTGTTTATCAAACATGCCATTACGCCTCAGATTCGCTCTTGCAAAACAACAAAGGATGCTTGGGATACACTTACCGCTTTATAGTAGGCAAGAAGTGAGGCTCGTATTGCTTACCTACAAAAACACTGTGAGCATATGAATGAAGGAGATTCTATGGATAATTTTTTGAAAAAAATCAAAGATTTGAAGGAATAATTGATTTCTAGTGATGAAGCCTTACCAGATAGTTCACCCATGCAGATTGTTCTTATTGGTCTTTGAAATTCATATGAGAGTTTCGCTTTCTCTTGCATTGATGATGAGAGTCAATCCAAACGCCTTAACATTTGAAGAGTTAGTGTTTGTTTTGATATAGGAAGATCAGTCCAGGCAGAACATGTCTATTATGTATGTTACAGATCAAGCTTTCTTAGCTAGTCAAAAGGGCAAGGGAAAATGGAGCTCATCTACTAGTAACCAAAAATCTGCTAATGTTGCACATTTAAAGAAGGAAGATAAAGATGAGAAGAAAATACAAAAGTAGAAAGAGTTTTGTAAATAGCATAAAGGAAATGAGCATGCCATAAAAAGTAGTCGAAAATTGGTCAGAAAAGAGGCTAAGAAGAAAGAGACTGGAATGTTTGTTCTAGAGGCCTCTTCATCGAAAACAGATTCTGCTAATCTTGAGTTGAATGATGAATGGGTGTTTAATACTGTATGCTATTATGACCCATCTTTTCATGAGCAGCGTATTTTTGTAATAGACTTAGATGTTTGGTTCTTTGATAGTGGGGAAACCAAACATCATTTTGACTTAGATGAGAGTTGATAAGATCATTTTGACTAATATTGATGGTATTTCTTTCACATAGTCAGATGCATTGTATGTGGGAGGGATCAAGAAAAATCTATTGTCAGTTTCAACATTATGCAAGATTGGCTTGGTTGTCAAGTTTGTTGATGACATGTGTACAATTCATGATCTTTCAAATGGTGATTTCATTATTGTTTCTAGCATTTTATGACGTGGGCTGTATAAAATCATAAAGTCTTCAAAATCTGTGAATGATTTAGCATGTAGAATTCACGATTCTTAGGCTATCTAAGATGAAAAGCTTTGGCATGCATGCTTTGCTCATTTGATTATGCTAGTTTACTATGCCGGTTGAAATTTGATATGGTGTCTTGTTTGCCTAAACTTGAGGCATCTTGTAAATATGTATGTGAAGGTTGTATTTTGGGCAAAGTGCAACATTCTTCCTATAAAGAGTAAACACATGGAATCAAAATGAAAAGAAGATAGTAGTCACAAAAAGAAAGAGTGTGAGATTGAGTCAAAAGTGAGGAGACCATAAAATGGGAAAACTCACATGGATTAGGGTGAGCTTGCCAAAAGCATGCAATAGGCTTCTCAAGCTTCTAACCAAGTACAAAGGGGGGAGAGACCCTCCTTATATAGATTTGGGAGGGGCTCTCCAAAATACATCAAATGTGGGATAATTCCCTTGAAGGAGAATGAATACAGTGGTAGAAGCAAATAGCAAGGTACCCAAATACAAAAAAGATATAATATAAAATGGAAATAAACTCAAAATGGAGTGCCTCCTCCTCTCCTTCTTTCGTCTCTTTCTTCACAAAAAAATTTTAACCTTTTGATCATATCTCCATATCCAATTCATTTCCTTCATTTCCATTATGAGAGAAGTGAGAGAGTGATTGAGTGCATTTAGCTTTTGTGTGTTTGTGAGCATCTGTTGCACGTTCTAGCAATACCATCATCTCCAGTAGCATCTTTAGGTACATCAGGAGTATCTAGAAAACATGCCTCTAGAATGATCAAAGTGAAATGATGCTAGAATTGCGGAGGAGACCACATGGCCAATGTTTTCCTAATTATGGCTCAACCCCAAGGAAACCCTAATATCAATATTGCACCTTTGAGAGGAGATATACTAACCACACTGTGCAGGAATGCCCTTACAATAAACAAGTGGTGAGGAAAAATTATCCACAACTGTATCAACACCATGGGAGATACCAAAATCACCAGCAACTTAAACAATCCTTTAAGCCACAATAGCCTTACCAACCACAATATCAATCTCAACTCAGCAAAGACCTCAATCAGTGTTGGGTCAACATCCTCCTCCACCATCCAATGTGATGCAAGTCAAATATGGATCAGTTGGGGAGAACTTGAATAGAGCCTTAGTGCCAGCACCTCCCTTGATTTTCAAAAGCGATCCAAATGCTCATAGGTTTGACTCAACACATGTAGAGAGTTTGCCAACTTACTACATAGATTCACCAGAGCATAATGAGATCTATCCTTACGAGAATCCGACTGAATCTAGTTGGGAGCCAGAATATTTGAATGTAATGTATAACAACCCTAACCCTAGGCCCCAACCAACAAAATTGAAACCCCAAGGACGTAGAGCACCATGCTATAGATGCAAGGGAGATCACTTCATTAGAGATTGCCCAATCCCTGCACCAGAATAGCCACAAGCAGTAACCATTCAAGGATTTTTTCTTGATGGTTGCAAGGAGTACCTCTTACAAGATTGCCCAAAGAATCTAGCCAATACACAAAAATCTCACCTATTAATGTGATTGGCTTAGTTGTAGACTCTAGTGGAAGTAGGATTATGATAGCCCCAGCGCAAGTAGTAACTAGAGCTCAAGCACTACAACAAAACTAAGTCACAACTCAAGAGAAGAGCCTAAACAATAGTGAGATTGAGAGTACAACTAAAAGAAGAACTACAGCTTGGAAAGATAGTCATGATCAAATGAAAAGACAATGGACAAAGAAAGTAAGTAAGCAAACTAGAATAAAACGTTAAGGAAACTAAAGCAAAGCTTATAGAAATTGCATCTCAAATGCACCCTCATAATCCACCACCCTCTTTACACCAAAACCACCTCATAGAACCACCACTGAGAGTAGGATTGGTCTTAGTGGATCCTACTCCAGAAGACCTAGATATGATGCTTAAAGCATATCACACCAGCATCCAAGGAGTTCCAAATGTGATATAACATGACAAATCTTACCCAAGAGCATACTTAGAGATTGAAAGAACTAAGCTTTGTGCAAAAATGATAGAACTGGATCAAACCACGTTTTAGACATGCAATCTTTTCAATTGCACTAACTTAGCCAAAGCACACGTGCATTTTGATGGATTGCTAGAGTGACTAGAGAAAATAATAGCCAAATCAGGAAAATCTACCCCATCACAGGTGAATAATGCTAGTAGTGAAGGAATAAGCCTTCCCTGCAAGGAAGCTTATGTTCCTAAATCCACTCATCCTAGAATCCCTTTGTCAATGAATCAATATTCAAAAGAATTCTTAAGAGAGATTCAAGATTGAAAAATGGGCAAAGGAGAGCGAAAGTCCTCCCATCCAAATAGTAGATAACCTTCATGATCAGTTTCAACAAGAAATTCCTTCAATATATGGAGAACAAGAGGATGCCTAGTCTAGTGAACGATTAGACTTTGAGTGTAATTCCTTACAAGAATTGCCTCATTTTACGTGCCCATGCTAGTCCAAGTCTATCCATATGAGAGCCCCCATGGTCATGGGAAGGAAGGAAACCTCAATTATACCTAAGAGTATAGATATAGTGAAGAACACCAAAGTGCAGTGTCATCTCACTTTGGAGGAGCTAGTCAGAATTAGACCAGAATTGTGTAAACACATAGCCAATAGTGCCAAAAGTAGCTAAAACGCATTTCCAGGTAGGATCACACAAGATACTACCAGAAATACCTTTGGATAAGATAGGATACATGAGCAAAGGAGAAGAAGGAAATACATATCTTCCTATCAACTATTAGGGCTACACAACGAAAGCCATCTTAAACTCAGGCACATGTGTTGCTATTGCTACTACCTCCTTATGGAAGCATTGGGGCAAATCGACACTCATACCAACAAGAATGAAATTGCAAATGGTAGATGGCGACATTGAGAAACCCTTGGGACTGCTAAAAGGAATAAAACCCACTACTCGTGGTGTGGAGTTTGAACATACTTTTTCTATATGTGAGTTTGACAAGAACCATGTCTATGAGATGATCTTAAGTAGACTATTCATGAGACAATTGCAAATAGTGTAGGATTGGGGAACCAACTCTTTGTACTTGCACCACCTAGGAGTTACCACTAAAGTCAATCTCAAAGATTACTCACATACAGATGGGCCCCCAATACAATGGAACACCATCCATAGAGCATTGGATGACACTGATGCAGTGCACTCCATAGGATCAAGATCCTCTTGGATGCATGAGGACACCCACTTATGGATGTGAAAAGTGGCAATTGAAGAAGAGAAAAGATTATCCGCATGAGAAGTCCTAAGAAGCAGAGCATCAAACTAAGGAGGCCTATATCAGATCAACAAAGGGAGTTTTTTTTTGGTGTACTCCAAATTTGGATACCAAAGTGATCGATGAAGGCTAATCACAATAATGGAGAAATTTGGGTGCCTAAGACTTGGTTGAGGGCTCAAATCTCATCACAGAAACTCATAGGTTCTAGACGACCATGCTCCATCACAACCCCTTAGACACCTAGCCAAAAACCTGTTGTATTTGGAACATCACGTAATCTTGTTTCTAAAGCAATTTAGAAATGGGTACCTAAATAGTCCCAAGGCCAAGCAAGATCACCATCTAATCTAACTTTCACCATGTCTTGTAATCCCCTACAATATTTTTTCAAAGTAAAAAAACCTTGTAATATACCCATGTAAAATACCAATGCATCATTAAAATCATGCTGAGATCAGGCACTCTGCAAAGTATGCATATAGGCAGTCAAGTGACTTTCACTAAGCGCTAGACACTTCTTCAAGCACAACCAAATGTGAGAGCTATTTGGATCCCAAAAAGAAACTACGCTCTCATGGTTCTCCTATTTTTACATCAAAATCTTTCACTCATTCTACATCAATTTGGCCTAGCATAATAAAGTCCTCATGCATCCAAAAGGCCATGGAAAACAAGGATTTAAAATACCAAAGCGAAATCAAAAGAAGAATCCTCATACAAATTTTAGGCTGCAAGAGTAATAAGGCAAGTCTGATATGGAGGTCTAAAGTTCCCAAATTATTCGAATGAGTGGAATCTCAAAATAATCTCAATCCTAAAGACAATTCAAGTACACAAAATTGAAAACCTCTTTGTGCAGCAACCATGGGTTCCAAGCCCAACCCTACCCAATGCAATACATATGTTATTATTGCACATCAAGTATGCATAAAAATAGAGCCTCATGTAAAGGCCATGAATTAAGCATCCCAAGTTTCAAAACCCATGCACGAAGAGGGCACATATAAATACAATGTACAAAATTCTTTTTTTTTTTTAATCTTTTGTTTACAAGATGGTGGATAAAGATGCCAATGCTTACATTTGATGATGAAGAGAAGAATTTGGGGTAGATTTCTTGGAAGGATGCCTCATCATCACCTTATCATTGAGCACTTTGCTCAACTATCTCTTTGGACCATTACTTTTGTATGCATTTATTAAGTATGCATATTTGTAGGGTCTCATTTTAAGATCGTGCATACACACTTCCTTTTATCACCCAGACAACCTTAGTTCCCTTGTTATCATGGACTAAGAAGAGATGAATTTAATTCATCTATTATATAAACCATCCCATAATCCATTGCATTTTCATTAATTCATTAATTCATTCATTTCATTCATTCATTCATTCATTCATTCATTCATTCATTCATTCATTCATTCATTCATTCATGAGAGAGAGAGAGAGAGAGAGAGAGAGAGAGAGAGAGAGAGAGAGAGAGAGAGAGAGAGAGAGAGAGAGAGAGAGAGAGAGAGAGAGAGAGAGAGAACAGAAGAGCGCTCTTCTTTTGGTTTTTTTCTCCAAATTCCCAAAACAGAAGCACAAAACAAACTCAAAGGTGGTCAATTGCTATAAAACTCAATGGAAAAGGGAAGAATCATGGAACAAACCAGAGCACTTCGACCGACAAAAGGATCAAGGATGTAAAGCACTCTAAGGCACTCTTCCTCAAAACCTTGAATGTCACACCCAGGAATCCCGAGGTTTTCTCCAAGGCTTACGACTAAGGCGGCGACCAAGGCATAGACCTTGGCATACCTTGTCATCCGAGTCACCGAAGTCACCATTGGCGCCGTTGGTTGCGCGCGAGGGAGGACCTCAACGATCAAGGAATATAGAGGTTCCCGACACTTCCCAGGAGGTCACCCATCCCAGTACTGTTCCCCCTCAGAGCTCGCTTAACCATGGCAATCTCTTGCCACTAAGATACACTCTTGTGGTGTTTGAAGAAGGGGAAAGACTAAGGTTGACATTACCTTGAACAAGTTTTGGTCCCTCAAAGCTTTGTTTTTGCTTTCAAAGCCTATTTCTGAAGCAACTTTGGGGTGTTTTTGGAGCCATTTTGGAGTACTTTTGCAGCATATTTCTCTTCACACAAGTCCAAGAACATTAAGAAGAGTGTTCCTTGTACTTCCCAGACAATAAATATCAACCTTTGGGGCTGTATTTTCAGCCACACTCGTAAAACTACAGGTTTCTTGAGGGATTTTCAGTTTTGGTGGGAGCAGTCACTACAAATTTATGCAGGTTTTTAACGCCTAAAACATCAGAGTTGACAGACACTTGCAGGTGTTATTGGCTAGTTTTTGGGCTGTGTATTCAGCCTTTTAGTGTCATTTTAATGCATATATTGAGCACATGCACACCATGTACGCTTCTGTGGATACCGCTTATGTACATCCATGTGGTCATTGATATAGCGGTTACGTTCTTTGCATAAAGCCTTTTACGTTTGATAAAGAGGGTCGTGGTGAGGTTTTCTTAACTGGGAGACACCCAGATGTCGGGGTCTCTTCGGTGATGCAGGTGGAAGACTTACCCAGCCTCGCCATAGGAGATGTATGATAGTTGTTCATAGGTGCTCGATAAGCCTAGTTGGCTTCTATTGGGTAACTGATTATATGTAGTGGAGTCAGTGATTCACTATGCAGGTAGACATGTCAGTACTTGCAGTTTTATGATACTTTGACACTGGTCATATGCTATTTTTGCAGAGGATACTCTGGCAAAATTTTTCCAGATTTCTGGTTTAGTCAACTATACAGTGGTCGGTTTACTCCTTGATACACTTATTTGTTTGGTGTTTGGACTCTTCTAGCTCCATTATCATTCTATTCAGTTCTCTATGATCATGGCATCAGAGGTCTCAGGCACATCCGATGGATCAGGGTCTAGTGCTAGTGTTCAGAGGAGGAGCTATAACTTGTAGGGCAAAGACCATTTTGGGATCCGAAAATTTGATGGCACAAACTTTGCTCTATGGAAGAATCAGATTAAAGATGTGCTGATTCAAAGGAGGCAATGGAAGCCAGTAAATGGGATTTCAAAGAAGCCTGCTGACATGGATGAAGATGATTGGGATGAGTTAGATGAAATGGCCAGGTCTACCATTCGCTTGCACTTGGCAGATAATGTTTACTTTACAGTATTAGACTGTGAAAGTGCAGAGGAGCTTTGGAAGAAGTTATGCAATACATATGAATAAGAGACGGCATAAAATAAAGTGTATCTGATGAGAAAATTATATGACCTTCGTATGAAGGACACAGATAGTGTTGTTGCTCATCTAAATGAGTTTGATATGGAAAAAATCAAAGAATATGAAGATGGGGGAAGGTGGTGATGATGATGAAGATGATGAAGAAGAAAAACTCAGAAATTGAACTAAAAATGGTGATTTTTTTACCTTCCAATGTCACTACTCTACGTCTTACCATCACACGCTCGTCCTCCAAGCTCTCTCCCCAGCAACGACGCCAAATTTGGTGTCACTCTAGCACAATGGCAAGTACCAACGTGAGGAGCTTCACCTCATAAATGTCAATCCGTGGAGACGTGAGGACCGGTATGAAGACCAAGAGGAAGTGAGGTGCACAAGTGCGTGAGTGAAAACACACAAGCATGCACACATATACATACACGCGCACATGGTAAGAGCAAAGAGTGGAACAATAAAAGGACTTTGATTACAAAAGAAATCTCTTACAAAGCTCAAATCTACAACAAGATAACCCCCAAAAATGAGCTCTCCAGCCCTTTTTATAGTTTTTTGAGTGGTTTTGGCACTGTCCAGACCTAGTGTCCGGCCTACTTAAAAATTAGGTTCCAAGGCTTATTTGGGGACTCAAACGGAATCTAAAAATTATGAAAATTGGTAGGATGATACTTCTAATACTCCTCAAGCTCAAGGACTCCTTGGCTTCAATAAAATAGAGTTATAAAAATGGAAAATGGTATTTGCAATGATTTTTAGTGATAAAAATCACTATAGTTATAGGGATTTCTTCTGAAAATTTGACATGTGCTGCTTGGAGCTCCCTACATGCTCCTTCTTCTTGTGTGTCCACTTCATTGATGCGCTTCGCTACTTGTGTGTGACCTTGACTTTCAACACTCAATGTGCGATTTTAGCATGTATGATGGGTTTTTCATCTTTTCCTGGCCTCTTCTTGTGGGTTTTATCTCTTGACCCTAAGGAGGATTATTAACTTGAGTAGGAACTAGCATCTTGGTAGAAGTAGGGTTCTAAACTTGAGTCGGGATTTGATTTGGTTGGTTTGTTGTGGTCGTTGAAATGGTGGAATGACTTGAGTTGGTTTTTTTGTATTGGTTGATTTTGATTTGGTGGTTGAGTTTGATCTTGTAAAGCTTCTACTTGCTGCCTAGTTCTTATTTTTTCTTCTTCACCTCCATTAGTTCTCCTCCGTTTTCCTTCCACTACTGCCTGATGCTCTATTGAAGAGCATAAATAAGTAACAATCGAGAGAGTATCTATAGGATCATCCCATCTTGTTACACCTCGGACCTCATTGCTTACTGACTTTAAGATTTCATCAATTACTTGACACGCACATGTAGATGTATGAGATGTTGAAGCAACATTACTAGAAGTGCAAGGGAAAAACACTTTCATGCCTGCCCGCCCAAAACTATTGTTTACTTTTTCTCTAGTCTTCCAGTCATAAATCATCTTCTCCTTTATGAACACTAGGTTCTTAGCCAATGCTTCTTTAAAGCTCTCACACGAGTATCTGTTGTGCTCCAAGGAGTCACACTAGATGCACCTTTTAATTTCAGGAGCTTTCGGAGCTTTATTGTTAGTTGCTTGCGGAGTTTGGGACTCCATCATTTGCTTAACACTGTGGATTGTGAGATCACTAAACCTTTTAAACATTGCTTTCATGGTGTTGGGAGGTACAATATCCTTCCCAATCGGTGGATTAACCTAAGCATTTGGGGCAATCTGATGTGGCACGTGTATCTACTCTTCTTGTGAGTCCTCCCACCAATCTTGCATGAACTTTGCCATAGCTCTTTTCTTTTCTATGTACCTCTTCACTGTTGCTTCTACTTCATCCCAATTCTCTGTAAGCCCGAAATCTGTCTCCATGTCTTGCAATTATGGGAGAATATCCCTCGCGGGCCTTTATATCTATCGCTCGTAAAACAAAATTGAAGTAGACCAACAAGGGTTGCTACAAAAGTGTTAGAAACAATGTCCCAAAAAGTCAAGTTTGGTAGCCATTACTTGTATTCTTTCTGAAGTATTGTATAACAAAAGTCATGAGTCCTCTTGGATAGACCAACTCACTCCCATGCTGGTGACAAGGGGTTAAAACCCATGCAATGCAGCCTAGCAAATCGCGATGCTTTTCAAAAACAATGGTGTCGATAGCGAAGATTTTTTGAAAAGTAGTTTTAGTGCCTAATTGTTGATACTTTGCAAATTTACATGATCAGAGTTTTTTAGTAAAAGTTATCATAACTTTTTCATATTTTTTCAAAGGAGCTTTTCCATGAGCTCATAAGCTATATAAGAACAAGTAAAGCTCTCTTTAATCATCACTCAAGAAGCTCTAGCAAGAGTTCTACACTCTCGGAGGTGATCAAGGAACATCTTCCCAACTTACTCAATGAGACATTGGAGGAGATACTGGAGGCCATCTTGGAGGAGAAGTTCTCACACTCTTAGAGGAGTTGTGGTCTATGTCTTAGTGATTATCGGGAGGAGATTCTGCCAGCTTACTATCAATATACATTGTTGAATTAATGTGAGTAGCAAGTCTATTTCTAGAATTCTTACTTGGTAGGTCAGCATTTCTGATTTAGGTTGATCAAAATTTGGGTTTGTTGTAAAACAGTTCTAAACTGTTCATATTCTCCATATTCTCTCACACACACTCTTCATACCTCTTAGGCACATAATGTCTTGTATCTAGTTCCTATTTTTGCCTAGATTTATGTATTGTCAGTTTGTATCATATTCACATATCAATGGAATATAGATAGTGTAGGTGAGCCTCATAGCTTACTGTTACACTTGAAATCTTGCCTATTCTCTCTATATCTCTTACTCATCATTTTTTGAATGTGAAGGTGTGTATGTTAAGGTTCATCTATTGGAAGATCGTGTAAACCTGAGATATATTGTTATTGTGGCCCACTCCACTTCCAACATTTGGTATTAGAGCATAGTTGACATACACCCTTAACAAGATGAGTGACTATAGACTTGAGAATGAAGACAAGCTTGAAGGAATGTCTATATATCAAATGTGGAGTTTTATAATGATGAATCTATTAGTATCAAAGGACTTATGGAATATTATCAAACAACTACATCTGATTCAAACAAAGGAGTATGCCATTATTGTAAGAAACCAGGTTATCACATAGCAAAATGCAAAGCACAGATTTTTAATGAGAAAAAGAAAGCATCAAGTAATAGTGTTGAAGATGATCCAAAACCTAAATCTTCAAATGTAGATTCATATGCATGTATTACTATTGAAGTTTGATCAGGTAGCACTAAATGCAATCTCAGATAATCCTTGTATTTTTTATTTTGGAGCTACTGAGCATATGATAGGTTGTAGAAAGGTATTTTCTTCCCTTTCTAACTCTTCAGGTAGAAGAGTGACCATTGTAGATGCTCATGATTTAGATGTTTTTGGTGTTGGAGAAGTAAACTTAAGTCTAGAGCAGGTGGAATTTTCACAATTTCCAATGTTCTTTATGTTCTAGACATGAAGACGATTTTTCTCTCTATCTCTACTTTCTTGTCAGATAGCTATATAGTTGTTTTTAAGAAAGATTCATGTCAGATCTTGTCACCTAATGAGGTGCATTGTCTACTTCAAGGTGAAAACAAAAGTGGCATGTTTGTGTTATAAAAAATTAGTCATGCTAATGTTGCTAGGACTGCTACACCTATAGAGAACATGAAGTTATGGCATGCTAGATTTGGCCACATTAGTTACACAACTCTCAAACATATCAAAGATCAAGGTATGGTGGAGAGTTTGCTTACTTTTTCTTTACCAGATGATGCAAAATCATGTGAAGGATGTCTTGAAGGAAATTTTCATAAACTTCCTTTCAAGAAGCATGGATATATCACAACCACAAGTAAGTTGCAAATTATACATTCAGATGTGAATGGTCCGATAGAACAGAATCTATTCAAGGTTATATGTATTTTGTTATGTTCATTGATGATTTCTCAAGATATTTGTGGATTAACGGTCTTAAAGTGAAGTCAAATGTTTTTCCTACTTTCAAGAAGTTCTTAGCTATGGTTGAAAATAAAAGTCAGTCAAAGATCTAGATTTTGATAAGTGATAGAGGAGGAGAGTACATCTCTAAAGACTTTAAGTCTTTTCTTGAAGACAAAGGTATCTCTCATCAACTCACTATTGCTTATGTTCCAGAACAGAATAGTGTTGCAGAAAGAAAGAGTAGGATACTTGTTGAGATGATGCATAATATGATGTCATTCAAAAAGCTTTCTCCCAACTTTTGGTTTGATGTAGTACATACAACTAATCACATTCTCAATAGATCTTCCACAAAAGCTTTAAAGGTTATCACACCTTATGAAGCTTATCATGGGAAGAAGCCCAATTATTTCAAAGTTTTTGCTTCCCTAGCTTATGTTCACATTGAGAACAAGGATTGTAGTAAGCTTGATGTAAAAGCCATTAAATCCTTCTTTATTGGTTATGCACTTGAAAGCAAAGGATACAAATTTTATGTTCCAAACACAAGTGATATCCTACTCACACACAATGCATATATTGTAGAAAGTCAGATTTATGATACGAAGGAAGAGATGCCAGAATTCATAAAGGTAGATGACTATGCATTTTTCAGAAGGAATTTGGATGCTTACATTCAGCCATACAAGGGGGGTGATGAACCTACTCAAACCCTAAGAGACATAGGTGAAGAGAGAATTTCATTACCTACACCAGTACCTAGTCCATCAGAAGTTGGAGAAGGTTCCAGAGTTCTAGAAGAAAGAGATAATAAAGAACCAAAAAGGATATCACCACTTTTTAGGAATATGCTAAAGTGGTTATATCAAACCTGGAAGGACAGTGGTATAAAGGAATATACTAGAAGAACCAGAAGTTAGACAAGAAGTCAACAAGAAGACCAGGTAAAATATGCAAAACATTTTGAGTCATAATATTTTAGCTCTTACCTTAGATTAAAATGAACCATCTAGTGTTCAAGATGCACAAAGTGATATGATTATCACAAGACCCTGGATTGATTCAGGTATAGAGATGAGTGTATCTACATGACACAATAGAAGTACATTGAGAAATTATTGGAAATTTTGAGATGATAGATTCTAAACCTATGTAGACACCTATGGATGTCAATGTGTTATTATAGTCAGAAGTTAGACAAGAAGTCAACAAGAAGACCAGGTAAATTATGCAAAACATTTTGAGTCATAATATTTTAGCTCTTACCTTAGATTAAAATGAACCAGCTAGTGTTCAAGATGCACAAAGTGATATGATTATCACAAGACCCTGGATTGATTCAGGTATAGAGATGAGTGTATCTACATGACACAATAGAAGTACATTGAGAAATTATTGGAAATTTTGAGATGATAGATTCTAAACCTATGTAGACACCTATGGATGTCAATGTGTTATTATAATCAGAAGCAAATTCAAAACCATTTGATGCTACATTATATAGTCAAGCAGTTGGGTTCTTGATATATCTATGTAATACACATCCAGACATTCAGCTTGCAGTTTCTCAAGTATCAAGGTTCATGCACAATCAGTTGAAGATTCAATGGAAAGAAGTCAAGAAGAAGTCATAGAAAGTTTTGTAGGTTATTGAACCTTGTATTATTGTGAAATTGAAGGGGGGATCGTTGGAGACAAGTCAAAGAAACATCCAAAACTCTCACCTAAATACAACTTATGTAGTAATCTTTTGTTCATTCTTTTATAGGAAAAGCACATGGCAGCATGGATAGTTTATAGTGCTCCCAAGCTTGGGACGCAAGTTCGAATCTCGCCAGATACACGTGGGAACAGTGATAATCTAAAAGCAATTCTTCGGGAAGATTTTTTCTAAAAGAAAAACTTAACGAGCGGCATCGAGTATCACAAGATCACGTAGTTTCTTTCGTAGCTTTTCTTGACGTCGATTCTAGCTTTTGGATAGTTCTTTTAGATGGAGGTTCAAAGCTATATAATTAAGGCTTTGACCTATTGTTCAACATCACACAAGAAATCCTTTCAAGGAGATCAAGGAGTCTCACATACTTGGAGGAGGTGATCAATCTTCTCCTGCTAGGAGGAGATCTTGGAGGCTGTCTTGGAGGAGGAGTTCTCACACTCTTGGAGGAGTTGTGGTCTACATCTTTGTCATTATCTGGAGGAGATTCTGCCGGCTTATCATCAACATCCATTGTTGATTTACTGTGAGTAGCAAGTCTATTTTTGTTCTTACTTGCTAGGTCACTCGTTTCAGATTCAAGTTGATTAGAATTTGGTTTTGTTGGAGAGTAGTTCTAAATTGTTCATATTGTTAAAATGCACATTTACATTACAAGAATTTTAAGTTCTTTCGGGTTCTTGGGAGTGGTAGGGGTCTGATAACTCAGAGGCCCTGTAACTTGATTTTCCCAATCAACTTATCCGAGTCACCGTATGTTAATGTTCAGAACTCTGTTTAATACGAATCACTAATGCAGAACTCGGGTTAGTCCTCTCACAGACTTACTACTCATACTAGTGTTAGTCCTTCCACAAATTTACTGATCATACTCAGGCTAATGCTTTCTCAGTACACAGCACCGGAATTATTCATTACCATAACACAGACTTACGATCCTTAACTTAAAAGAATCTATGTCAATCACAAGTTACTGTACTTAACAAAGACGAAACAGTAATACTTAGATTTCTCGAACACGGCACTACATCGACTTCCCAGATTGCAATCGCCCAGATAGACAGTCTGGCAATACTGCTCGACGTCACTGGATCGTTACCGCAATGTCCTTTCATAAGTTTATAAACAGATACATCGTTTCGCAATGACCTTTCGGTTCGTGCGGAATACAAAAAAGTAGAGAATTACAATATGCCAATCCGGCGGCTTACACTGGCACGCACGGTGGACTTGAACCCGCAAGTATACAAAATCTAAGGCTCATCTATGATGCCTTGAATGTACATGGTTCGGGCTAATTTGAAAGTTCTGGCAATTTTCTGCTTCAACGAGTCCAACATCTTTTTTAGGGTCTCCGGTTCTACGAGCTGCACATCAGTTCTAACTGAATTTGCCGCAATTACTTGAATCATCAAAATTTCAGCTTGTGTCTGCAAAAAGGCCTCTTGCAGGTAGAAATCATTTGCCAGTGCTGCATCTCGGCTCAATTTCATGTTCTCGATCCGTTTATCTATTCGGGATAGATGTTCTGCTTGAATACCCAACTGTTTTTCTCTTCTCTCCAATTCTTGAGCCTGCTATTGAATTGTCCGGTAATATGCATCTCGTTCTTTTCTTATCCCTACTATCTCCTTCTGCAGTTGACTAGTTGAGTTCATCTGAGCTTTAAGAGCAGAATTTGCCTCAAACAGATTGGCGTTTGCGAGCTGGAGTTCTGTATTAGTTTGCTTGACTAAATCAACCATCTCCTGTCCTTTCTGCACAACTTCATCAAACTGGACTCTAGTTTCTTCCAATAAATTTCCCAGTGCTTCGCGAGCATCCTCTTTATCCTGGACTAACTATTTTAACTGGATGATCTCTGCATCACGATCATTTAATAAATCATTTTTGGCTCTTGACTCAGCTAGCGCAGCATCTCTTTGGTCGATCAACGAATCCTGTTCGGAAAGTCTAGCCTGGAGCTATTGAATCTGTACGTGCGAAGCATGGTTTTGTGCTTTCATAGCATCTACTTCCTCTTGCAATGGAGTAATATCCGCTTCTAGGATGTCAACTTTATGCTGGAATTCTTGACGAATATTATCAGTAACCAATCTGAGTTGCATCGACAGCTGCTATGAGAATTGAATGAGCATTCGTCCCATGGACTCTACTTCTGTAAACATGGGAATCGTAGGAAGAAGAGGAGGAGGAAGTGGCTGGGATGAAGAGGCTGACAAGAGATGATGGGAAGAGGGTGGAGAATAGTTAGGTGAAGAGGATGAAGTGGCACGTTCGTCAGGGCCAATAGGCTCCACAGGTACAATGGGGTCGACCGGAGCCATTGACGGAGAAGTAGGCATAACCATGTTGGATACCAACACTGTTTCGGTGGGTTGCTGCTTAGTTGCTTCAGTGCTGGCAATGACAGACTCCACGGAAGTGATTACTTCATCAAGAATTCTCGCAACAATATCTTGCACATCTTCTGGGGTCTCGTGCTGTGACTCCGCTCGAGAAGAAACTGTGTCAGAATCGGTGGTGGGAACATTTTGTTCCTGCTGCTTATTCGGAGAAGATTGGGTGGAAGAGTCCACATGGATAGAAGTTGCTGTGTCATGAAAGATTTCTTCTTCATGCCCGGCGGTGGAACCTTGTACTTGACTCTCGGAAGGGCTTATCCGTCTGCGTTTCCGATGGAGAATCTGGAAGAGATCTTCATCTTCGTCCTCATCATCCTCGAATACTTGACCAGACTCCTCATGAAACAAAATTGGAGCGGTTGGAGGCCGTTGCACTGTTGGGAAGTTGCGGACATAAGGCTGGTGGATCAGTCAGCCACTAAATCCCTCGGCACACGCAGGGTGTATGAGACAATCGTAGGTGTTTTAGGTATATTTTTCTTTCGTCTAAGGTATAAGAAATTCTATAATACTGAAAAATCTACGAAATTTCGAGTAGATAATTGTAACACTTTAAACGTTTAAGAACCGTAAGGCTGGGCTGCTCTATATCTATCAACAACTTCTTGAGGTGTAGGTAGTATCAGACTGTCTTCAGCTATTTTATCTTTAATAATTTGGTCATCTTGGATTTCTAAATGATTAGGTTGTGAATGTCTAATTAATGGTGGTGGAAATGAATCTATGTTATCTTGTTGGTCACTATATGCGATTGAAAATAATGCGATAAATCTATTCAGACAATAATCGTGAGAAATTGAAATTAAAGATTCGTGTGTAATAATATCCTTAACTACTTCTATTTCGACTTCTAAAGGTGCGTTATTTTCAGATGACATTTGACAAGAAAGAGAATGCAAATTGAAATTGGATTAATGCTAATGACAATAATTGGCGATTACAATGCTATAAATCAATGATATAATTTAACTAAAAGGTTGCTAAAACTAGAGAATCCTATACAAAAGTTTAATCAAGGATAATTTCTATGGATTTATATTAGATTTTTGGATCTTTGGTTTGTTGATTTTTCTCTTTTATCACGATGCTCTTCGACACTTTTGATTTCAATGTCTGCAAGAAACATTAGGACTGTAAGTAACATTAGAAGAAAATCATTAAGAAACATAAACTTACATTATCATGCACATGCATATGTTGATGCAAATGATTTAATTCTCATAAACATACACATGCATTTAACATGTGTTCATACTCATGCTAATGCACATTCATACCTACTAAGATACATATACATCTTTTAACTCATGTATACATACATCTCACCTCACTCTCATATACATGCACACACACACACACACACACACACACACACACACACATATATATATATATATATATATATATATATATATATAAATATATATATATATATATATATATATATATATATATATATATATATATATATATATATATATATATATCCAAAAGATTAACCTCTAACGCACAATGACAATAGATTCTCAACAAGAGTTGGAGAAATGTCTTCATAGTTTCTTCGAGAAATCAATAAAACATCATTGCTTATAGTTTGATCAATACCCATAACGTTTAAATAAATGACGGAAGATGGGATATGAACTACTAGTGGACTTAGAAAGGGTAAAAGCTAATGCTATGTGCTACTATCTATGAATAAATTTCATTGCTTTAAACATGTCTATTCACGCAGGAGAGAAGAAAGCCTCTTCATTGCATAAAAAACACTCTACTTTCGTAACGTAGTTTTCCATGTCTTTTGATTTCTAATGTCATAGCTCTTGCTTCAGGGCAACATTATTCTCCGTTGGAGGTCCTCATTGCTGAAAACGCATTTGTCTATTGAATGAGACTGTGGTTAAGATCCCGAACCAGAACGATAGCAAAAAATGGAGATACAGACAAAACAAAATGCGTTTCTATGTACAAAACAAAACAAAATGCGTTTCTATGTACAAAACTGTTAGAGTATGATCAATGTCTACCCCTCATGATTGTATGCACATTTTGTAAGGCCCCCTTTATGAGGAGAAGCCAAGCGTGCATTACCCAATTGATGGGAATCCCAACTTGAATGTTGGATGAAGGTCATATTGGACCATGTAAGATATTATAAGGAAAGGGAGTTACCAGGGTCCCCAATTGTGGGGTCCGGGGCAGCGGTGAGCAGCCCCGGCTGGGGGGTCCAAGGGGGCCAGCGGGCCCCCTGGCTGGGGGGTCGTCCGGGGGCAGCGCCCTCGGCGCGACGGTAAAGGGAATATTCCATGGAATATTCCCTGTCGGAGTCAGAAATCATTTATATTTGTTAGGTCGGTTCAACCAGTCTAAGCCGTGTATGGCAATTACGCGGGCGGTGGCCGCCCACGCCCTACCGCCCATGTATAGCCGTCCATGGCAGGCCACCCATGATCCTATATATACATGACTTCTGCACTACCTAAGACACCGAGTTGAGCCAGCATACCTCTACCTTGTATCTCCCTATCTAGAGTTGTCTAGATCACCATTTAAGCTCTACCTTGAGAGCGCACGGGTGGACAACGCCATCATCTTTGTACTTGCTGCTAGTAGAAAATTGTTGAGATTCTCCTATATCTGTTATCTTCTCTGCTATTGCTCCTGTGTTATATTGCGTAACTATTGTCTTACATGGTATCAGAGCTGTAAGGTTCGAATAGCTTGAGAAGTATCATTATTTTAGCCTACTAGCAGACTAGAATATCAGTAGATTATTCGAGTGATTACATGATGGCTTCATCGTCGAACACTAGTCTTGGTGCTTCACCTAATGTTAATGCTGCACCTATTCGAATTCGTCCACCTGCATTCACTGAAGGGAAGCTGGATGGAACCAACTATACACTCTGGAAGTTCAAAATTTCTGCAATTTTGGACTCCTATGAATTACTTGACACTGTCATGGGACCGATGGGATTGGATCCAGAGCCTATACCAGTTGAAGATCCAGCAAATTCAAGATTGATGATTCAGCCAGATCCAGATCTTCTACGAGCTTGGAAGCGGCGGAATGCTGATGCATTATGTGCGATTGTCACTAGTGTAAGTGATTCTGTGCTTACTTTAGTTCAACATACTACTAAAGCACATGAGGCTTGGGGCATATTGGCTCGACAATATGAGACCAAGAACCACACTAGGATACAGAATTTAGAAAATCAGTTGGCAAATGAAAAGCATTCTGATTCTGAAAAGGCTGAAGATTTTATCAAACGGATAAAGCATCTTCAAGATCAATTGGCTGCAGTTGGTGTTGTTATAACACCAGAAGAGCTAGCTCGAAGATCTGTACGTGTTCTTCCAGCAAAGTATGATGGATTAGTAACAACCCTTAACACTCAGGTAAGGCCAACTCCTCTTACATTTGAAGAGTTTTGTGCCATGCTTTTAGAAGAAGAGATGCGGCTGAAGAATCGGCAAAGTACAACTGATGCTGCATTCTCAGCAAATGCAAAAGGTAAAGGCTCTTCAGAGGGATCAAAGAAGAAGCCAAAGAAGAAAAAGTTCACAGGAAGTTGCTTCTATTGTGAAAAGAAAGGCCATGCCATCAAGGATTGCAGAAAGAAGCAAGCTGATGAACGGAATGGGACTGTAAAATCATCATGGAAGAACAAAGAGTCTGCAAACAACACAGAGCTGGAACTTTGGGTAGCTATTGAAGAGGTATGTTCATCTGCTCAAGCTCGTGTTGATGAGCCATGGATTTTAGATAGTGGAGCTTCTCGCCATATGACTAGTAAAAAGGATTGGTATAGTTCCCTAGTGCCTCTGCGGGAATCCATCAATGTAGTGGTGGGAAACGACTCCAAGTGTCCAGCTGAAGGAACTGGAACCATATCTTTTATCACTTCTCCAGGTGTTGAGAAAAAGTTATCCGATGTTCTCTATGTACCTACACTCAAAAGAAATTTGTTGTCAGTTTCTGCAATAACAGATCGTGGACTCGAAGTTCACTTCAACAAGAGTGGTGCGGAAATCATGGATTCATCAGGTAATGTTGTAGGTAAAGGCACACGACGGGATAACTTGTATGAGTTAAGTGCTTTAACTGCTACAGAAGATAAAGATGTAAGCAGGTTATGGCACCAACGATTTGGGCATCTCGGATTTGCAGTTTTGAAGGAGATGCAACGAACAGGGATGGTTGCTCATTTGCCTGCATTTTCAGAGTTGCAGGAACCTTGTGAAGCTTGTATGATGGGCAAGCAACAACGAAAGGCATTTCCAAGAGAGACCAGCAATCGATCTCAAGCTCCTCTAGAGTTGGTACATGCTGATCTCTGCGGTAAAATGTCTACACCTGCTTTAGGAGGATCTTTCTACTTCTTGCTGTTAGTCGACGATTATAGTAGAAAGATGTGGGTTTATTTCATTCGAGAGAAGGCTGATGCTTTTGAAAAATTTAAAGCGTGGCATAAGTATGTAGAAAGTGAATCAGGAAGGAAACTGAAGAAATTTAGAACAGATAGAGGAGGTGAATTCTTGTCAACAGAATTCAACAATTACTGTAAGGAGCATGGTGTGAAAAGGCAACTTACCACAGCTCATACACCCCAACAAAATGGCGTTGTTGAGCGCAAGAACAGGACAGTAGTTGAAATGGCTCGTTGTATGTTGAAGGCTCAAGACATGCCTGATTCATTCTGGGCAGAAGCAGTCAATACAGCAGTCTACATCCTCAATCGAAGCTACACAAAAGCACTGCAGGGGATGACTCCTCAAGAAGCATATTCTGGTAAAAAGCCTTCAGTTTTGCATTTCAGAATTTTTGGTTGTTTCTGTTATGCACATATTCCTGATTCAACAAGATCAAAGTTGGATTCAAAAAGCAAAAAGTGTGTCTTCCTAGGATATAGTGAAGAGTCTAAAGCATACAGGTTATGGGATCCTGAGGCAAGGAAGATTTTTGTCAGCCGAGATGTGGTGTTTGATGAACGACCATAAAGGTAAATCTACTATCTCATCAAGCGGAGAAATATCTCACCTTGTGCCTATCAAAAGACAGGTTAAAGTTGAGGAGGAGGAAACATCTGATGGAGAAATTTCCTCAATAAAAAGCCAACCAGTTGTAGCTGCACAGCGTAAGCCACTACCGAAGTGGGCACAACAGCTCTTTGATGATCTTAATCCACATGTAGATGTACCAGAATCATCATCGGATGGATTACGAAGATCAAAGAGAATAGAGGAGCAAAGAAGAGCCTCAGAACACATTGTTAACATGGCTCTAATGGCAGATATCATGGGTTCGATAAAGGAACCTACCACCATTGAAGAAGCCATTGATGATCCAGATTGGAGAGCAGCAATGCAGTCTGAGTATGATAGTATACTCAAAAATGATACATGGGATCTAGTCGACTTGCCGCCAAAGAAGAAGGTAATAGGTACTAAATGGATTTGGAAAGCTAAGTATAAAGCTGATGGAACATTAGAAAAGTATAAGGCACGATTAGTTGCACAGGGTTTTTCACAGATTGAAGGATTTGATGTTCAAGAAACTTTTGCACCAACAGCACGCATGACAACTATTCGGACGGTACTTGCAGTAGCTGCACAAAAGTCTTGGCCTATTTTCCAGATGGATGTCAAATCTGCATTTTTGAATGGTCACCTCAAGGAGGAGGTATATGTATCTCAACCACCAGGTTTTGAGGTGCCCAATTCAGAAAATAAAGTTTGCAGGTTGAAGAAAGCTTTGTATGGACTTAAGCAAGCTCCACGGGCTTGGTACCAACGAATTGATTATTTTTTCAAAAATATGGGTTTTGAAAGAAGTACTTCTGATGCTAACTTGTATGTAACGAAAAGGGATAGCAAGCTAGTTGTTGTCATTGTATATGTAGATGATTTGATCATTACAGGAGATCATCAGGAACTCATCAATCAAACTCGGATCAGCTTGGGAACTGAGTTTGAAATGACAGACTTAGGTCTACTCCATTTTTGTCTGAGAATTGAAGTATGGCAAAGGAAGGATGGCATTTTCATCTCACAACAAAAATATTCCAAAGAAATTCTCAAGGCATTTGGAATGATGGACTGCAAACCAACTAGCACACCTATGGAGGTAAATCATAAGCTATCTATGGATGATAACATGCCTGATGTAGATGCTAAGAAGTATAGGAAGCTCGTTGGAAGTCTTATTTTTCTGTGCAACACTAGACCAGACATTTGCTATGCTGTTGGAGTGTTAAGCAGGTTTTCCAACAAACCTAAGGAGAGTCACTGGAATGCTGGAATGCGAATTCTAAGGTACATTGCAGGAACCTTGGATTTTGGTATTTTGTATACCACAGGTGATACACTCCAAGGATATTGTGATTCAGATTGGGCTGGAGATTGTGATTCTAGAAAATCAGTTTCTGGATATTGTTTCTCACTTGGTTCAGGAATATTTTCTTGGGTAAGTAGGAAGCAACCAACTCTCGCACTCTCCTCCACTGAAGCAGAGTACAAAGCAGCTTGTTTTGCTTCTTGTGAGGCAGTCTGGTTAAGGAGAATTCTTGCAGATATAGGCTTTCCATCAAATATGCCAATTGTACTCAAGTGTGATAATCAAAGTTGTATGGCTATTGCAAAGAACCCAGTATTTCATGCTCGCACCAAGCACATAGAAGTACAGTACCATTACATTCGTGAGCTAATTGAAGATGAAATTGTGGAGCTAGAATATTGCCCAACAGAGGCAAATTGTGCTGACATATTCACTAAAGCACTTGGAAGAGAGCAGCTCAACAAGCATCTTCAACAGATGGGCATAGGACCGAGACCTACTTGATTTATCATCGGTAAACATTGAGGGGGGGTGTTAGAGTATGATCAATGTCTACCCCTCATGATTGTATGCACATTTTGTAAGGCCCCCTTTATGAGGAGAAGCCAAGCGTGCATTACCCAATTGATGGGAATCCCAACTTGAATGTTGGATGAAGGTCATATTGGACCATGTAAGATATTATAAGGAAAGGGAGTTACCAGGGTCCCCAATTGTGGGGTCCGGGGCAGCGGTGAGCAGCCCCGGCTGGGGAGTCAGAAATCATTTATATTTGTTAGGTCGGTTCAACCAGTCTAAGCCGTGTATGGCAATTATGCGGGCGGTGGCCGCCCACGCCCTACCGCCCATGTATAGCCGTCCATGGCAGGCCACCCATGATCCTATATATACATGTTTTCTGCACTACCTAAGACACCGAGTTGAGCCAGCATACCTCTACCTTGTATCTCCCTATCTAGAGTTGTCTAGATCACCATTTAAGCTCTACCTTGAGAGCGCACGGGTGGACAACGCCATCATCTTTGTACTTGCTGCTAGTAGAAAATTGTTGAGATTCTCCTATATCTGTTATCTTCTCTGCTATTGCTCCTGTGTTATATTGCGTAACTATTGTCTTACAAAAACAATATGCATTTCAAGAGTAAATAGAACAGCCATTTCTATGTACTGGCACGACTTCATTTTTTTAAGATAATCTGTTAAAAAAAACAAGTGTCTGGCCAGAAACAATCTAGCATGATGCCTAGTCAAGGTGCCCGCACTCGTTCGTAATGCAAGAGTTTAGGTCAATCTTTGTTACTATCAAACCTCCATTGCTCCGACTCTCGCACGACGCCTGCAATCTCAGATACAATGAAGGTTTCTGCACCAATAAACAAAAGAACGCAGAGCAATATATAGATCGCAGAGCTAGATGGAAATGAAACATATCTCTCTCTTTCTCTAAGTTTATCTCTTTGTGCAGGTCTACAACTGTCAACATCACCACATCTCTCCTCTCTCTATACCGGCTAGTTTCGCCTATGTTATGTCCCAGAATGATGGGTCACCATAGTCGATGCTCACAGTCTACTCCATGCACTTCAGGCTCCAAGGACACCGATCTACATAGTTGTCTCCGAAAGTCTATTGTAGGCCATGCATGGCCGTGGAGAAGATACTATGAGGAAAGACTACAAATTGAAGCATGCAAGGAAATTTAAACAATGTTATCCTTCAATAGTGTCCACGGAATAGAAGGGAAATGGAGAAAATTGTTGCGTTCAAGCGGTGCTAGAGACTTCACCATCAATGAGATGTTGCGCTTCGGTAAATGCACGCATAATATCGAAGAGAGTATCCTCCAAGTTGTCTTCAGCTTAGTCGAGCTAACCTTTCTAGTGCACACGGGAGTTTCCAGAAACTTAAAATCTTTTCCTTTAGGGTGTGGGAAGACTCTAACTCGGTATTTCAGGAAATACAGGCTAGCAAAAAAAAACTGTTACAGCATGGTAGAACGCTGCAGCTGGAAAAGATCGTGGATCATTGTCCGCAGCGATCAGATGGGCAACGCATCATCATAGCAGTTATCGATCCATCCAGACTTGATAAAATGTGTCCGCTCCTCCTGCTACTCCATAAGGATCAGATAAGAGGCACAAAGACTTCCGTGAATAAAAACAACGCCCTTCGTGTTACGAACATGAGCTCATAATTTAAACTCCTATAAATCATCACGGACGCAGAGTATATACTCGCTTCTGAAAACATATTTATACGAAGAATATTATGGATAAATAATATCCTTCTAAGCCCTGCTAAGAGCTGGGTGCACGGAATTATACGTGCAGACGATATTCCGGCATTCTTCTTGTACAAGACAAGCTGGAAACTGATTCTTGTCATAGCGCTGAGCTGTGCCTTTGGTGTAATAGCTATGATCACATCGGTGCTGCTGCTCCTCTCTAGGAATCACAGCAGAAATATGCACCGATACCAAAACTTCTCAAGCTCCCTTCATACTCTTTTGAGGAGTCAGACAAGCTATGCCTTATCATAGACGACCAGCGCAGTCAACAGAAACCTCTCTCTCTACCGATTCTCTCACTCTGACTACTCCTCTCTCTGCCTGCGTGCACAAGAGCTAAAAGGAAAAAAGTAAAACTCTCTCTTAAGCAAACATTAAGAGCAAGAAGAGAAAAGGAAATAGTACCTGCAAGAAACATTAGGAAATAACAAAGTTCATCACACATTTAAATACATACACAAGTCATTTCTAAACCACTCTTTTTGAACTTGCTTTAAATTCTCAACCTCACTTTTATCCACTAACTTTCACCACACTTTAAATTAGCTTTATTCACACAACTTACTTACTCCATTCTTTTAACCATTTTCATATATACCATTCATTTAAAGTTTCCCTTTAACCTCCTTTAATTGCATCTTTTACTCAAATCACTCCTTAAATCACTTTAGTTACATATTGCTTACATACCATTCTTTTTCCTAGCACTCATATAGACCACTAGTTATTTAACCATTTAATTTATCATTCTAATTTAATTAGCCTACATTTCCTATTTAAATAAATCATTTAATTTAAGCTTAGTTTAAGGTTTAATTAATTAGAACCTTAGTATTTAAATGCACACACATGAGTAAATTAATAAATTAAATCATATTTTTTTTTTTAATACATAAATGTTCATTTTAAAGATTAATTTAATTAAATACCTATTATTTTAACCCTTAAAATTCAATAAAACCCCTGAAAAATCTTCTTGAAACCTTTTGGAAACCCCTGATAACCCATTAAAAACCTAACTTTACCCTAGCATTAACCAGGAATTAATGCTCCTAACTTAAATGCACAAGATTTGATGTAATTCTAGGGTTTTAAACCCATGATTCAATACTTCTATGGCCTAAACACACATTATTTAAGCAGTTTAGGGTAAACCATAGTATGAACTTTTGTTTTCTTCATCCATTTGATCCTGCAAATACTTTACAAAAGATTATTTCCAAGCAAAATATTATAATACTGGAATTAGAATTAACCAATAATCATATTTTAATTTTCCTGGTTGTCAACGGAAAGGAGTTCCATCTTTTACCTGCAATTAAATTTTTAAGTGGAGTTCCATCTAACTCTCGTAAGGCATACGTTCCATTTTCATAAATTTTGACCACCACATAAGGTCCAAACCAACACTTTTTTAATTTTTTACGAGCATCATACTGTGTATCGAATGTGTTATCATATATCAATACCCAATCATTAATTTGTATTTGCTTTGGCCTTAACCTATGTGATTTATCAAAATATTTTTTATTTTTAAGACAAGATTCTTTCAATTTAGCTATAGCATCTTCTAATCTTTCGTTCCCTTGCTCTAGTTGCTGAATTCTTAGAGCTAATAAGTCTTCAGTAGATAGATTATCTTCCCAAGGAAGCGTAGTCCAAGTAAGAATTTGAGTATTCACTGGAAAAATTGGTTTTTGGCAGTACATGAGTTCTGCCGGCATAAACCCTGTCGTTCTGGTACAGGTCATTCTGTCAGCCCACAAAGCAAATGGCAAACATTTTGGCCAATTCTTAAGTTCTCCTTTGCAAGCTTTAGAAATCACTTTTATTATAGGAGAATGCCCTCTTTCAATCTTTCCATTAGCCTCAGGGTTATATGCAGTCGTAAGAGCTAAACGAATTCCATGCCTAGCAAAGAATTCCCTAGCCTCTTGCGCATCTAATTCGCCCCTATCGGCTACTATCTTCTCAATATACCCAAATCTTGAAATCACATCTTCAAGAAGAAATTTACATACATTGAAAGTAGTTTTTGATCTTAGAGCTCGACCTTCAACATGATTAGTAAGATCTTCTCGAGCAAGAACATCGATACCTTTGGGCATGGTTACTAAGTCTACTACCCACTTATAGTGTATGCGTGGTGGATACGTAGGATGCAGTGGATCCCTATGTTTAACCAATGAATAAACTTGACATACATCACAAGAATCCACATATTTCTTTACATTAACATAAATACCTGGCCACCAGTAACACTCTCTAATTTTTTCATAAGTGGCAACAAATCCTTTATGCCCGGCCCATAAAGTATCATGCATGCTCTTCATGACTTGCATCTGAAGATTCTTAGTACCTAGTACTCTTTGTGGCATTTTGATCTTCCCCCTTACATGTCTCCAAATTAACCCATCTTTTAAGAAAAAGTTAAATGCTCTTTTTCTAATATTTCTAAATCTATTTGAAGACCATGAAGGTGATCGAACTAAAGTACTAAGATACTTTCCAATCTCTAGCCACTCTCCTTCGTATTCATCTGAATTAAATTTTTCATATACATAAACTTGGGAATCATAATTTATCGTATTAGTATCTACTTTGGCTTCATCATTCTCATCATACCTAGCTCTTGAGAGCATATCAGCAACAGAGTTAGATTTTCCTGAAATATGGATTAAAACTGGATTTATAAATTTAATATAAGAAATCCAACGAAGCATTGCAATATCCGGTGAAGAAGAGTTTGTGATCATTCCAATTAGCGGTAAACAATCTGTCTCCACAATCACATTTGCTCCTATGAAATATTCTTTATCAGACTTTAGAGCTGTGACTAAACCCCAAAGTTCTCTTTTAATTTGCGGGTAATGTCTTTGAGTGTTATGCAAAATTTTAGCTCCAAATCTCACAGCATATCTTCTACCCTCTTCATCGTCCTGACTTATGACCCAGCCTATCCCAATAGGGCTAGTGTCAATAGTCAAAATAATAGGCTTATTATTCGTATAATCTACTCGTTTAAGGATTGGAGCTTCTTGTAATAACTTCTTTAATCTACGCATTGCTTGATTATGTTTTTCTGTCCATAAAAAATTTCTTTTCTTCCTTAATAAATCATAAATACAGTCAGCTATATGTGCAAAATGTGGTATCCATATGACATAGAAGATACAAGCTCCTAAGAATCGACGAACTTCACTCACATTTTGACATATCTCCGAAATCTTACTAATGGCATCAATTTTCTGAGGGTATGGCTTCCGTCCATAATATCCACAAAGATGACCTACAGTTAGGACCTCATTAACACCAAAAGTATATTTTTCTATAGATAATGTTAAGCCAGCTTGAATAAATCGCTGAAAGATTCTTTGGCAATCAAGGATATGAGCCTTAATAAATCTACGACAACCATCTTGATCCAGAGTGCTATCTTTCTCTTCTTCCAAGCCACCCTTAATGGGAATGTCATCTATAAAGGGCATAGTAATGTGAGGAATAAAATCCTGCAAAACCAAATTCATTGCACTCATCATGTGTGCTACTGAATTGGTCGCACCTTGAGGTAACGTACACATCCTAACTAATCCCAAAGGTGTTTTCATGGTAGTAATGTCTCTACTCTCTAGTGCCAATTGAAATTGATCATATCCAGAGTAGAGATCACCCATTGAATAAATCGAATTGCCTGAAAATGCTTCCGCAAATTCATCCACAATTGGACCTATACCCACATTTCTAATGGTCACTTTATTGACTAGTTGAAGATCTTGGATAAACCGAAGTTTTCCACTCTTCTTGGGCATAGTAAACCAACGGTTTGAATAGGGAGCTGAAGAGGATTCTAAAATATGCATATGAATCTTTTCTTTAAGTAATCTAATCAACTCTGGAAGATGAGCTTTAGGTACACAAAATGGGTGCAAATTCCAAGGAATATGGGGAATAGTGAAAATAATCATCGGTGAAACTATCCTAGGATCTGCACATCCTATCTCTGAAGGCTCAAGAGAAAATGCTCTTCCATGCTGCTCTATTATCTTCCGAAAATACTCTTTTTCTGCTGGAAGAATGAAACCGCTAGCATCTAATTTAATTTGATTTAAGGATTCTTTAGTAAATACATGGCCAATATTTGTCGGATTTCTAAGGATTGGCTCATGACTTACATTCTTTATAATATCATTACTAAATTTTGGTAGTGGTTGTGCTACGGGTTTAACCTTCTTACTAACAGTTTTGTATTTGTTCTCCACTAAGGCATCATACTCATGATTAATACTAGAGGCATATTCTTGAATTAATGCATACACATCAAGTGAAGAGATAAGAATATGGGAATTATACTTATCTTGATAACAAAGTTCTAATTCTTCTAATATTGAAAAGCAATGTGTAGTTTCAATAATATGTTCAATACTTTCATCCATTAATAGATCTCCTTTGTTTTTCAAATGTTTTTCATATTTTTTTATAAGTTTTCTTGGGATTTGTTTAAAATGAGAAATATTTAAAGTAGCAGATGGAAAATAAACAGTCATTTTATCTAAGTTTTGTACAAGATTTTGCGAGATTTCGAACCAAAGTCCACTTTCATCTCGCTCAACAGTGGCATTTATTTGAAATCTTGATCTAAGTGTCTTAAAGGAGTTTTTCTTAGAGACCTACGATTACGAGGATGGTTTATACAAAGCGTCATAAATTGGACGGATTTAAGGCCATCACGAGAACGAATTCTTGCGAAAGCACTTCCATCGTCCAATACTTTTGTCTCCATTCTTTTTTCACAAATGAATGGCTGCCCCAAAATAATTGGGTACGAGCAGTCATCATGAACGAAGAATTATGTTCCTCTTTAACATCTCCAATAGTAATAGGAACATTTGCACAAGCTCCTAGTATATAGCCAGAAGCATTGTTGGCTGCCTTCGTTTTCCATCCATGGTCCCTATCTATGGGCCATTTTCCTTCATTATAAATCTCCCGTGAGACTACATTGATTTCTGATCCTGAATCGATTAATGCTACTTGCGGTTTATTATTATTACCTATCTTAACCATAGTTTCAGTAGTACCCCTAGCCCAATGTTTCTGAGTATAATGGCTATTTGGGTCATCATTTCTTTTTTCCAAATGTCCAATTATAGGACCCAAATAATTTTTACGATCAGAAGATTCTCGATATTCAGATTCATTAATTTGTACAACACTCACTTTCGGTTCATCCTGTTCTTTCCTTTCCTCCATTTCTATATCTTCCATTCTATACTCTATAGGTTCTCTTCGTCTTTTAATGATACTCATGAAATCTTCCTTCACATCTGTTCTTGAAAATGCTAACCATTCCTCTAATGTCATGGTTACCTCTGCCTTCATAATTTTTTCATCCATAACCTTCCGAATGTCTATTTTTTTTTCGATTTGCGAGATCAATCGTAAAGTCGGAGGTTTCTTTTTTGATTTTTTTTCCTTAGTACCTTCTTCACGTATGGGTTGCGTTTCATTTGGTTTATCCTGACTTCTATCTTCACTTGTAGTTTTCTTTTCTAAATTTTCTCCTACTTTCTTTCCTTTACCCTTATTTTGAGGTTTCTTTTCTTGTTCCTGTTGTTTTGGTTCTTGACTAGGCTCCATCATAGGCAGTTCTTTAATTGTATCAGTAGTTTCACCCTCTTTTCTAGCCCTAGTTGTTCGTTTAGACTATCCCTCTTCATCCCGTTTTCTTTTCTCGTCTACATTAATTTCATGAGCATATACTGAGAACATATCTACTGGCTCATTCCAACATGTCTTTGATCTAATATCTAAGCTCGTAGCATATAAGTTCTCAACTGATAACTTTCCTCTACTAGCAGTATCATAAACTTGATTCCAGAACTCACAATTAGAATCATCACTATCAACTCTACAAGCATAAGTATTTTGGCTTGTGGAGGCTTCAAAGAAGGTTTTCATACCCCCTTTTCCATAGTTTGATGCCAAAGGCCTTTTTGTTACATAGTCACAGATCTTTCGATCTACTTCTGTGACCCAATTCTTATCCTTGGCCTCTTTGAATAAGTTGCATGTCCAGTGTGGATGCTCCAAATCATCACACCAGAGACATCTACGTGCTTGGTTAAATGGTCTTCTAGCTGGCATCTGATTCCTAGGATTTTGTTCTAATTCTTTTGGTTTCTCGTGATCTCTCAATTTAAGCTTTTGCATACTCTTTATAGTAGCTATTTCAGTCGGCAAAGTCTCCACATGTTTGACGAGTGATTCTATTGATGTTTTTAACATTGTAATTTCTGAGTCATCCTTTCTAGGGTTATGAGAAGTGGGGTCATAATCTATCTTTCCTGGCGCATCTCTTTCATATATCCTTGGAGTTTGCATTTGATTTCGCTCCTGTCTTTGGGCTAACCTATGGACAGCTGCTCGAACGTTATCCCAATTTCCAGTAAGCCCACTCGCAGTCGCTCCATCCTCAAGCATCGGTTCTAGCTCACGTCTAAGAGAAGGATCTAGCATGTTTAGGAAATTTCGTAATTTATCCGGTTCTAGAGCTGTTCGGTCTGCTTGAGGCATTTGGTTAAATTTTATATCAAACTCAGTTAACCCCTGAGTAATATGTTGGTCTAATTTCATTGTTCCTACCCATCGCATGAATGTGGCTCTATTATTCTTACTGTAATCTTCATGCGAAAATTCAGTCAGAAGCCGAGTCTTGAAATCCGCCCAAGTCATGTTTGGTTGAACTACTCTCAATTGGATTCTCTCTCTAGTGAAACCATGAGCAATTCGTATAAATGTATCTTTTTTATTGTCTTCTGGTAACCCATATTGTTCTGTCAATTGTTCATAATATTTAAGATAAGCTGTTGCATTTGTTCCATTAAATTCCCCCCTATCCGTTTTAATTGCATCTATGATCTTCCAAATACGCTGCTCTTCAAAGTGGTCACCCATAGTAGATAAGTCTAACTTTATAGATAAATATGAAATATAAGTATATAACTCTCGTAATAG
Source organism: Ceratopteris richardii (assembly GCA_020310875.1). Lineage (NCBI taxonomy): Eukaryota > Viridiplantae > Streptophyta > Polypodiopsida > Polypodiales > Pteridaceae > Ceratopteris > Ceratopteris richardii. The sequence goes on along the minus strand of CM035414.1, from coordinate 64,967,922 downwards.
TACGTCTATTTCTTGATCCTGATACGACTCCGTGGTAAAAGAAACAGAAATATAGAAAATATTCGTACTCCTTTGCCAACAAAAATAAAGAAAATTTTGTAAGACAATAGTTACGCAATATAACACAGGAGTAATAACAGAGAAGATAACAGATATAGGAGAATCTCAACAATTTTCTACTAGCAGCAAGTACAAAGATGATGGCGTTGTCCACCCGTGCGCTCTCAAGGTAGAGCTTAAATGGTGATCTAGACAACTCTAGATAGGGAGATACAAGGTAGAGGTATGCTGGCTCAACTCGGTGTCTTACGTAGTGCAGAAGTCATGTATATATAGGATCATGGGTGGCCTGCCATGGACGGCTATACATGGGCGGTAGAGCGTGGGCGGCCACCGCCCGCGTAATTGCCATACACGGCTTAGACTGGTTGAACCGACCTAACAAATATAAATGATTTATGACTCCGACAGGGAATATTCCATGGAATATTCCCTTTACCGTCGCGCCGGGGGCGCTGCCCCCGGACCCGCACCAGGGGGCCCGCTGGCCCCCTGGGACCCCCCAGCCAGGGGGCCCGCTGGCCCCCTTGGACCCCCCAGCCGGGGCTGCTCACCGCTGCCCCGGACCCCACAATTGGGGACCCTGATAACTCCCTTTCCTTATAATATCTTACATGGTCCAATATGACCTTCATCCAACATTCAAGTTGGGATTCCCATCAATTGGGTAATGCATGCTTGGCTTCTCCTCATAAAGGGGGCCTTACAAAATGTGCATACAATCATGAGGGGTAGACATTGATCATATACTAACACCCCCCCTCAATGTTTACCGATGATAAATCAAGTAGGTCTCGGTCCTATGCCCATCTGTTGAAGATGCTTGTTGAGCTGCTCTCTTCCAAGTGCTTTAGTGAATATGTCAGCACAATTTGCCTCTGTTGGGCAATATTCTAGCTCCACAATTTCATCTTCAATTAGCTCACGAATGTAATGGTACTGTACTTCTATGTGCTTGGTGCGAGCATGAAATACTGGGTTCTTTGCAATAGCCATACAACTTTGATTATCACACTTGAGTACAGTTGGCATATTTGATGGAAAGCCAAGATCTGCAAGAATTCTCCTTAACCAGACTGCCTCACAAGAAGCAAAACAAGCTGCTTTGTACTCTGCTTCAGTGGAGGAGAGTGCGAGAGTTGGTTGCTTCCTACTTACCCAAGAAAATATTCCTGAACCAAGTGAGAAACAATATCCAGAAACTGATTTTCTAGAATCACAATCTCCAGCCCAATCTGAATCACAATATCCTTGGAGTGTATCACCTGTGGTATACAAAATACCAAAATCCAAGGTTCCTGCAATGTACCTTAGAATTCGCATTCCAGCATTCCAGTGACTCTCCTTAGGTTTGTTGGAAAACCTGCTTAACACTCCAACAACATAGCAAATGTCTGGTCTAGTGTTGCACAGAAAAATAAGACTTCCAACGAGTTTCCTATACTTCTTAGCATCTACATCAGGCATGTTATCATCCATAGATAGCTTATGATTTACCTCCATAGGTGTGCTAGTTGGTTTGCAGTCCATCATTCCAAATGCCTTGAGAATTTCTTTGGAATATTTTTCTTGTGAGATGAAAATGCCATCCTTCCTTTGCCATACTTCAATTCCCAGACAAAAATGGAGTAGACCTAAGTCTGTCATTTCAAACTCAGTTCCCAAGCTGATCCGAGTTTGATTGATGAGTTCCTGATGATCTCCTGTAATGATCAAATCATCTACATATACAATGACAACAACTAGCTTGCTATCCCTTTTCGTTACATACAAGTTAGCATCAGAAGTACTTCTTTCAAAACCCATATTTTTGAAAAAATGATCTATTCGTTGGTACCAAGCCCGTGGAGCTTGCTTAAGTCCATACAAAGCTTTCTTCAACCTGCAAACTTTATTTTCTAAATTGGGCACCTCAAAACCTGGTGGTTGAGATACATATACCTCCTCCTTGAGGTGACCATTCAAAAATGCAGATTTGACATCCATTTGGAAAATAGGCCAAGACTTTTGTGCAGCTACTGCAAGTACCGTCCGAATAGTTGTCATGCGTGCTGTTGGTGCAAAAGTTTCTTGAACATCAAATCCTTCAATCTGTGAAAAACCCTGTGCAACTAATCGTGCCTTATACTTTTCTAATGTTCCATCAGCTTTATACTTAGCTTTCCAAATCCATTTAGTACCTATTACCTTCTTCTTTGGCGGCAAGTCGACTAGATCCCATGTATCATTTTTGAGTATACTATCATACTCAGACTGCATTGCCGCTCTCCAATCTGGATCATCAATGGCTTCTTCAATGGTGGTAGGTTCCTTTATCGAACCCATGATATCTGCCATTAGAGCCATGTTAACAATGTGTTCTGAGGCTCTTCTTTGCTCCTCTATTCTCTTTGATCTTCGTAATCCATCCGATGATGATTCTGGTACATCTACATGTGGATTAAGATCATCAAAGAGCTGTTGTGCCCACTTCGGTAGTGGCTTACGCTGTGCAGCTACAACTGGTTGGCTTTTTATTGAGGAAATTTCTCCATCAGATGTTTCCTCCTCCTCAACTTTAACCTGTCTTTTGATAGGCACAAGGTGAGATATTTCTCCGCTTGATGAGATAGTAGATTTACCTTTATCTTCTACTAAGTGTGGTCGTTCATCAAACACCACATCTCGGCTGACAAAAATCTTCCTTGCCTCAGGATCCCATAATCTATATGCTTTAGACTCTTCACTATATCCTAGGAAGACACACTTTTTGCTTTTTGAATCCAACTTTGATCTTGTTGAATCAGGAATATGTGCATAACAGAAACAACCAAAAATTCTGAAATGCAAAACTGAAGGCTTTTTACCAGAATATGCTTCTTGAGGAGTCATCCCCTTCAGTGCTTTTGTGTAGCTTCGATTGAGGATGTAGACTGCTGTATTGACTGCTTCTGCCCAGAATGAATCAGGCATGTCTTGAGCCTTCAACATACAACGAGCCATTTCAACTACTGTCCTGTTCCTGCGCTCAACAACGCCATTTTGTTGGGGTGTATGAGCTGTGGTAAGTTGCCTTTTCACACCATGCTCCTTACAGTAATTGTTGAATTCTGTTGACAAGAATTCACCTCCTCTATCTGTTCTAAATTTCTTCAATTTCCTTCCTGATTCATTTTCTACATACTTATGCCACGTTTTAAATTTTTCAAAAGCATCAGCCTTCTCTCGAATGAAATAAACCCACATCTTTCTACTATAATCGTCGACTAACAGCAAGAAGTAGAAAGATCCTCCTAAAGCAGGTGTAGACATTTTACCGCAGAGATCAGCATGTACCAACTCTAGAGGAGCTTGAGATCGATTGCTGGTCTCTCTTGGAAATGCCTTTCGTTGTTGCTTGCCCATCATACAAGCTTCACAAGGTTCCTGCAACTCTGAAAATGCAGGCATATGAGCAACCATCCCTGTTCGTTGCATCTCCTTCAAAACTGCAAATCCGAGATGCCCAAATCGTCGGTGCCATAACCTGCTTACATCTTTATCTTCTGTAGCAGTTAAAGCACTTAACTCATACAAGTTATCCCGTCGTATGCCTTTACCTACAACATTACCTGATGAATCCATGATTTCCGCACCACTCTTATTGAAGTGAACTTCGAGTCCACGATCTGTTATTGCAGAAACTGACAACAAATTTCTTTTGAGTGTAGGTACATAGAGAACATCGGATAACTTTTTCTCAACACCTGGAGAAGTGATAAAAGAGATGGTTCCAGTTCCTTCAGCTGGACACTTGGAGTCATTTCCCACCACTACATTGATGGATTCCCGCAGAGGCACTAGGGAACTATACCAATCCTTTTTACTAGTCATATGGCGAGAAGCTCCACTATCTAAAATCCATGGCTCATCAACACGAGCTTGAGCAGATGAACATACCTCTTCAATAGCTACCCAAAGTTCCAGCTCTGTGTTGTTTGCAGACTCTTTGTTCTTCCATGATGATTTTACAGTCCCATTCCGTTCATCAGCTTGCTTCTTTCTGCAATCCTTGATGGCATGGCCTTTCTTTTCACAATAGAAGCAACTTCCTGTGAACTTTTTCTTCTTTGGCTTCTTCTTTGATCCCTCTGAAGAGCCTTTACCTTTTGCATTTGCTGAGAATGCAGCATCAGTTGTACTTTGCCGATTCTTCAGCCGCATCTCTTCTTCTAAAAGCATGGCACAAAACTCTTCAAATGTAAGAGGAGTTGGCCTTACCTGAGTGTTAAGGGCTGTTACTAATCCATCATACTTTGCTGGAAGAACACGTACAGATCTTCGAGCCAGCTCTTCTGGTGTTATAACAACACCAACTGCAGCCAATTGATCTTGAAGATGCTTTATCCGTTTGATAAAATCTTCAGCCTTTTCAGAATCAGAATGTTTTTCATTTGCCAACTGATTTTCTAAATTCTGTATCCTAGTGTGGTTCTTGGTCTCATATTGTCGAGCCAATATGCCCCAAGCCTCATGTGCTTTAGTAGTATGTTGAACTAAAGTAAGCACAGAATCACTTACACTAGTGACAATCGCACATAATGCATCAGCATTCCGCCTCTTCCAAGCTCGTAGAAGATCTGGATCTGGCTGAATCATCAATCTTGAATTTGCTGGATCTTCAACTGGTATAGGCTCTGGATCCAATCCCATCGGTCCCATGACAATGTCAAGTAATTCATAGGAGTCCAAAATTGCAGAAATTTTGAACTTCCAGAGTGTATAGTTGGTTCCATCCAGCTTCCCTTCAGTGAATGCAGGTGGACGAATTCGAATAGGTGCAGCATTAACATTAGCTGAAGCACCAAGACTACTGTTCGATGATGAAGCCATCATGTAATCACTCGAATAATCTACTGATATTCTAGTCTGCTAGTAGGCTAAAATAATGATACTTCTCAAGCTATTCGAACCTTACAGCTCTGATACCATGTAAGACAATAGTTACGCAATATAACACAGGAGTAATAACAGAGAAGATAACAGATATAGGAGAATCTCAACAATTTTCTACTAGCAGCAAGTACAAAGATGATGGCGTTGTCCACCCGTGCGCTCTCAAGGTAGAGCTTAAATGGTGATCTAGACAACTCTAGATAGGGAGATACAAGGTAGAGGTATGCTGGCTCAACTCGGTGTCTTACGTAGTGCAGAAGTCATGTATATATAGGATCATGGGTGGCCTGCCATGGACGGCTATACATGGGCGGTAGAGCGTGGGCGGCCACCGCCCGCGTAATTGCCATACACGGCTTAGACTGGTTGAACCGACCTAACAAATATAAATGATTTATGACTCCGACAGGGAATATTCCATGGAATATTCCCTTTACCGTCGCGCCGGGGGCGCTGCCCCCGGACCCGCACCAGGGGGCCCGCTGGCCCCCTGGGACCCCCCAGCCAGGGGGCCCGCTGGCCCCCTTGGACCCCCCAGCCGGGGCTGCTCACCGCTGCCCCGGACCCCACAATTGGGGACCCTGATAACTCCCTTTCCTTATAATATCTTACATGGTCCAATATGACCTTCATCCAACATTCAAGTTGGGATTCCCATCAATTGGGTAATGCATGCTTGGCTTCTCCTCATAAAGGGGGCCTTACAAAATGTGCATACAATCATGAGGGGTAGACATTGATCATATACTAACAAATTTTCCTACTGCTTTGCAAAAGAAACTTTTCCTACTATTTTGCAAACAAAAAGAAACTTTCCCTATGCTTTGGCAATAAAGAAACTTTTTCTACAATTTTGTAAATAGAAATAAAGAATCCTTTCCTACTACTTTAGAAATAAAAATAAAGAAAACCTTTCCTACTATTTTGCAATAGAAAATATAAAGAAGAATTTCCTATTGCTTTGCAAACAAAACGAAATTTTTCCTACAATTTTGCAATAAAGAAACTTTCCCTATTACTTTGTAAATAGAAACAAAGCAAGCTTTCCTACTATTTTGCAATAAAAGTATAAAAACTATTCCTACTTTTTGGCAAACAGAAATACAGAAAATATACCTGATCAACCTTTGATGAAGAGGCTCTTTATCAATGTGATCTGTGTAAAATTTTTATATGCATGTGCAATCGTCTTTCACAAAAGTTGATAGATAAAGGTGATGTGACGAGGAACAGTCAGCTGCAGCTACAAAGGATGTCGACGCTTCTCCTTCAATCGCCAAATTGCCTATATATGCATATGCAAAAGAGAAAGTAAATATACCTTTATACCTACGGTGTCATGTCGAACCTTCACGTCGAGTTCACCAAATTGTCGGGAAGTTGCAAACATAAGGCTGGTGGATCAGTCAGCCACTAAATCCCTCGGCACACGCAGGGTGTATGAGACAATCGTAGGTGTTTTAGGTATATTTTTCTTTCGTCTAAAGTATCAGAAATTCTATATTACTGAAAAATCTACAAAATTTCGAGTAGATAATTGTAACACTTTAAACGTCTAAGAACCATAAGGCTGGGCTGCTCTATATCTATCAACAACTTCTTGAGGTGTAGGTAGTATCAGACTTTCTTCAGTTATTTTATCTTTAATGATTTTGTCATCTTGGATTTCTAAATGATTAGGTTGCGATGTCTAATTAATGGTGGTGGAAATGAATCTATGTTATCTTGTTGGTCACTATATGCGATTGAAAATAATGCGATAAATCTATTCAGACAATAATCATGAGAAATTGAAATTAAAGATTCGTGTGTAATAATATCCTTAACTACTTCTATTTTGACTTCTAAAGGTGCGTTATTTTCAGATGACATTTGACAAGAAAGAGAATGCAAATTGAAATTGGATTAATGCTAATGACAATAATTGGCGATTACAATGCTATAAATCAATGATATAATTTAACTAAAAGGTTGCTAAAACTAGAGAATCCTATACAAAAGTTTAATCAAGGATAATTTCTATGGATTTATATTAGATTGTCGGATCTTTGGTTTGTTGATTTTTCTCTTTTATCACGATGCTCTTCGACACTTTTGATTTCAATGTCTGCAAGAAACATTAGGACTGCAAGTAACATTAGAAGAAAAACATTAAGAAACATAAACTTACATTATCATGCACATGCATATGTTGATGCAAATGATTTAATTCTCATAAACATACACATGCATTTAACATGTGTTCATACTCATGCTAATGCACATTCATACCTACTAAGATACATATACATCTTTTAACTCATGTATACATACATCTCACCTCACTCTCATATACATGCACACACACACACACACACACACACACACACATATATATATATATATATATATATATATATATATATATATATATATATATATATATATATATATATATATATATATATATATATCCAAAAGATTAACATCTAACGTACAATGACAACAGATTCTCAACAAGAGTTGGAGAAATGTCTTCATAGTTTCTTCGAGACATCAATAAAACATCATTGCTTATAGTTTGATCAATACCCATAACGTTTAAATAAATGACGGAAGATGGGATATGAGCTACTAGTGGACTTAGAAAGGGTAAAAGCTAATGCTATGTGCTACTATCTATGAATAAATTTCATTGCTTTAAACATGTCTATTCACGCAGGGGAGAAGAAAGCCTCTTCATCCCTTGCTTGGCAATGATGATCCATCTTCTTCATTGCATCAAAAACACTCTACTTTCGTAACGTAGTTTTCCATGTCTTTTGATTTCTAATGTCATAGCTCTTGCTTCAGGGCAACATTATTCTCCGTTGGAGGTCCTCATTGCTGAAAACGCATTTGTCTACCGAATGAGGCTGTGGTTAAGATCCCGAACCAGAACGATAGCAAAAAATGGAGATACAGACAAAACAAAATGCGTTTCTATGTACAAAACAAAAAAAAATGCGTTTCTATGTACAAAACAATATGCATTTCTAGAGTAAATAGAACAGCCATTTCTATGTACTGGCACGACTTCATTTTTTTAAGATAATCTGTTAAAAACAACAAGTGTCTGGCCAGAAACAATCTAGCATGATGCCTAGTCAAGGTGCCCGCACTCGTTCGTAATGCAGGAGTTTAGGTCAATCTTTGTTACTATCAAACCTCCATTGCTCCGACTCTCGCACGAAGCCTGCAATCTCAGATACAATGAAGGTTGCTGCACCAATAAACAAAAGAACGCAGAGCAATATATAGATCGCAGAGCTAGATGGAAATGAAACATATCTCTCTCTTTCTCTAAGTTTATCTCTTTGTGGAGGTCTACAGCTGTCAACATCACCACATCTCTCCTCTCTCTATACCGGCATAGTTTCGCCTATGTTATGTCCCAGAATGATGGGTCACCATAGTCGATGCTCACAGTCGACTCCATGCACTTCAGGCTCCAAGGACACCGATCTGCATAGTTGTCTCCGAAAGTCTATTGTAGGCCATGCATGGCCGTGGAGAAGATACTATGAGGAAAGACTACAAATTGAAGCATGCAAGGAAATTTAGACAATGTTATCCTTCAATAGTGTCCAAGGAATAGAAGGGGAATGGAGAAAATTGTTGCGTTCAAGCGGTGCTAGAGACTTCACCATCAATGAGATGTTGCGCTTCGGTAAATGCACTCATAATACCGAAGAGAGTATCCTCCAAGTTGTCTTCAGCTTCGTCGAGCTAACCTTTCTAGTGCACACGGGAGTTTCCAAAAACTTAAAATCTTTTCCTTTAGGGTGTGGGAAGACTCTAACTCGGTATTTCAGGAAATATAGGCTAGCAAAAAAAAACTGTTACAGCATGGTAGAACGCTACAGCTGGAAAAGATCGTGGATCATTGTCCGCAGCGATCAGATGGGCAACGCATCATCATAGCAGTTATCGATCCATCCAGACTTGATAAAATGCGTCCTTCGCTCCTCCTGCTACTCCATAAGCATCAGATAAGAGGCGCAAAGACTTCCGTGAATAAAAACAACGCCCTTCGTGTTACGAACATGAGCTCATAATTTAAATTGCATAAATCATCATGGACGTAGAGTATATACTCGCTTTTGAAAACATATTTATACGAAGAATATTATGGATAAATAATATCCTTCTAAGCCCTGCTAAGTGCTGGGTGCACGGAATTATACGTGCAGACGATATTCCGGCATTCTTCTTGTACAAGACAAGCTGGAAACTGATTCTTGTCATAGCGCTGAGCTGTGCCTTTGGTGTAATAGCTACGATCACATCGGTGCTGCTGCTCCTCTCTAGGAATCACAACAGAAATATGCACCGATACCAAAACTTCTCAAGCTCCCTTCATACTCTTTTGAGGAGTCAGACAAGCTATGCCTTATCATAGACGACCAGCGAAGTCAACAGAAACCTCTCTCTCTACCGATTCTCTCACTCTAACTACTCCTCTCTCTGCGTGCGTGCACAAGAGCTAAAGGCAAAAAGTAAAACTCTCTCTTAAGCAAACATTAAGAGCAAGAAGAGAAAAGGAAATAGTACCTGCAAGAAACATTAGGAAATAACAGAGCTCATCACACATTTAAATACATACACAAGTCATTTCTAAACCACTCTTTTTGAACTTGCTTTAAATTCTCAACCTCACTTTTATCCACTAACTTTCACCACACTTTAAATTAGCTTTATTCACACAACTTACTTACTCCATTCTTTTAACCATTTTCATATATACCATTCATTTAAAGTCTCCCTTTAACCTCCTTTAATTGCATCTTTTACTCAAACCACTCTTTAAATCACTTTAGTTACATATTGCTTACATACCATTCTTTTTCCTAGCACTCATATAGACCACTAGTTGTTTAACCATTTAATTTATCATGCTATTTTAATTAGCCTATATTTCTTATTTAAATAAATCATTTAATTTAAGCTTAGTTTAAGGTTTAATTAATTAGAACCTTAGTATTTAAATGCACACACATGAGTAAATTAATTAATTAAATCATATTTTATTTTTTTTTAATACATAAATGTTCATTTAAAAGATTAATTTAATTAAATACCTATTATTTTAACCCTTAAAATTCAATAAAACCCCTGAAAAATCTTCTTGAAACCTTTTGGAAACCCCTAATAACCCATCAAAAACCTAAGTTTTACCCTAGCATTAACCAGGAATTAATGCTCCTAACTTAAATGCACAAGATTAAATGTAAATCTAGGGTTTTAAACCCATGATTCAATACTTCTATGGCCTAAACACACATTATTTAAGCAGTTTAGGGTAAACCATAGTATGAACTTTTGTTTTCTTCATCCATTTGATCCTGCAAATACTTTACAAAAGATTATTTCCAAGCAAAATATTATAATACTGGAATTAGAATTAACCAATAATCATATTTTAATTTTCCTGGTTGTCAATGGAAAGGTTGGAAACTTTCTGACATTCGCCCCGACCAAACGTGCACATCGTCCTCGATGGGCCAAACTTGCAGATCATAGAAGGCAACATCAAATTCTTTTGAAAATTATTCATTACTCAAATGCAAATAGTCTATAAAAAATGCTTCTATCATTAGTACATCTTCTGATAGCAAAGAAAACTTATAAAATTATGTAAGCTTGAATTTCAACATTTTCGTTCAATGCATGAATTGGAAACAGGTTTTAGAGGGAAACTATAGAAGTCATTCAAATAGTGTTCGTACTAACTCTTCTATTAACTCTGTTCATAAGTAAAGCATATGTTATATAGACCTTCTATTCTCATCTCCTAGCCACTTGCCATTAAGATACAAAAAACTAACTCCCCTCTAGCATACATCCGCCTTATATAGCCCGCTTTTCAATTCAGAAGTGATTTTTGAGACCACAACTGATTTATTTGATTTTTTCTTTCATCTCTTTTTTTCATCATAATTTTTCTTTGTGTCATTTTTTTTCCTCTTTTCATATGCAGCAACCATTAATGTACTGCTTTCAATTTTTCTTCGCAACTTTTTTGATGAAGGGGAAAGGCTTAACCCCTAATTAGAGCAAAGGATCTAGAGGTAAGCTAAAGCTGGAACTAGGATCTCTTTAGCTAAATGGGTCAGATTTAAGGAAGCTTACCTATATAAAACAAGTCTACTTCTACTAGGAGTTGCAAGTTAAGGGTTCCTTCAACTATTCATATGACAGCCATAGGTCTCTAATCCCTATCTTCTCTTCAAGCACATTCCTACTTCAGTGTAAATTCTACTTTTCATAACTTTTAAGAGGTTTCTTAACCTATCTGAAGAATGTACATATCTAATTATGATAATGCATGAACTTTCATAATAAATTAAAACATAAATCAGGTTTAGAACTTTTTCACCTGATCTATATTGACTCCATCTTCAGCATCACCTTTCATCCAAATAACGCTTTGATCACTTGAATTTTAAACTTCATGTACTATCTTCAATCTCCTGCGCTTCATCTTTTATCATAAATCAGTCTTTAATTTATTGGTTCAAAAAACATCTTCAACTCCTGCTATCAAGCAAAATTGTATAGACTTACAAGAAAAATTAGTTTTCATAATTTTTTTTTTATTCTCATACATGTAAAAGAAATAAAAAACATATTTAAAAGAAAATTTAAACATTATTTTTATTAAAAAAATCATTCATCATTTCCTTCATCATATATTAAATCATAAAATTCTTCATTTCTTTGTTTAAATATTTAACTCTTTTACCTGCACTTAAATTCTTAAGTGGAGTTCCATCTAACTCTCGTAAGGCATACGTTCCATTTTCATAAATTTTGACCACCACATAAGGTCCAAACCAACGCTTTTTTAATTTTTTACGAGCATCATACTGTGTATCGAATGTGTTATCATATATCAATACACAATCATTAATTTGTATTGGCTTTGGCGTTAACCTATGTGATTTATCAAAATATTTTTTATTTTTAAGACAAGATTCTTTCAATTTAGCTACATCATCTTCTAATCTTTCGTTCCCTTGCTCTAGTTGCTGAATTCTTAGAGCTAATAAGTCTTTAGTAGATAGATTATCTTCCCAAGGAAGCGTAGTCCAAGTAAGAATTTGAGTATTCACTGGAAAAATTAGTTTTTGGCAGTACATGAGTTCTGTCGGCATAAACCCTGTCGTTCTAGTACAGGTCATTCTATCAGCCCACAAAGCAAATGGCAAAAATTTTGGCCAATTCTTAAGTTCTCCTTTGCAAGCTTTAGAAATCGCTTTTATGATAGGAGAATGTCCTCTTTCAATCTTTCCGTTAGCCTCAGGGTTATATGCAGTCGTAAGAGCTAAACAAATTCCATGCCTAGCAAAGAATTCTCTAGCCTCTTGCGCATCTAATTCGCCCCTATCGGCTACAATCTTCTCAATATACCCAAATCTTGAAATCACATCTTCAAGAAGAAATTTACATACATTGAAAGTATTTTTTGATCTTAGAGCTCGGCCTTCAACATGATTAGTAAGATCTTCTCGAGCAAGAACTATGTATCTCATTCTATCGATACCTTTGGGCATGGTTACTAATTCTACTACCCACTTATAGTGTATGCATGGTGTGGATCCCTATGCTTAACCGATGAATAAACTTGACATACATCACAAGAATCCACATATTTCTTTACATTAACATAAATGCCTGGCCACCAGTAACACGCTCTAATTTTTTCATAAGTGGCAACAAATCCTTTATGCCCGGCCCATAAAGTATCATGCATGCTCTTCATGACTTGCATCTGAAGATTCTTAGTACCTAGTACTCTTTGTGGCATTTTGATCTTCCCCCTTACATGTCTCCAAATTAACCCATCTTTTAAGAAAAAGTTAAATGCTCTTTTTCTAATATTTCTAAATCTATTTGAAGACCATGAAGGTGATCTAACTAAAGTACTAAGATACTTTCCAATCTCTAGCCACTCTCCTTCGTATTCATCTAAATTAAATTTTTCATATACATAAACTTGGGAATCATAATTTATCGTATTAGTATCTACTTTGGCTTCATCATTCTCATCATACCTAGCTCTTGAGAGCATATCAGCAACAGAGTTAGATTTTCCTGAAATATGGATTAAAACTGGATTTATAAATTTAATATAAGAAATCCAGCGAAGCATTGCAATATCCGGTGAAGAACAGTTTGTGATCATTCCAATTAGCGGTAAACAATCTGTCTCCACAATCACATTTGCTCCTATGAAATATTCTTTATCAGACTTTAGAGCTGTGACTAAACCCCAAAGTTCTCTTTTAATTTGCGGGTAATGTCTTTGAGTGTTATGCAAAATTTTAGCTCCAAATCTCACAGCATATCTTCTACCCTCTTCATCGTCTTGACTTATGACCCAGCCTATCCCAATAGGGCTAGTGTCAACAGTCAAAATAATAGGCTTATTATTCGTATAATCTACTCGTTTAAGGATTGGAGCTTCTTGTAATAACTTCTTTAATCTGAGCATTGCTTGAGTATGTTTTTCTGTCCATAAAAATTTTCTTTTCTTCCTTAATAAATCATAAAGACAGTCAGCTATATGTGCAAAATGTGGTATCCATATGACATAGAAGATACAAGCTCCTAAGAATCGACGAACTTCACTCACATTTTGACATATCTCTGAAATCTTACTAATGGCATCAATTTCTGAGGGTATGGCTTCCGTCCATAATAGCCACAAAGATGACCTACAATTAGGACCTCATTAACACCAAAAGTAGATTTTTCTATAGATAATGTTAAGCCAACTTGAATAAATCGTTGAAAGATTCTTTGGCAATCAAGGATATGAGCCTTAACAAATCTACGACAACCATCTTGATCCAGAGTGCTATCTTTCTCTTCTTCCAAGCAACCCTTAATGGGAATGTCATCTATAAAGGGCATAGTAATGTGAGGAATAAAATCGTGCAAAACCAAATTCATTGCACTCATCATGTGTGCTACTGAATTGGTCGCACCTTGAGGTAACGTACACATCCTAACTAATCCCAAAGGTGTTTTCATGGTAGTAATGTCTCTACTCTCTAGTGCCAATTGAAATTGATCATATCCAGAGTAGAGATCACCCATTGAATAAATCGAATTTCCTGAAAATGCTTCCGCAAATTCATCCACAATTGGACCTATACCCACATTTCTAATGGTCACTTTATTGACTGGTTGAAGATCTTGGATAAACCGAAGTTTTCCACTCTTCTTGGGCATAGTAAACCAACGGTTTGAATAGGGAGCTGAAGAGGATTCTAAAATATGCATATGAATCTTTTCTTTAAGTAATCTAATCAGCTCTAGAAGATGAGCTTTAGGTACACGAAATGGGCGCAAATTCCAAGGAATATGGGGAATAGTGAAAATAGTCATCGGTGAAACTATCCTAGGATCTGCACATCCTATCTCTGAAGGCTCAAGAGAAAATGCTCTTCCATGCTGCTCTATTATCTTCCGAAAATATTTTTTTTCTGCTGGAAGAATGAAACCGCTAGCATCTAATTTAATTTGATTTAAGGATTCTTTAGTAAATACATGGCCAATATTTGTCGGATTTCTAAGGATTGGCTCATGACTTACATTCTTTATAATATCATTACTAAATTTTGGTAGTGGTTGTGCTACGGGTTTAACCTTCTTACTAACAGTTTTGTATTTGGTCTCCACTAAGGCATCATACTCATGATGAATACTGGAGGCATATTCTTGAATTAATACATACACATCAAGTGAAGAGATAAGAATATGGGAATTATACTTATCTTGATAACAAAGTTCTAATTCTTCTAATATTGAAAAGCAATGTGTAGTTTCAATAATATGTCCAATACTTTCATCCATTAATAGATCTCCTTTGTTTTTCAAATGTTTTTCGTATTTTTTTATAAGTTTTCTTGGGATTTGTTTAAAATGAGAAATATTTAAAGTAGCAGATGGAAAATAAACAGTCATTTTATCTAAGTTCTGTACAAGATTTTGCGAGATTTCGAACCAAAGTCCACTGCCATCTCGCTCAACAGTGGCATTTATTCAAAATCTTGATCTAAGTGTCTTAAAGGATTTTTTCTTAGAGACCTACGATTACGAGGATGGTTTATACAAAGCGTCATAAATTGGACGGATTTAAGGCCATCACGAGAACGAATTCTTGCGAAAGCACTTCCATCTTCCAATACTTTTGTCTCCATTCTTTGTTCACAAATGAATGGCTGCCCCAAAATAATTGGGTACGAGCAGCCATCATGAACGAAGAAATTATGTTCCTCTTTAACATCTCCAATAGTAATAGGAACATTTGCACAAGCTCCTAGTAAATAGCCAGAAGCATTGTTGGCTGCCTTCATTTTCCATCCATGGTCCCTATCTATGGGCCATTTTCCTTCATTATAAATCTCCCTTGAGACTACATTGATTTCTGATCCGAAATCGATTAATGCTACTTGCGGTTTATTATTATTACCTATCTTAACCATAGTTTCAGTAGTACCCCTAGCCCAATGTTTCTGAGTATAATGGCTATTTGGGTCATCATTTCTTTTTTCCAAATGTCCAATTACAGGACCCAAATAACTTTTACGATCAGAAGATTCTCGATATTCAGATTCATTAATTTGTACAACACTCACTTTCGGTTCATCCTGTTCTTTCCTTTCCTCCATTTCTATATCTTCCGTTCTATACTCTATAGGTTCTCTTCGTCTTTTAATGATACTCATGAAATCTTCCTTCACATCTGTTCTTGAAAATGCTAACCATTCCTCTAATGTCATGGTTACCTCTGCCTTCATAATTTTTTCATCCATAACCTCCCGAATGTCTATTTGTTTTTCGATTTGCGAGATCAATCGAAAAGTCGGAGGTTTCTTTTTCGGTTTTTCTTCCTTAGTACCTTCTTCACGTATGGGTTGCGTTTCATTTGGTTTATCCTGACTTCTATCTTCACTTGTAGTTTTCTTTTCTAAATTTTCTCCTACTTTCTTTCCTTTACCCTTATTTTGAGGTTTCTTTTCTTGTTCCTGTTGTTTTGGTTCCTGACTAGGCTCCATCATAGGCGGTTCTTTAATTGTATCAGTAGTTTCACCCTCTTTTCTAGCCCTAGTTGTTCGTTTAGACTGTCCCTCTTCATCCCGTTTTCTTTTCTCGTCTACATTAATTTCATGAGCATATACTGAGAACATATCTACTAGCTCATTCCAACATGTCTTTGATCTAATATCTGAGCTCGTAGCATATAAGTTCTCAACTGATAACTTTCCTCTACTAGCAGTATCATAAACTTGATTCCACAACTCACAATTAGAATCATCACTATCAACTCTACAAGCATAAGAATTTTGGCTTGTGGAGGCTTCAAAGAAGGTTTTCATACCCCCTTTTCCATAGTTTGATGCCAAAGGCCCTTTTGTTACATAGTCACAGATCTTTCGATCTACTTCTGTGACCCAATTCTTATCCTTGGCCTCTTTGAATAAGTTGCATGTCCAGTGTGGATGCTCCAAATCATCACACCAGAGACATCTACGTGCTTGGTTAAATGGTCTTCTAGCTGGCATCTGATTCCTAGGATTTTGTTCTAATTCTTTTGGTTTCTCCTGATCTCTCAATTTAAGCTTTTGCATACTCTTTATAGTAGCTATTTCAGTCGCCAAAGTCTCCACATGTTTGACGAGTGATTCTATTGATGTTTTTAACATTGTAATTTCTGAGTCATCCTTTCTAGGGTTATGAGAAGTGGGGTCATAATCTATCTTTCCTGACGCATCTCTTTCATATATCCTTAAAGTTTGCATCTGATTTCACTCCTGTCTTTGGGCTAACCTATGGACAGCTGCTCGAACGTTATCCCAATTTCCAGTAAGCCCACTCGCAGTCGCTCCATCCTCAAGCATCGGTTCTAGCTCACGTCTAAGAGAAGGATCTAGCATGTTTAGGAAATTTCGTAATTTATCCGATTCTAGAGCTGTTCGGTCTTCTTGAGGCATTTGGTTAAATTTTATATCAAACTCAGTTAACCCCTGAGTAATATGTTGGTCTAATTTTGTTGTTCCTACCCATCGCATGAATGTGGCTCTATTATTCTTATTGTAATCTTCATGCGAAAATTCAGTAAGAAGCCGAGTCTTGAAATCCGCCCAAGTCATGTTTGGTTGAACTACTCTCAATTGGATTCTCTCTCTAGTGAAACCATGAGCAATTCGTATAAATGTATCTTTTTTATTATCTTCTGGTAACCCATATTATTCTGTCAATTGTTCATAATATTTAAGATAAGCTGTTGCATTTGTTTCATTAAATTCCCCCCTATCCGTTTTAATTGCATCTATGATCTTCCAAATACGCTGCTCTTCAAAGTGGTCAGCCATAGTAGATAAGTCTAACTTTACAGATAAATATGAAATATAAGTATATAACTCTCGTAATAGTACGTCTATTTCTTGATCCTGATACGACTCCGTGGTAAAAGAAACAGAAATATAGAAAATATTCCTACTCCTCTGCCAACAAAAATAAAGAAAATTTTCCTACTGCTTTGCAAAAGAAAATTTTCCTACTATTTTGCAAACAAAAAGAAACTTTCTCTTTGATTTGGCAATAAAGAAACTTTTTCTACAATTTCGTAAATAGAAATAAAGAATCCTTTCCTACTACTTTAAAAATAAAAATAAAGAAAACCTTTCCTACTATTTTGCAATAGAAAAAATAAAGGATATTTTCCTATTGCTTTGCAAAGAAAACGAAACTTTTCCTACAATTTTGCAGTAAAGAAACTTTCCCTATTACTTTGTAAATAGAAATAAAGCATGCTTTCCTACTATTTTGCAATAAAAGTATAAAAACTATTCCTACTTTTTGGCAAACAGAAATACAGAAAATATACCTGATCAACCTTTGATGAAGAGGCTCTTTATGAATGTGATCTGTGCAAAATTTTTATATGCATGTGCAATCGTCTTTCACAAAAGTTGATAGATAAAGGTGATGTGATGAGGAACAGTTAGCTGCAGCTACAAAGGATGTCGACGCTTCTCCTTCAATCGTCGGGAAGTTGCGGACATAAGGCTGGTGGATCAGTCAGCCACTAAATCCCTCGGCACACACAGTGTGTATGAGACAATCGTAGGTGTTTTAGGTATATTTTTCTTTCGTCTAAGGTATCAGAAATTCTATATTACTGAAAAATCTATGAAATTTCGAGTAGATAATTGTAACACTTTAAACGTCTAAGAATCGTAAGGCTGGGCTGCTCTATATCTATCAACAGCTTCTTGAGGTGTAGGTAGTATCAGACTTTCTTCAGTTATTTTATCTTTAATAATTTCGTCATCTTGGATTTCTAAATGATTAGGTTGCGAATGTCTAATTAATGGTGGTGGAAATGAATCTATGTTATCTTGTTGGTCACTATATGCGATTGAAAATAATGCGACAAATCTATTCAGACAATAATCGTGAGAAATTGAAATTAAAGATTCGTGTGTAATAATATCCTTAAATACTTCTATTTCGACTTCTAAAGGTGCTTTATTTTCAGATGACATTTGACAAGAAAGAGAATGCAAATTGAAATTGGATTAATGCTAATGACAATAATTGGCGATTACAATGCTATAAATCAATGATATAATTTAATTCAAAGGTTGCTAAAACTAGAGAATCCTATACAAAAGTTTAATCAAGGATAATTTCTATGGATTTATATTAGATTTTCGGATCTTTGGTTTGTTGATTTTTCTCTTTTATCACGATGCTCTTCGACACTTTTGATTTCAATGTCTGCAAGAAACATTAGGACTGTAAGTAACATTAGAAGAATATCATTAAGAAACATAAACTTACATTATCATGCACATGCATATGTTGATGCAAATGATTTAATTCTCATAAACATACACATGCATTTAACATGTGTTCATACTCATGCTAATGCACATTCATACCTACTAAGATACATATACATGTTTTAACTCATGTATACATACATCTCACCTCACTCTCATATACATGCACACACACACACACACACACACACACACACACACACATATATATATATATATATATATATATATATATATATATATATATATATATATATATATATATATATCCAAAAGATTAACCTCTAACGCACAATGACAACAGATTCTCAACAAGAGTTGGAGAAATTTCTTCATAGTTTCTTCGAGACATCAATAAAACATCATTGCTTATAGTTTGATCAATACCCATAACGTTTAAATAAATGACGGAAGATGGGATATGAACTACTAGTGGACTTAGAAAGAGTAAAAGCTAATGCTATGTGCTACTATCTATGAATACATTTCATTGCTTTAAACATGTCTATTCACGCAGTGGAGAAGAAAGCCTCTTCATCCCTTGCTTGGCAATGATGATCCATCTTCTTCATTGCATAAAAAACACTCTACTTTTGTAACGTAGTTTTCCATGTCTTTTGATTTCTAATGTCATAGCTCTTGCTTCAGGGCAACATTATTCTCCGTTGGAGGTCCTCATTGCTGAAAACGCATTTGTCTACCGAATGAGACTGTGGTTAAGATCTCGAACCAGAACGATAGCAAAAAATGGAGATATAGACAAAACAAAATGCGTTTCTATGTACAAAACAAAACAAAATGCGTTTCTATGTACAAAACAATATGCATTTCTAGAGTAAATAGAACAACCATTTCTATGTACTGGCACGACTTCATTTTTTTAAGATAATCTGTTAAAAACAACAAGTGTCTGGCCAGAAACAATCTAGCATGATGCCTAGTCAAGGTGCCCGCACTCGTTCGTAATGCAGGAGTTTAGGTCAATCTTTGTTACTATCAAACCTCCATTGCTCCGACTCTCGCACGAAGCCTGCAATCTCAGATACAATGAAGGTTTCTGCACCAATAAACAAAAGAACGCAGAGCAATATACACATCGCAGAGCTAGATGGAAATGAAACATATCTCTCTCTTTCTCTAAGTTTATCTCTTTGTGCAGGTCTATAGCTGTCAACATCACCACATCTCTCCTCTCTATACCGGCATAGTTTCGCCTATGTTCTATCCCAGAATGATGGGTCACCATAGTCGATGCTCACAGTCGACTCCATGCACTTCAGGCTCCAAGGACACCGATCTGCATAGTTGTCTCCGAAAGTCTATTGTAGGCCATGCATGGCCGTGGAGAAGATACTATGAGGAAAGACTACAAATTGAAGCATGCAAGGAAATTTAGACAATGTTATCCTTCAATAGTGTCCAAGGAATAGAAGGGGAATGGAGAAAATTGTTGCGTTCAAGCGGTGCTAGAGACTTCACCATCAATGAGATGCTGCGCTTCGGTAAATGCACACGTAATACCGAAAAGAGTATCCTCCAAGTTGTCTTCAGCTTAGTCGAGCTAACCTTTCTAGTGCACACGGGAGTTTCCAGAAACTTAAAATCTTTTCCTTTAGGGTGTGGGAAGACTCTAACTCGATATTTCAGGAAATACAGGCTAGCAAAAAAAAAAATGTTACAGCATGGTAGAACGCTGCAGCTGGAAAAGATCGTGGATCATTGTCCGCAGCGATCAGATGGGCAGCGCATCATCATAGCAGTTATCGATCCATCCAGACTTGATAAAATGCGTCCTTCGCTCCTCCTGCTACTCCATAAGTATCAGATAAGAGGCGCAAAGACTTCCGTGAATAAAAACAACGCCCTTCGTGTTACGAACATGAGCTCATAATTTAAACTCCTATAAATCATCACGGACGCAGAGTATATACTCGCTTTTGAAAACATATTTATACGAAGAATATTATGAAAAAATAATATCCTTCTAAGCCCTGCTAAGTGCTGGGTGCACGGAATTATACGTGCAGACGATATTCTGGCATTCTTCTTGTACAAGACAAGCTGGAAACTGATTCTTGTCATAGCGTTGAGCTATGCCTTTGGTGTAATAGCTACAATCACATCGGTGCTGCTGCTCCTCTCTAGGAATCACAGCAGAAATTCGCACTGATACGAAAGCTTCTCAAGCTCCCTTCATACTCTTTTGAGGAGTCAGACAAGCTATGCCTTATCATAGACGACCAGCGCAGTCAACAGAAACCTCTCTCTCTACCGATTCTCTCACTCTGACTACTCCTCTCTCTGCCTGCGTGCACAAGAGCTAAAAGGCAAAAAGTAAAACTCTCTCTTAAGCAAACATTAAGAGCAAGAAGAGAAAAGGAAATAGTACCTACAAGAAACATTAGGAAATAACAGAGTTCATCACACATTTAAATACATACACAAGTCATTTCTAAACCACTCTTTTTGAACTTGCTTTAAATTCTCAACCTCACTTTTACCCATTAGCTTTCACCACACTTTAAATTAGCTTTATTCTCACAACTTACTTACTCCATTCTTTTAACCATTTTCATATATACCATTCATTTAAAGTTTCCCTTTAACCTCCTTTAATTGCATCTTTTACTCAAACCACTCCTTAAATTACTTTAGTTACATATTGCTTACATACCATTCTTTTTCCTAGCACTCATATAAACCACTAGTTATTTAACCATTTAATTTATCATTCTAATTTAATTAGCCTACATTTCTTATTTAAATAAATCATTTAATTTAAGCTTAGTTTAAGGTTTAATTAATTAGAACCTTAGTATTTAAATGCACACACATGAGTAAATTAATTAATTAAATCATATTTTATTTTTTTTTAATACATAAATGTTCATTTTAAAGATTAATTTAATTAAATACCTATTATTTTAACCCTTAAAATTCAATAAAACCCCTGAAAAATCTTCTTGAAACCTTTTGGAAACCCCTGATAACCCATTAAAAACCTAACTTTTACCCTAGCATTAACCAGGAATTAATGCTCCTAACTTAAATGCACAAGATTAAATGTAAATCTAGGGTTTTAAACCCATGATTCAACACTTCTATGGCCTACACACACATTATTTAAGCAGTTTAGGGTAAACCGTAGTATGAACTTTTGTTTTCTTCATCCATTTGATCCTGCAAATACTTTACAAAAGATTATTTCCAAGCAAAATATAGTAATAATGGAATTAGAATTAACCAATAATCATATTTTAATTTTCCTGGTTGTCAACGGAAAGGTTGGAAACTTTCCGACAGCGCGGCTTGAAGAACCGGAAAAAGAAAGGTCAAAATGTGGGGAAGACGAGAACGCGGAATTTCATTTTCATTAACTTGTTTAATAACCGTAACGCATTCACAGTGAATACGCCGGAAATAGAAAGAGGCGAAGTTAACAGGCTCACGAGAAGCTATGTCAACCATCGAGTAAAAGGGACGAGAAATGCCATAGGTTCGTTTCTGTAAGTCGAGAAATGCCATAGGTTCGTTTCTGCCTATAGCCGTGGAAATAATTCCATCATGGTGGCTATAGGCAGGAGAGGACCATTCTCTACTCCTTCTGTGGGCAAACAAAATGCCTCAGCAAAGGAAGTTAACATAATTACGACACGAGAAGGTAAACAAGTAATCGGCCAACTCTGCTCGGTAGTAGGTGTGGCAGCTATGGCAGATATGATCTGCGCATAGAACGATTGACACTCCACTGAATGCCAAGGCAATTCAACGAAGTTCAACAGACCTCGGACACGCAAGAACTCACTCACAGCAGGAGTAAGTCCCTCACGGAAAGCAGCAAAATTAGCTAGAGCCTCCATGATGTGCACGCGAAGTAGCACAAGGACATGAATACACAGAAAACACAGAGCACACGGAGCACACATACACAATAGCGATTAACAACGAAAAGAAGAAGATTAAGTAGATACTCGACAACGGGAGGCGATCGAAAACCTTAATCATCGTGCGGTGTTGAGATGATAACCTTCATAACTATGGCGTGCATGCATGTGCAGAATCAATAATACATGGTGATACGGCCACAACTTTGAACCATTGATCACTTTAGGAAGAGGAACTCCGGTCAATGTAGTCAATCGAAAAGTAGCTGGTCCCACTTGTTCACTAATTCGGTAAGGACCGAACCACCGTAATTTGAATTTACCAGCAGCACGATTTGCTTTAGCATTATAGAACAGGACAACTTGATCCACCGAAAAAACTAGAGTTTTGAGATACCGATCATGGGTACGAGCTTGCCGCAACTGCACTTCTTGAAGGACCAACAAACTTTCCCAATGATGTTCATCCAAAGTTCTGAGTGTGTCCAACCGAAATGGCAGAGAGTCCTCGGGTAACAACTTCTGAGTTATGGCCACACGTAAGCTTGGCACTACAATTTCCATTGGTGCTATTGCTTCCAACCCATAGGCAAGTTTGAAAGGAATCAGTATGGTTGCTACTTTGTATGTAGTCCGGTATGCCCATAATACTGCAGGTAGTAACTGATCCCATCTTTTTGGTGATTCCACAACCAATGTGTGCAGCATACTTAACAAGGTCTTATTAGTGCTTTCTGCCAATCCATTGGCACGAGGATAGTACGATGAACTGAATTTATGCAGAATCTGAAAAGTGTGTGTAAGCACTCGCATTAAATTGTTAGTAAAGTGTGTTCCTTGATCTGTCATAAGCTCCAAAGGTAATCCATAACGCAGGAAGACGTCCTTCATCAGGCATTTTGCCACCAAAATAGCTGTGGTGGACCGTAAGGCCCAAGCTTCTACCCATCTGGTAGCGTAATCTGTACAGGTCAGGATATAACGATTGTTGCTGAGGGTCGCTGGTGGTGTGATTGGTCCAATAAAATCAAGACCCCACTTCTGAAAAGGTTCCAAAAGCAATACAGGTTGCAAAGGAAAGAAATGGCGTTGTAATGGCTGTCCAGATCGTTGAAAATTGTCACACTGCTGCATGAACTAAGTTACGTCTTTGTACATGGTAGGCCACCAAAGCCCACTTTGCAAAATTTTCCGGTACGTAAGATCTGCTACAAAATGTCCACCGGAGGGTATTGAGTGTGCCAGAGCAATAAGTGAGTTGACTTCATGTGGTGGAATACAACGAAGCAAGACACCAGTATGATCCATATAGTACAACTGTCCAATAATCAACCGGAATCTACGACTCTGTACTGCAATTTTCCATCGCATCGCAGGGGGAGTATGAGGAGGGAGACATCCATCTGTTAGGAAAGTTAACAACGTATCATAGTAGGTAGGCGGCACAGGAGGTTCGGCAGGTTCATCTCGTTCGGACTTAGTAGCGTAAATTGCTGGTGTGGTGTCATCAACACCCACCGGAGCTTCACTGGAATCCAATCGAGAGAGAAAATCTGCTAATGCATGTGCAGTACCGGGTTGATGAATCACTTCATAATCGAATTCTTGTAACAATAAAACCCAACGTGCCAAGCGACCACCTAAATGCTGCTGTCGGACCAGATACACCAATGCAGCATGATCCACATGAAAGGTAAATTTTCGGCCTAGCAAATAATGCCAGAATTTCTTCACCGAATACACCAATCCGAGACATTCCTGTTCTATCACTGAGTAGTTCCTTTCTACAGGAGCGAGTCTGCGACTGGCATAGTAGACCAACCGGAACCATTTGTCCATTTGCTGCATTAAAATACTGCCAATAGCGATATCCGATGTGTCTACAAAAACATGAAATGGGCGTTCACAATCAGGAGGTTGCAGAATTGGAGCCTGCGTCAATAATCCTTTTAGACAATCGAATGCAGTTTGACATTCTGGGGTCCATTCGAACTGTCGTGGAGTGCTTGTCACGAGTCGATTAAGTGGTGTGGCGAGATGAGCTAACCTTTATAAATGTCGACCATGCCACCGGATTTGACCCAGGAAGCGCATCACTTCTTTCGGCGTGGTAGGCACAGGTGCTTCCAACACAGCTGCAACTTTGTCTGGATCAACTTGTATGCCTTGTGTAGAAATAATATGGCCAAGGAGTTTACCACAAGAAACCGCAAAGACAGATTTGGTCGGGTTCAAGCAGAGTCGGTAATCACGGCATTTCTCAAAACAACACCGTAAATGATACAGGTGTGCCACAATCTTGTCGAATAAGGAGAAGTCATCTAAGTATACTTGCATAAAAGAAGTGAGGTAGGGTGAAAAGATTTCCTGCATACAACGCTGAAAGGTGCTAGGAGCATTCCTTAACCCAAACCACATGATCGTACAAGCGTAAACACCCCAATTCGTAATAAACGTTGTTTTTGGTATATCTTGCTCAACCATTCGGACCTGGTTATAACCACTGTAACCGTCCAAAAAGGAGTACATCTCGTGTCCGGCCACTTTGTCCAGCATTGTGTCGAGAAATGGAAGAGGAAATGGTTCAGGTACCATGGCTGCATTCAATTTTCGGTAATCTACACAGATTCGAAGCTGCTTGTCTTTCTTCAGTACAATCACGGTCAGGGAGATCCATTCAGCGTGCTCAATGGGTACAATGAATCCCACCTTTAATAGGCGATCGAGTTCGGCTTTGACCTGTGCTGCATAGTTGGGATTCATTCGGTAACTGGGTTGTTTAATTGGCTTTGCTTCGGGTTTAAGCACGACTTGATGTTGATAGATCCGAGGGTCCAGACCCTTCATATCGCGGTAATCCCAGGCAAAAACATCAAAAAACTCACGCAAGAGTCGGATCAAATCTTCTTGAAATTCCACGAGCAATCCAGCCTTAATCTTAACAGGTCACGGGTGCACTTCATCACCCAAATCATAGGTTACTAACTGGTCTTCTGGAACATAAATTTGACGCGATTGCCCCAGGTCGTCAGTTGCCTGTAAGAGTCATTGCAGAGTGGCTTCATCCATAGCATCGTTATCATCGGCATCTGCATCTCCGGTCACTGACATAACTGTACATGCGGCCGGACTCCAAGTGTCCGCTACTGATTGCAGGTCTACAGTACCTAAGGAAATCAGGTCTTTATTGTTCTTCAAAAATGCTTCTTCTTCATCGTCAGATAATCCATCCAACATGTGGACCGGCTCTACTACATAAGGTCTGGCATGCAGCTCGCAAGGCTAAATGGCATCCAGTTTGACAACATATTTACGGTGGTTATCCTTAAAAGTCAATTCCTACGCTGACCAATCCTGTATGACCTTGGCTTGTTTCAACCATGGTCGATCGAATAGTAGATTATAGTCGAGGCTGGACTCCGGTAGTTCTAAGACTACAAAAGTCATCTTAAACGTGGTACCCTGCAAAGTGATTGGGATATTCCTTATGAGTCCCACCAGATGGACTCGAGATTGATCTGCCATTCTGACAGAGAATTGAACGGGCTCGATTTGCGTCCACCCTAACTTCTTGCAAAGCGCTGCACTTGCTATGTTTACACCTGAACCACCATCAATTAACACTTGTTTAATCTTGTGATTTTTATGCCAGATCGTGATTAAGGGGACGGAATGATCCACCGTAGAGTCAGTTTCCGGTTGTATTGTTGTAGTCGTCGGAGTACTAGGAGATCCAGGACTAACCTGTTGCTGGAACTGCTGCCTAACTCCTGGCACCAAGGTGAGTAGCTGTCCTAAAGGGAGTGTAATGGAAGCCTTAGAGAGAATATCCCATACCTGATCTGCTGGAATTGTACTCTTCCCCGATTCTGATGATGATTCTCCTATTACTGGGGTACAATCTTGTTTATTCGCTCCCACCTTTGGCAGGGGAACCTGTGTCATGAGAATTGGGTCGGGGAACACCGTAGGCTCTCTGGTGGTCCATTGGCTAGCTTTATTATACATTCGATGTTGTTCATGGATACCGGGTTCAAATACCTCAGTTGCAGGTTGCAACTGCTTACCGGATCGTGTCTGGACCACTGCTACTTGTGAATCCACTGGTGAGATATAGACCATATTGGTCATCGGGTTCTGACGCTCTTTCTTTCTTTGATCATATTCGGCTGCATCCTTGCAGAATCTTCGGATGTGACCAAGCTCACCGCAAAAATGACATTGAGGTGGTGGCAAGGAAGTACCTTCTGGTGATGTACCTGTCTACCATCGATTTGCATTGAAGTTGGTATTCCGCTATCCGCGATAATTCCTGTATCCTTGCGACTGATTGTTTCGCATTTGCGGTGGTACGTAGTGAGTGGCTGGCTGTCCTGGTTCCTGTATGATGGCATTTACAGCTGCTCGTCCCTGCACTTTGGCGTTATACGCACAATTTTTGGTTGAATGTCCGGTGGTATTGCAGATAGCACAATACATCTGATTAAGGGCACAGGTAGCACTGGCGTGCCTAGGATTTTTGCACTTAGTGCAATACATCTGTTTTGTCGGATCCTCTGCAACGTTTTTACTGGCTTTCATCCACTCCAAGTCTTCGGTGAATCCTCCAACCTTATGCTCGAGTTGCAGAGCCATCGCAATAACTGCATTCAGTGTCATAGCTCCCACACAACGGATGATCATAATTTGTCTTAATTGTGGGGTTAACCCGTTAATAAACCATTGAGTTATCACATCATCCGGCAGATTGGCATGTGCCGGTGGCAGTTTTCTTAAATGAGTTCTAAACAATGTGGCATATTCCTGCACAGTCTGGTGCGGCTTCTGCCTATTGTTCTGCAAATAATCGAAGATTTCGACAAGATTTTTCTTCAACCGGAACCTCTGTAAAAACGCATCCCTTATCACCTCATAGGTAACGAAATGATTGAAATCATACTCTGTTAACCATCGCGCTGCTTCATTGACTAGTGCTGACTGAAACACGATGGCCTTGTATGCCGAATCGGGTGGATGGTTTAGCACTGCATAACTTATTTCAAAGGTGCATACATGGGCATCAGGATCGTCACCTGGAAATCCACCAAACTTGGTGTAAGTTACCCCTGTTGGGACCGGTCGGAGTGGAAGTGGCTGTTGCTGTTGTTGTTGCTGTTGTTGATTACTCATGGTGCTGGTAACGATACCGTTGCTGTCTCCTGAGTTCTGAGGAGGTGTTTCTGGTCCGTCAGAGTCTGTATGGTCAGACTGCTCACCTTCCAGCTTGAAAATAGCGTTCAGTCTCTTATGGATCTCCAAATCGAAGAGCCTATCCTCAGCTTCCCAGGTCGGAAAATTTTCCCCGAACAGTGGTGTCCGAAATGAAGATTCACCAGGAAGTATCACACTGTCATCGGAAAATTGTAAATTCCCTGCAACTGGGACCGAACTGTCACTGGAATTTGTCAAACTTTCCCCAAAATAGGGTATTCTTTCACCGTTAATGATCTCTTTGGATAGCACAACTCTACCCCCGGAAAGGGTCGATTCCTAACTAGACGGGGTCAGGTCAACTGCACACTGCGTCCTTGTACACTCCGCAATTACTGTACCTTCTGCAGACTGCACCGAAATCACACCGGAATCGGCCGGAATTTTTGTATGTGTCACCGGAATGGTACCGGAATCACTGCTAACTAGCTCCGCTCCTTCAACCACTGGGCTTAATAGGTCTATGCTTTTGCCTCCTGGGGGTGTCCCTAAAAAATTTGGTACTGCCCAAGGATGGTGGTCTCTCCTGTACTTTGGATACGACTCGTCGGACCGAGTAACCGGCATATATCACTTCTGCACCACTTGCGTACTACTCTACCTTACTGTTGATTCTCAATCTGTGGCCACCTTCCCACAGACGGCGCCAGTGTTAAAATGCACATTTACATTACAGGCATTTTAAGTTCTTTCGGGTTCTTGGGAGTGATAGGGGTCCGATAACTCAGAGGCCCTGTAACTTGATTTTCCCAATCAATTGATCCGAGTCACCGTATGTTAATGTTCAGAACTCTGTTTAATACGAATCACTAACGCAGAACTCGAGTTAGTCCTCTCACAGACTTACTACTCAGACTATTGTTAGTCCTTCCACAAATTTATTGATCATACTCAGGCTAATGCTTTCTCAATACACAGCGCCAGAGTTATTCATTACTTTAACACAGACTTACGATCCTTAACTTAAAAGAATCTATGTCAATCACAAGTTACTGTACTTAACAAAGACGAAACAGTAATACTTAGATTTCTCGAACACGGCACTACAACGACTTCCCAGACTGCAATCGCCCAGACAGACAGTCTGGCGATACTGCTCGTTGTCACCGGATCGTCACCGCAATGTCCTTTCATTAGTTTATAAACAGATACATCATTTTGCAATGACCTTTCAGTTCGTGCGAAATACGAAAAGTAGAGAATTACAATATGCCAATCCGACGGCTTACAATATTTTCCATATTCACTCTCTCACACACACACTCTTCATACCTCTTAGGCACACAATCGCTTGTATATAGTTCCTATTTCTACCTAGATATAGATATTGTCAGTTTGTATCATATTCACACATCGTAATTTGACATCCATATATAGATAGTGTAGGTGAGCCTCAAAGCTTATCGTTGCACTTGAAATCTTTTCTATTCTCTCTCTATCTCTCACTCATCTTCTTTTTGAGTATTAAGCTATCTATGTTAAGGTCCATCTATTAGAAGATCTTGTAAACATATGATTTATTATTATTGTGGCCCACCCCACTTCCAACATATGGTATCAGATCTTAGAATACCAATAATAGATTCATAATGTTTTAACTCTTACTTCACTTGAGAATGAACAAGCTAGTGTTCAAGATGCACTACAAAGTTATATGATTATCACAGGTCCCAAAGATTCAAATCTTCAGTTGTTTAAAGGATAACTTAAGCATACATTTGATATAAATTACTTAGGTATTTTACGTTATTATTTAGGGATTGAATTCAAGTATAAAGATGACTGTATCTACATGACACAACAGAAGTACATTGAGAAATTATTGGAAAGGTTTGAGATGACAAATTATTAGCCTGTGTAGACACCTATGGATGTCAATGTGTCATTATAGTTAGAAGCAGATTTAGAACCATTTGATGCTACATTATATAATCAAGCAGTTGGTTGCTTAATATATCTATGTAATACACAAGACAACATTCCATTTGCAGTTTCTCGAGTATCCAAGTTCATACACAATCACTTCAAGATTTAGTGGAAAGAAGTAAAGAAAAACTCACAAGAAGTCTTGCACGCTATTGAACCTTGTACCATTGTGACATTGAAGGGGGGGATTGTTAGAAACAATGTCCCAAAAAGTCCAACTTGGTAGCCATTACTTGTATTCTTTCTGGAATATTGTACAACAAAAGTCACGAGTCGTGTTGGATAGAACAACTCACTCCCATGCTAGCAACAAGGGTTCAAAACCCATCCGATGCAGCTTGGATGATTGCAATGCTTTTCGAAAGCAATGGCATCGATAGCGAATATTTTTTGAAAAGTAGTTTTAGTGCCTAATTGTTGATACTTTGCAAATTTACGCGATCAGAGTTTTTTTTGTAAAATCTATCATAGCTTTTTCGTAGTTTTTCAAAGGAGCTTTTCCATGCGCTCATAAGCTATATAAGAACAAGCAAAGCTCTCTTTAATCATCACTCAAGAATCTTTAGCAAGAGTTCTACACTCTTGGAGGTGATCAAGGAATATCTTCCCAAGTTACTCAAGGAGATATTGGAGGCCATCTTGGAGGAGGAGTTCTCACATTCTTGGAGGAGTTGTGGTCTACGCCTTAGTGATTATTTGGAGGAGATTCTGTCAGCTTACCATCAACATACATTGTTGATTTATTGTGAGTAGTAAGTCTATTTCTGTTCTTACTTGCTAGTTCACTCATTTCCTATTTAGGTTGATAAGAATTTGGGTTTTCTATAAAATAGTTCTAAAATATTAATATTCTCCATATTCTCACATACACACTCTTCATACCTCGTAGACACACAATTTCTTGTATCTAGTTCCAATTTTTGCCTACATTTAGATATTGTCAATTTGTATCATATTCACACATTGTAATTTGACATTGGAATATAGATAGTGTAGGTGAGCCTCATAGCTTATTGTTACACTTGAAATCTTTCCTATTCTCTCTCTATCTCTCACTCATCATTTTTTTTATTGTTACGATGTGTATGTTCAGGTTCATCTGTTGGAAGGCCCTATAAACCTATGACGTATTGTTATTGTGGCCCACCCCACTTCCAACATTCGAACTGTTGTACACCAGAAATAGGGTGGGAGGGAGGAAAAATGGGGGTAAATAGAGTGGTAAAGGGGTGAAAGGAAAGGGTGGGAGGGTGGGAAAATGGGCAAAATGATCCCCAAGAGTGTAGATGATCGCCAAAGCTTCTCTCAATGAGGATAAGGCAAGACCACCAATACTCAAACACCACCACCACTAAAATGATCACCAAATGCACCACCAAGACCTCCACCTAGCGCTCTCATACCATGTAAAGAGTACACATCTAGAAGCAAAATGGAAAGAAGAGTGTACTCATAAAACTAAAGAGTGTGAGACTCAAAAATGAGTAGACCATAAAATGGGAAAACTCACATGGATTAGAGTGAGCTTGCCAAGAGCATGGAGTAGGTTCCTCTATCTTCTAACCAAGTACAAATGGAGGGAGATGTCTTTCTTTTATAGATTTGGAAGTGTGTCTCCAATGTGAGATAATTCCCCTTGAAGGAGAATGAAGACACTGATAGAAGCAAATGGCAAGGTACCCAAATACAAAAGTGATACTATATAAAATGGGAATAAACTCACAATGGAGTGCCTCTTGGACACAAAATGGAGATGCACTCATGGAGATACAAATGTAAACAATGTAGGAGCAATCATGTTGTGAGCACTTCCTCCCCTAAAGGTGGTTTAGTTAGAGTTGCTCATAAATTGCAACTTGTTCATAATGATGTCTGTGGTCCTATATAGACACCTTGTTTTGGGAACTACCTTTACTTTGTGACTTTCATTGATGATTTTTCCATGCAAGCATGGGTTTATCCATTGAAAGAAAAGCTCGAAGTGTTTGTGTGCTTCAAACAAATTTCCCGTATGGTTGAAAACCTGTTAGCATGTAAATTGGGCACCCTCATTCTAATTGAGGGTGGGAATACATGTGTTTTGATTTCAATGCATTTTTGGCTGAGTGTGGGATAAAAAATCAGTGTACAATGCCATATACACCTCAATAAAATGGAGTTCAAGAAAGAAAGAACAATTCTCTCATGGAGATGGCGAGGTTTATGATTAGAAGTCAAGATTTACCACATAACTTATGGCTTGAGGTTGTTATATGTGCAACATATGTACTTAACAACTTTCCCACCAAAGGACTTCAATCTATCACTCCATATGAGGCTTGGAATGGTCAAAAGTCATATGCTTCTCATTGACGTGTCTTTAGTTTTCTGGCATATGCATTAGTGCCTAAAGAACAATGCAAGAAATTGGATGGTAAAGCAATAATATATTTTTTTTGGGTACATTTCTCAAAGGAAAGGCTATTGTGTGTATCATCTAGAGACTAAATGCATTTTTGTAGCCATCATGTTGTTTTTATGGAAGATGCAACCACTACTTTCATGCACCAAGGAGACATCAGTGAGCTCCAAAGATGACACTTTGCTGTCTCTTTTTACAAGTGGAGAGTCAAGAGCTAGTCCAAATGAGGCTATTTCTCAGCCTTTTCCACATTCTACATGATGATATAGATCATCCCATTTCTGATGGAGATCTATATGATGCACTTGATGATGAGAAACCTGATATAGAGGAGGCAAAACTATGCCTAAATAGCTTGTGCAGACTTTAAGAGATAGCAAATTAGATGCACCTCTATCATATCATACTCATTCAGGATCTCATAGTGCTTCCTTTACATCAGATTGCATAGCAATGGCTGCCTCTAATCTTTGTGAAGGGAATTAGCCTGTTTGTTTTGATGAAACACAAAATTCAAAAAACTAGATGGCTCCTATGCAATCAGAATATATGCTATTATGAAGAACGGTACCTGGCCTTGGCCATTGGAATTAAATGGGTATACAAGTTGAAACATAAGCCTAATGGATTGATAAGTATAAGGCTACGCTTGTTGCAAAAGGTTATGACCAAGAGAGAGGTATTGATTTTGATGCACTATAAGAGTACTAGGGGTGTAGCGACACCCTCGATTGAAAAAAAAAGCAAGTATCATCGCTTATGCAATGCTTCCTTAAAAAAGTGTTGCATAAGAGATGTTTAAGAAAAAAACCCAAAAAATAAATCGGGGCTATCACATATGCGATGGTGAGCATCACTTATGTGACTTTTAGCTCTAGCGTTGCTAGAAGCATCAAATCCTAGCGACGCTTCTAGCAATGAAGGCAAACTTCCTGCGATGCTTGGGCATCACATAAGAGACCATCCAAGAGTTGAAAAAAAAAAATAGCTTTTTCCCGAGATCGAGCAAGCGAACAAAGACGAAGAGCGAGTGTACTGGTTGCAAGCGAGTCCTGAGGTAGGTACACACACATACACACACATACATACACACATATGCATACACACACATGCACACACATGCACACATATGCATACACACACATACATACACATATATACACATAGACACACATACACATATGCATACACAAACATGCATACACATACATATGCACATATGCATACACATACACATATATACACATATACACACATACATACACACATATACACACACACATACATACTCATATACACAAAGATACACACATATACACACACATATATACACATATACATACACATATATGCACACACAAACAAACACACATATACATACACATATACACACATATACATAAACACATACACATATACACACACACATATACATACAGACATACACACTCATACATAAACACATACACACACATTTACACACACACACATATACATATATATACAAACACACATACATACACACATATGTAGACACACATACATACACACATATATAGACACACATACATGCACACATATACACACACATACATACACACATGTACACACACATACATACACACATATACACAAACATACACACACATATACATATATATACACATACATACACACATATACATACACACACGCTCATACACACATACACATATACATACATATATACGCATATACACACACATACATACACATATATACACACACATACATACAATCATATACATGCACACATATACACACACATACATACACCCATATACACATATACACACACATACATAGACACATATACACACATACACATACACACACATATGCATACACACACATACACATACACATATAGATACTTGCAGATAGACACACACATATACACTCACATGCATACACACATATGCTTAGACACACATACATACATACACATGCACATACATAGACACACATGAATACACACACAAAGATACACACATAAGCACATATGCACATATGCACACACAAATATACATATACATACACACACATAGAGACACACACATATACATACACAAACATAGAGAAACACACATACACACATATACACATGCATACATACAAACGTACACACATATACACATATGAAAACACACATATACACACACTATACGTACATATGCATACATATACATACACATACACATGTATACATACATGTACATACATACATGTACATACATACATGTACATACATACATGTATACACACACATATGCACGTATCCACATAGATACATACACACACATACACATAGTATACATACATATGCATACACACACATTCACACATGTATACATACACACACATAGATACATACACCCACATATACATACACACACATAGAGACACACACACATACACACACACATAGAGACACATACATACATATGCATAAATTATGCACATGCATACGAATACATACATACATACATGCATACACACATAGAGACACACACACACATACATACATATGCATAAATTATGCACATGCATATGAATAGATACATACCTACATGCATACACATATACACACCCACATACACATATACACATATTCATACACTCACATACACACCTACATACACATACATATATATACTCACACATATACATAAATACATACATATATGTGCACATACATATACATACACCCATATACACACACATGCACATACATATACACACATATATGCATCACACATATACACATACTCATACACATACACATACACATACACATACACATTCACATACACATACACATACACATACACATGCACATACACATACACATACACATGTAGATACTTGCACATACACACGTATACATACATACAGATATAGATACACCCACATTACGCACACAAAGATACACACATACACATGCATACACACAAACATACACACATTCATATATAACAACACACATACACTCACTACATATATATATGCATACACACACATACACATGTATACATACACGTATACACACACATACATATGTATACACATGTATACATACACACACATACTATACATACATATGCATACACACACATACACACACATACACATACTTATACACATACACATACACATACACATACACATACACATACACATACACATACACATACACATACACATACACATACACATATAGATACTTGCACATACACACACATAGAGACACACACATACACAAACATACACATGCATACACATAAATGTACACATATATACACATAAAACCACACACATAGGTACATACACCCATATATATATACACACACACATAGATACATACACCCACATATACATGCACACACATAGAGATACACACATACACACACATAGAGATACACACATACACATGCATACACACAAAGGTACACACATATACACATAAAAACACACACATAGATACATACACCCACATATACATACACACACATAGATACATACACCCACATATACATTTACACACATAGAGACACACACATACACATACACACACACATAGAGATACACACATACATATACACACACATATATACATATGCATACACAATGCACATGCATATGCATACATACATACATACATGCATACACAGAGCCCATAAAAGTCATATTGGTCAAAGTCAACTACAACCAAATTCAACCACAATCAAAGTCAAAAGGTCAAAGTCAAATTGGTCAAAGTTAACATGTTCAAGGAAAAAGTCAACATGGGCAAAGTCAAAGTGTTCGAAGTTCAGGTGTCAAAGTGCACAGGCAATGCACAATTAATTTTCCACAAAGGGTGAATTGGAGAAAGTGGTTGCAGGTTGCAGAGATATTTCTCTAATTTCCCTAAGGTTCAAAGTGTTTTTTAAAATGTTTTGGAAGGTTCAGGTGAATCCTCTCTTAGGTGCACAAGTGAAGAATTAAAAGGTAAATGTGACGGTATGTGAAGCGGCAACGTACGCAGAAGTGAAAATATGGCCCCCCAATTAAACTTTTTGTTTATTCTAAAGTCACTACAGGACAAAACAGGGATTCATTGGCTGCCCACTTTTGGAGACAATCTTGGGACATCAAAGTGAGCACCAAGATACTCTTGCAGTTAGGAGCATACATGAATCGACACTCAAAACAAGGCAAGGACTATTCTTGGACGAAGAAAGTGTAAGGAAGGAGAGCATAGTCTAGGCTAGGCAAGAGAGAGAAGTGCAAGAGATACAGAGTGTGCGACGCAGAGAAGTGAAGTGCAAGGTGTGCATGAAGAGTGACCAAGGAAGCGTGTAGAGAGTGCTAAGCTAGTCCCCCAAGGATCCCAAAGTTCCATTGAAGCATGTGCGTGCCGACCGAAGGTGTCCATCCCTTCCCCCTTATTGGAAGCTTGGTGCAAGGTGTGCACTAGTGCAGGCTTGGAGAAGGTGGAGGTCTGGTGCAGAGAAGGCCGGAAGCAACAAGACCCTTGGGTATTTGGTATTTTGTGATTGAGCATTCTGTGGGATTTTTCACAGAAGCATTGGATTGTATTGTGCATCACCATTGTATTTGTCTTCTTATAATCAATCAACAGAGGCTTCCAGTGTGTATCTTTCTCATTGTCTTCCCTTTTCTCCTACAAACACTCAAATCCCTTCTTGTCCAAGAATCTCCCAACAAAATTTGGCACACTGGGTGGGACTTCAAGGAGATTTGAGCATAGGAAAAACCAAGTGCAAAGTGTAGAAGAGGTCAAGTGTCGAGAGCACTACAGTGCTACTTCATTGAGCTAAGAGGTAAATATGCTTATCAATTATCTCATACTAAGAGGACTATGAATAGCCCATGACCACAACCCAGTCCCAAACATTGAGGGTCACCTACAAGCAAACAAGAAGGAAGGCTATTAGAAGATCCTCCAGTCCACTTTCGTCAACTTCATCAGTAAAGAGCATGACAGGACAAGTAGAGTTGGAAACCTTACTATCAAGATTAATGGGAAGGTTTTTAGCACTATGCAAAACTAGAGGCTTACTGGGAAGAGAGGATGCCTTTTTGATACTCTTCCTTGCCACATTAGAAGGGTTAGCAGACAAATGGTTCGGTCAGTTTGCTGAGAACCATTTCACCACTTGGGACTTAATGAAAGATGCATTCAAAAATCAATTCCAACATGGAAATACTACAGAGATCATCATAGAGGAATTAGAAAACTTGAGAGTGGGTCCAAGTGAGAAGTTTCCAGAGTTTGTAACTAGGGCCAAATCACTAATGGCTAAGTTGCCAGATCCTCCACATGATTTTTTTGTTAAGAAATGGTTAGCTAAGCCACGTCCAGTTACCACCCAATGTAAAATCAAGGAGTTAGTGTTGCCCACAGCCTCCATAGAGGATTTCATCAACACAGCTACATGACTGGAGCAGATAAGGCAACAATATGGAGCAATTTCTTCTAAACCACCCTATTCTACAGAAATGGAGGATCCAGTAATCCAGCTAAGGAAAGAGTTGGAGGGCTTAAAAAGGAATAAGCCCCACAAAGAGGACGAGAATGCTATTACTCAGTTGAGGAAGGAGATTGAGGCATTAAAGCTCCAAAAGGAGGATGAAGCCCAAGCAGAGGAATTGGCTCAGCTGCAACAGGAGTTGCTGCAACTCAAAGGGGGTGGCATTAAGAGTGGACTTTGGTGTATCATGTGCAGCAAGCAAGGTCATATAGTAAGTGAATGTCCTCTATTAAGTGTGACTTGCCAACTATGCAAGAAAGCTGGTCATGAGGCCCAGGAATGCCAGTCAAGAGGATTGCTTGGAACAACATATTGGACACAAGGAGGACCCCTACCACCAGCAAATGTGATGGCGGCTGCACCAAATCAAGGTAACAATTACAACCCTAGACAGAGGGATAACTTTGGAAATTGGCCAAGGAGGCCAATTATTTGTTTCAGATGTGGAGAATGTGGGCATTACCAAAGTAGGTGCACTCTACCAAAAAATTTCCCTCCTTGCAGGAACTACCCAGAGGCCAGAGACCACTATACTAATTGTTGTCCTAAGAACCAAGCATCTTCATATGGACCCCACATTCAAATGATTTCTGTGTGCAAAGAAGAAATGGTAGATCAAGCTAGGGTGCCATCACCATCTACCAGGGTGGTGTAGTTAGAAGAAATTGAATCTTTTACAGTGCAGACAAGAAGCAAGGGGAAGGCTCAAGTGGAAATAGGTCAAGAATCAATGATTAATGGATTGAACAAAGACAAGGTTGCATATGAAGACAAAG
Organism: Ceratopteris richardii; assembly: GCA_020310875.1. Lineage (NCBI taxonomy): Eukaryota > Viridiplantae > Streptophyta > Polypodiopsida > Polypodiales > Pteridaceae > Ceratopteris > Ceratopteris richardii. Next base: position 64,929,255 of record CM035414.1, on the reverse strand, counting down.
CCACCACATGTGCAGATACAAGGCAAAAAGAAAATTGCATAGGTACGAGTGATGCCATTGGACATGCATTCAACAGGGCTCATAAGGAGTTTGATAAGTCAATTGGAGCCCATGCTCTTAAGGAATCAGAAGCTTCCAGATTACTCAAGTCCATGAAAAAGGAGGTCAGTATTTTTTATTTAATAAAGATGGATGGGAAGTTCAGGTCAGAACTCTTGCAGATAATCGATGAAATGTCCACAACAAGTTTAGTGGCAAAGGCTGCTATTATGCCTAAAGATAAAGGTGTAGGGGAAGCACCCCTCACAGATTATAAGAGCCCTCGGCTAACAGTCTCTATCAAAGGTCATGAGTTTCAAGGAGTTATTGTGGATGGTGGTTCTGGCATTAATTTGATGCCTGAATATACCATGAGAAAGATTGGACTATACCCTTCAAGACCTGCCAACTTCACTGTAACACTGGTAGACCAAAGCATAGTAAAGCCTATGGGAGTGGTCCCTGGAGTCCCAATCAAGATATAAGGTACCATCTTTAACTTGGATTTTGTTGTTTTAAGGCTGCCACAGGTAGAAGAAAGTTTCCCCCTGTTAATTGGAAGACCTTGGTTAAGGCATGCCAATGTGCTGCATGACTGGGGCAAGGACACAATGTGGTTAAAACAAGAGGGAAAAGAGTTGCAGCAGATAATTTTAGAAGAAGGAACAAACAATCAGAGAAATACTAGCATGATGTAGATAATTGGTATTTGTATGGAAGAAGAATTGTTAGACAACCCTGAAGCAGATCTATTTGAAGGAGCAAATATATATGAAGATGAAAACATGTTGGCTTGGCTCCATGCAGAAGACCCATCTTCCTTCTATGGAATTTTTCCAAACTCAAGTGGAGAGGAAGCATATGAAGAAAAAGAGTACATCATTCAGGTTACTGACTCGAGTGAGACAATCTTAGTCAAAGGCCATAGAAGAGAGAAGAAAAGAAAAGCCCTTAAGTGCAGCAGTGATGAAGATACTTCAAATCATATGTCAATGGCCAATTTTTTATGGATACTGGTATGGATATCATCTGTTATGTCAATTTTTATGATAGTAAGTGCAGGGCTTTACAAGGATGTCGAAGGAGTATCTGCAAGTCTTTGGAAACAGAGGATTCCATTGGATGAAGAAGCTGGAATAGTAAAAATGAAAATTTGCAAATTAAGTTATAAAGTTGCTGAAACAAAGATACAAAAGATGCAGTATGGAGGAGATAATATTTTTCTGAAGGAATTAGGGTACCCCTATGAGATGACCAGTGTGCCCAACAAGAAGACAAAACCAATGAAGTGTAGTACAATGGGAGAATATGGAGCAGTTTCTCGGAGTCAACATATCAAGGTCACGGCTCAAGGCCTATCATCAAAACAACTGAAGATTCATGGATCACCTGGAACCTGCAAAATTTGTCGAGGTTGTACATAGCCTTCTCATGTCATTTTTGTTAAGTTTTAGTAGTTTTTATCCCTTCTTTATGCTTCTTTCTTGAGTTTTAGCAAATTTAGTAAAATTTGTCGAGGTTGTACATAGCCTTCTCATGTCATTTTTGTTAAGTTTTAGTAGTTTTTATCCCTTCTTTATGCTTCTTTCATAGTCCTTGGCATAACTACAATTTTTGGAAATTTTTGGGAATTTTTCAAGCATTTTTTAGAATTTTTCTAGCATTTTTCATCCTTTTCCAATGTCATTTTCTTGCCGAATTGGGGGAATAAAGGAAGCTCTTTGTGGTTTTGAGTGAGGAGATTGGCCTAGACATGTAGGAATTTTTTAGAATTTTTTGGATTTGTTTTGTATTTTTTTGGATTTTTTATGTATTTTTCTTCAGTTTTTTTTTTATATTTTAGGAAAAAAAAAGGGCCCCCCCCAGGCGTTTTATTTTTTCCTAAAAAAAAGGGGTAGGAAAATTTGGAAAAAAAATCTCTCTCTCTCTCTCTCTCTCTCTCTCTCTCTCTCTCTCTCTCTCTCTCTCTCTCTCTCTCTCTCTCTCTCTCTCTCTCTCTCTCTCTCTCTCTCTCTCTCTCTCTCTCTCTCTCTCTCTCTCTCTCTCTCTCTCTCTCTCTCTCTCTCTCTCTCTCTCTCTTCCCCCCGTCCATTTTCTTTATTATTTTATTTTTTATGTTTCTTTTAATTTTATAGTTTGTTTATTATTTTCATTTACTTTTATTTTAGTTTTATTTTTATCTTTTATTTTTTCGGCAGCGTGTTCAAAAAAAGAAAGGGAGAGAAAAAATTATTTTATTTTTTTATATAAATAATTAAAATATATAAAATATATATATTTTTTAATTTTTATGGGTCAACCCTTTTGCCTCTGGATCGCGCCTCGGATGGTGATTTTTTTCAAACTTGGAGTCATCTTCATGTATTTTGGCACCTCTGGATTCATTTTTTGACTTAGTTTTTTCAAACACCTTTTCTCTGACTTTTGGTCAAAACCCACATGTTTTGAGCACATTTATCACTTGTTTTTATTTTACCGCATGGTCCACATGGTCTATTCTCACTTTGTTTTAACTTGTGTCCCACAATTGTTGGTGCAAACAAGCCTACACACATTGGCTTGAACCCTTAGACTTATGGAAGACTAGCATGGATAAAGGTTTATCAAGGTTTCAATCAAAAGCAAGGCTCATGTGAACATATGCTTATATGTTCTTACTTGTTTACCCCTTGTAAAAGTCTAAGTGACTTGACATTTGTTTGTAATCACTTTAAGTCACTTACCTACCACTAGAGTCGTGGATTTTTGAATGTTGAGATTGAGAGAATATCTCCCTACTTTTAGAGGAGAGATTCAAGGGAGCCTAAGTTTGAATTTCAAATTCAAATAAAGACCAAACTCCTATAAAGGATGTACTGAAAAAGTCGCGGGTTAGACTCCCATTCTAGCTCACTCCCCGAGGCATATTTTCCTTGTAACTCATTGTGTGTGAGGGCTACTCTATACCCAACATCACACTACCTCATTTAGCTGTGCTTGCCAAGCTAATGAGATTGTACAAACACATATATCAATAGAAGTATACATTCATCATCTCTGTTTTGTCTGAGTCACCTACTCCAAGTCTGTCAACTTCAAAGAAGCATTGCTCTGGATCTACTGAACCAAATCAAGTGTTCTATAGCTCATTGGAACCAGCTCAAAGTCTACTACAAGCATACAAAATTTCAAAGGATTCCATTCAGCCATTTGGGAGAAAATCAAGTCGAGGTGCACACTGGTATTTGTCTGCAGAGTTCCTGAAAAATCGGGGGTAGATATAATTTTGCTAAACTTATTTCTCAGTGCATACTTTATCAATTGAAGTGATTCTACTTGTGATTGGTAGCTTACTAAGGTACATTGATACTCCCAAAAGGAATTGTTCCAATTTTAAGTGTGCTGGACACACTGAGTAAAAGTCTGAGCAGGTATCACTACAGGAATAGAAGGTTTTGCTTGATTTGTGAAGTACCAAGTTACCTGTTTTGATTTGGTCATTACCCAAATCATTTCCAAAGCACATATATGGTTTCTTTATGTCATTAGGAAGCTAAGCTTGTGTACTAAGCATATCAGAAGTGAAAAGAGGGCAGGTGTGAAGCAGGTTTTGCAGCACCAACTGATTTCCTGAGTGCATCCATCCATCACTCTCAACAGTGGTATCAGAGCAATAGAAGGTAATCATGGGTGATGGTTTCCCTTCCTTCATTGACAAATTGGACAGAAACAACTATCAAGCTTGGTCATTGAGAATGAAGACCTATCTACAAGGGAGAAGTCTATTTGGATACATATCAGGAGATGAGGAGTTGCCCTCATTCAAGACTAGAGGACTACCTACAAAGGATGAGCATGAAAGACTTAACCAATGGTGTGCAAAGGATGCTTTGGCAAGGTCTTATCTCTTAAACTCTATATCTGACTTTCTTTTACCTCATGTAAGAAATTGTAAGACTTCCCAAGAGACTTGGGAAACCTTGTCAAATTACTTTTCTTCCAACACAAGGGCTAGGAAGAATCAATTATGGATAGAGTTCACAACACTTAGAAAGCAGTCCAAGCAATCAGTCTCAGATTATGTGACAAAGATCAAAGATGTGGCAGACCAACTAGCAAGCATTGGAGAGGAAATTGAAGAGGAGCAAATAGTCAGGCAAGTGACAAATGGACTCAAGGCAGATGACAAGTGGGAAAGTTTCACCACTGCAATGGACCTCTACATGGACATGCATACCCCTGATCTCACAACACTCATGGGTCAACTATTTACACATGAAGCAAAGTTCACTAAAGCTGGAGATCAATCAAAAGGTAATAACCCCTCTGCTCTCTTTACTGATAAGAAAGTTAAAGATAAAGGCAAGAAGAAACAGGATGAAGAAGGCTCTACCTCTCAAGCCAATTATGCAGGGAGAGGTAGGTCATCTAGAGGAAGAGGCAGAGGAGGTAAGTCAGGTAGGGGGAGACCCTACAACTCATCACCTTGCAACATCTGTGGGTTGTCTAATCATACCACAGATGAATGCTACAAGAACTACAAAAATCAGAGAGGAAGAGGCTACTCAAGAGGTGGATACTCTCAAGGAAGAGGTAGATTCAACCAACATCAAAGCTACAATGGGTACAACAACCAATACAACAATAATTACAACAACAACCACAATGGAAGCTACCAAGGTGGATTCAGAAATAGAAGAGATTACAACAACTACACAGAGGAGCAGGATGACTCCCTATTGATCATGAATATGACCTCCAAGATAGGTACAAATGATGATCATTTATTTTACATTGACTCAGGATGTTCTAACCATGTAGCTGGCAATGTGGCATTACTTTCTGATTTGGAAGAGCCCAAGGGCAAACATCAGGTACAAACAGGTGATGACACTAAACACTCTGTGGTCAAAATTGGAAATGTGAAGACATGTGATGGTAATCAGAACCTATTAAGCAGGGTACTCTATGTACCAACAATAACTAAGAATTTGATGAGTGTTGGTCAGATTGTGGAGAAAGGTTTGCAGGTCAGATTCACACAACATGGAGCATATGTGGAGGACCCAAAACAAGGATTCAGAAGGATAGCCAAAGGGGAGAAATCAGGTAGATTATTTACATTTGAGCTAGAAGATACAAAAAATATTGCTTTGTATAATTATAAGGATCAGACACTCTCAGAGTTAGAGATATGGCATAAAAGACTAGGGCACATAGGTGAAAGGACTATCAAGCAAATGTGCAGGGATCAGTGTGTGCTTGGGATACCTAATGTATCCAAGCAACACATGATTTACAAATGTGGATCATGTCAATTTGGTAAGTCTCACAGATTACCCTACTCAAGGAAAGGTTTCATGCATGAAGACTACCTAGACTTGGTACACACAGATGTTTGGGGACCTAGCAAGGACCCTTCCATTTCTGGTTCAAGGTATTATGTGTCCTTCATTGATGACTATAGCAGATGGACCATTTTATATTTTATGAAGCATAAAGATGAAGTGTTTAATTGTTTCAAGAGGTATCTTGCACTTGTTGAGAATCAAACAGGTAGAAGTTTGAAGAGGCTAAGATCAGATGGTGGAGGAGAATACTTCTCCAATGAGTTTGAAGATTTCTTGCAGGAAAGAGGCATCAAGAGAGAGATCACTACAAGGTACTCACCAGAACAAAATGGGGTAGCAGAAAGGAGGAATAGACTTATAGTGGAAACAGCTAGGTCTATGCTCAATGAGAAAAAATTACCAAATTACCTATGGGCAGAGAGTGTGTCCACTGCCACTTACCTCATCAATAGGTTGCCATCCAAATCACTTGATGGCATGACACCTTATGAAGCATGGCATGGTAAGAGACCCTCTCTAGATAATTGCAAAATCTTTGGATGTGTAGCATATGTGCATATTCCCTCACAGGTAAGAGGAAGGCTAGACCCAAAGGCAGAGAAATGTATCTTCATTGGTTATGATTTGAACCAAAAGGGATACAGATTCTACAATCCCACAAACAAAGGGTTCAAGGTAAGCAGAGATGTCATATTTGATGAGAATGACTCATGGTATGAGAATGAATGCAGGAAAGTGAGTCTACCCTATGACATGGAGGAAGATTTTCCAAAGCTTACCAAAGAAGAGCCAACTCAGCAAGAAGATTCAAGCTCAGATGATGATACCATCAACCTTGAAGAGTTCAAGGCTTGGAAATCCAAAGGAAAGATGAAGATGAAGCAATTGGAGGACAAGGCAGAAACTTCTACTCAAGCTATGAGAAGATCTCAGAGAGAGAAAAAGAAACCTATCAGATTTGGGTATGACACATCACTTGTAACTAAACATTCTGTATATCTTGCAAAAGACTTGTTGAATGAAGAACCAGGTACCTATGAAGAAGCAATTACAAAGCCAGAATGGAGAGAAGCCATGGATGAGGAGATAGAAGCCCTCCAAGAGAGTGATACTTGGGACTTGGTACCCAAGAAGGATACTATGAAGGTAATAGGATCCAGATGGATCTACAAATTGAAGAAGAATTCAGATGGAACTATTAACAGGTACAAAGCTAGGTTGGTAGCCAAGGGTTTTGCACAAACCCAAGGCATTGATTATGAGGAGACATTTTCTCCTGTGGCCAAGATGCCAACTATCAGAGTATTGGTGAGTGTAGCTGCATCCAAGAATTGGAACATGTACCAATTGGATGTGAAGAATGCATTCCTAAATGGATGGATATCTGAAGAAGTCTACATGTCACAACCACCTGGCTATGAAGATCCAAGAAAGGTACATTATGTTTGTAAATTGAAGAAGGCTCTGTATGGTTTGAAGCAGGCACCTAGAGCATGGAACTACAGATTGACCACCTACCTCCAAGACCAAGGATTTGTGATGAGCAAAGCAGACACTTCTCTATTCATAAAGAGAAGTAGTACAGAGGTAATTTACTTATGTGTTTATGTTGATGACATCATCATCACAGGTAATGATGTCAATGGGATTAGACACATCAAGGGTCAGATGATGAAAGAATTCAAGATTAGTGATCTTGGATTACTAAAATATTTTCTAGGTCTTGAATTGATCTACACAAACTCAGGTATATACATCACTCAAAAGAAGTATGTACAGGATATGGTCAAGAAGTTTGGTTTGCAGGATGCCAAGGTGTCTACTACTCCAATGGAGGTTAACCAAAAGCTAAGTGCTCATGAAGGAGAAGAAATCAAAGACATTACAGGATACCAAAGTATGGTGGGTAGTTTGAACTATGCTACCTTGACTAGAATTGACATAGCATATGGAGTAAGTGTGCTTAGTAAATTCATGCACAAACCTAGAGTACCTCACCTAGAGGCAGCCAAGAAGATCTTGAAGTACCTCAAGGGAACTCAAAGTCATGGTTTGTATTTTCCTTACACATCAGACATTGATATTAAAGTCTATTCAGATGCAGATTGGGCAGGATGCAAGGATGATAGGAGGAGCACCTCAGGATACATTTGTTTTGCAGGAGATAAGCCTATCTCTTGGTCAGCTAAGAAGCAACCTACAGTGGCATTGTCATCCACTGAAGCAGAGTATAGAGGACTTGCAAATGCTACTCAAGAAGCTATCTGGTTGAAGCTTCTATATACAGAGTTAGGTCTATTCACAAGATCACCTATCATATTTGGAGATAACACTAGCTCTCTTCACCTTGCAGCAAATCCAATTTATCATGCCAGAACCAAACACATAGAGGTTCATTACCACTATGTGAGAGAGAAATTGTTAAGTAAAGAGATTCAATTGACATATGTTTCTACTAATATGCAATGTGCAGATTTACTTACCAAGGCATTGGATGGAAACAAGCTAGGAAGATTCAAATCTATGATTGGATTGCAGGAAGTAATTGAAGAATGAAGAAGAAGACTTAAGCCAAAGTGTTTGGCTTGAGGGGGAGCTGTTGGTGCAAACAAGCCTACACACATTGGCTTGAACCCTTAGACTTATGGAAGACTAGCATGGATAAAGGTTTATCAAGGTTTCAATCAAAAGCAAGGCTCATGTGAACATATGCTTATATGTTCTTACTTGTTTACCCCTTGTAAAAGTCTAAGTGACTTGACATTTGTTTGTAATCACTTTAAGTCACTTACCTACCACTAGAGTCGTGGATTTTTGAATGTTGAGATTGAGAGAATATCTCCCTACTTTTAGAGGAGAGATTCAAGGGAGCCTAAGTTTGAATTTCAAATTCAAATAAAGACCAAACTCCTATAAAGGATGTACTGAAAAAGTCGCGGGTTAGACTCCCATTCTAGCTCACTCCCCGAGGCATATTTTCCTTGTAACTCATTGTGTGTGAGGGCTACTCTATACCCAACATCACACTACCTCATTTAGCTGTGCTTGCCAAGCTAATGAGATTGTACAAACACATATATCAATAGAAGTATACATTCATCATCTCTGTTTTGTCTGAGTCACCTACTCCAAGTCTGTCAACTTCAAAGAAGCATTGCTCTGGATCTACTGAACCAAATCAAGTGTTCTATAGCTCATTGGAACCAGCTCAAAGTCTACTACAAGCATACAAAATTTCAAAGGATTCCATTCAGCCATTTGGGAGAAAATCAAGTCGAGGTGCACACTGGTATTTGTCTGCAGAGTTCCTGAAAAATCGGGGGTAGATATAATTTTGCTAAACTTATTTCTCAGTGCATACTTTATCAATTGAAGTGATTCTACTTGTGATTGGTAGCTTACTAAGGTACATTGATACTCCCAAAAGGAATTGTTCCAATTTTAAGTGTGCTGGACACACTGAGTAAAAGTCTGAGCAGGTATCACTACAGGAATAGAAGGTTTTGCTTGATTTGTGAAGTACCAAGTTACCTGTTTTGATTTGGTCATTACCCAAATCATTTCCAAAGCACATATATGGTTTCTTTATGTCATTAGGAAGCTAAGCTTGTGTACTAAGCATATCAGAAGTGAAAAGAGGGCAGGTGTGAAGCAGGTTTTGCAGCACCAACTGATTTCCTGAGTGCATCCATCCATCACTCTCAACAACAATTTCCTATGTGAACCCTTTGTAGCTCTAATGTCTGATCATTTCAAGCCTCTCTAGACCTCGTTATCCTACACCCTCACCCTCCCTTAACCTTATACCCAGCCCTATCCTTACCCCTCCCTGCCCAATCCATCTCAGCCCCCTCAGCCCTCCCTTCCCCCTCCCCTCTACCCTCCCATTGATCTCCTTTGCTTTTCCATGCAAAAAATTCCACTTTTGGCTTCTTCTCTGGTGCTTGTTCTCTCCTGCTTCTGGTGGACTTAGTAGCTGCTCAGGTGTCCTATTGGAAGATTTTGCAACATAAGAATCATGGTATCATATCTGCTCAGAATTTTGGATGTAGCTCTCCGGGACGGAAAGCACATTAGGTGGTGGGCAACTGTTGAGCCCATAAAAGTCATATTGCTCAAAGTCAACTACAGCCAAAGTCAACCATATTCAAAGTCAAAAGGTCAAAGTCAACATGTTCAAGGACAAAGTCAACATGGGCAAAAAGTGTTCGAAGTTTAGGTGTCAAAGTGCACAGGTAGTACACGTCTCGGGACATCAAAGTGAGCACCAAGATACTCTTGCAGTTAGGAGTGTATGTGAATCCACACTCAAATCAAGGCAAGGACTATTCTTGGACGAAGCAAGTGTAAGGAAGGAGAGCATAGTCTAGGCTACGCAAGAGAGAGAAGTGCAAGAGACACACAGTGTGCGACACAGAGAAGTGAAGTGCAAGGTGTGCATGGAGTGACCAAGGAAGTGTGCAGAGAGTGCTAAGCTAGTCCCCCAAGGATCCCAAGGTCCCATTGAAGCTGTGCGCGTGCTGACAGAAGGTGTCCATACCTTCCCCCTTATTGGAAGCTTGGTGCAAGGTGTGCACTAGTGCAGGCTTGGAGAAGGTGGAGGTCTAGTGCAAAGAAGGCCGGCAACAACAAGACCCTTGGGTATTTGGTATTTTGTGGTTGAGCATTCTATGGGATTTTGCACAGAAGCATTGGATTGTATTGTGCATCACCATTGTATTTGTCTTCTTATAATCAATCGACAGAGGCTTCCAATGTGTATCTTTCTTATTGTCTTTGCCTTTCTCCTACAAACACTCAAATCCCTTCTTGTCCAAGAATCCCCCAACACACACATACACACCCACATACACTTACATACATACATACACTCATATACACTCATATACACTCATATACACACATACACACATACACACATACATACACATACACAAACACACATACACACCCACATACACATATACACACAAAGATACACCCACACACACATACACATATACACACATACACATATACACACATACACATATACACACATACACATATACACACATACACATACCTACATCCACATACCCATACATATACATACACACACATATACATATATGCAGATACACACACATACACACATACATACACATGCATACGCATACATATGCATACACATATATATAGATACACACATACACATACATACATATATACACATATATACACACACACACATATATATATACATATATATATATATATATATATATATATATATATATATATATATATATATATATATATATATATATATATATATATATATATATATATATATATATATATATATATATATATATAATCGATTTTGTTTTATATGTACAGATATTATGGATTGTGCTAGGGAGAGAAAGGTGAAACTTACCTTCATAAAAAATCTTATGAGAGGTAAAGTTCCACCAGATTCTTTAGGGGTTGTCATGCATGAGTATGCAGACATGCTCGATGAGGAGCTCGACGTCACCATACAGATAGTGACCTAGTGGCCAGAGGAAGGTTTTGAAATGAAAAGAACTACTCCTCCTCTACTCACATGCACAAATCTAACAAGCTATGGAGGAAGGAACAAAAGATAACAAAAATGTTGAATGAATTAAAATGGAAATGAACTTACAAAGATTGCTCTATGAGCATGGAGACTCCATGAGGAGTGGAAGCACACTCTTGGCAATGAGCTAGAGTGGAATGACATGTGGAGTGAAGGGAGGCATAGCTTATATGGAATTTGGGAGAGTTCCCTTGCATGTGGGATATATGTGCTTGCATGAGAATGAAAGTGGACTTGGGACAAAAGGCTGGAGCATGGAACTCTCAACACCCCCCCTCCATGTGATGACCCTTTTGTTTTTAATATAAGGGACTAGTGACATATGGGATCACTTAGTCCATTTGGTTTTTAGGATCTAAGGACATATGGGATCCGTAGACATAACTTGGACATATGGGATCCAAGTTTGGGACATATGGCATCCCTTGGGATCTTGGGATATATGGGATCCCAAGACATATAAAGGGTTTACAACATGGGGTAGGTAGTGTTTATGGAACCATTTGCCATGTTTTGAGCATCATTCTTTTTTGTTGTTGTCTTTGTTGATGTTGCATCCTTCTTTGGATCCATTGATGGGATTTTGGTAGCATCAACTTCTTTGTTGTGGACTCTGTGTTGTTGATTTTGAGCATGTCCTTGTACATTTGGAGATACATATTTGATGTGTGAGAGCACGAACATAGCCTTGGGAATTTTTTCATGGCATTGGGAAGGTCCTACCTTGAGTACTACTCAAGGTGGTGTCTAATCCCTTACATAGGGCTTGTCCAAACTTTGACAAGACAAGGCATAGTACAAGTTTGTATCCTTAATACAAAGGTGGCTACATATTAAATTTACATCCTTGATTTTCAATAATGTTGTGCCCACCTAAGTCCTTGTCTAAAACAACTATTGGGCTTCAGGTTTGCAAACTTCCAAAATGCTATGGAGCTCATGGAGCATGGTTTTCGAAGGTTCTTCATGTTAAGTATTGAATAGGGACTTAACATTTCATAAAATATAAGAGAGCATTTATAGTTTAAGGATTTCCACAGATTTGAATGACATCATTGATGATGTCAATGTTCACATCCATTCAATCAATACTCTCTCTCAATCTCTCTCTAGACTATCTCTTGCATAGCTATCAGACAATAACTATGCACACCCCGAGAATGGGATATAGCATAGTTAAAAAGGGATTCACACTCTGGTTTTTTTCAGAAATGACATCATTACTTATGTAAGAGGAGGTTGACTTGGCCATCCCTTTCTTTGCCTCTCTTCAATGTTCAGGCTATCTCAATGCAAGTACTTCAGCATCATTGATTGTTTGTTTGAAGATGTCTAATCATCGCATCTTGCACGTAGCATTGAGCGGTAGCCAGCAGATGCCGAATGTGGAAAAATGGCACCAACTGCAATAGAAGGTTGATTGAATGGAAGTTTTGAGCCTAAAATTCCTAGAATCTTGGCAGGAACAAAGTGCCAAGCTACCTCTATACGACGGTGGAGTGAAGCTCATGTCCAGCCATTTCTCTTGCTCGTTCTTTTCAGATCTGCAGTGCTTGAATTTTTTCTTGTGTGTTGTCATAGAACTCTGCACCTTTTTCGCTTCTGAGTTGCATCATTTCATTTTAGCGTTATCATCTGAAGTCATCAAACATTTCTTCTTCTCTCTTTTGCCCTATGAATGTGCACAGATGTTCTCATGATGGAAGGTGCTACTCCGGAGTTTTCTAGTTTTCCCACTATGTGAGGCACTTGTTGCTTGTCTTGCTTCTATAGCAGTTCGTTACCACTTCTGCACTGAAGGAATGGAGATGTAGTATCTTTTGGCTGCTACAATCTGACTGGGCCATTCAAGAAGAGGTAGGATGCGGCAAGCAATGTCTTTGGTTTCCTACCTAGTTGATGGTTTGATTGCTTGCACAATCTCTTCACATGGATTTCTCGAAATTGGTGCCCAATAGTAGTGTGAATGGCAAATGAAATTGCAGTAACACCATGCACTGCTATTTTGTGTCGCCTTAGTTGGCATAGTCACACATGATGCCTAAACTCTCTGCATGATTGCTAGCACCGTTAACAAGAGGGGGCCTTGATTTATTGCATGTGTAGATCCACAAGCATTCATTAGAACGTGCACTCTGTCACACAAAGCTTTAGGCAAGATGGAACAAGCCCTGGTTGGATTTGTTCACCTTAAGAAGACGGAACAGTCCTGAGCTTGCCATGTGATCCAAAACAGCCCACCATCTAATTCATGATTTTACTTGCTCTTGGTAGTCTTCTTTAGCTTTGTCATAACAGAAATCATCTCCGACGACAGGTTCCAAAGCTTTGATGGATCCTATCAAGTGATTATAACCACTATTTATTGCACATTCTATTGCTCAAAGAACTCTAATAAGCATTGTTTACTACACATTCTACTGTTCAAAGCACTCTAATAAGCATTTTTTACTACACATTCTAGCGCTCAAGAACTTTATTGGATAAATGAAAATCTCAAAGATGCAATAATAACATAATGATGCAACTTCCAACAAAAAGAAACTATGATGATGAGTAGGAAACGTAATGAAATGATGCTAATCATGCTTAAAGGAAAAACATGAAAATAGTGCTTAAAAGCACTCTTATTGTAAGATTTGATAAGGAGGGAGGGAGGCATTAAGAATGAAATTCATACTAATGAAAAAGATAACAAAAAGAAAAACTCTAAAGGAGATACTATCAAGAAGTAACCTATGCTCTGATACCATGTTGAAATGAAAAGAACTACTCCTACTCTACTCGTATGCACAAATCTAACAAGCTATGGAGGAAGGAACAAAAGATAACAAAACATGATGAATGAATTAAAATGGAAATGAGCTTACAAATATTGATCTATGAGCATGGAGACTCCATGACAAGTGGAAGCACACTCTTGGCAATGAGCTAGAGTGGAATGACTTGTGTGGAGTGAAGGGAGGTATGTCTTATATGGAATTTGTGAGAGTTCCCTTGCATGTGGGATATAGGTGCTTGGATGAGAATGAAAGTGGACTTGGGACAAAAGGGTGGAGCATGGAACTCTCAACATAAGGCTCTTCTACGGCTCCATATGCAAGAAGAGACTTATCTACTTATAGCTATGTTTCTTTTCATAAATTAATATTTTTAATGATATTATAACACATGTTTTTATTCATTTTTACCTATTCATTTTCACGACACCTATACCACCTTCAGCTCATGAGAGCACAACAAGGGTGCCTATGAGGACATGCATAGGCAGCCTAGGGCTGGAGTGTGATATAGACTCTGATGGGAGTATAGTATATATGAGACATGGATTGGAGTTCAAAAGAAGAATGAGAGCTTTATGTGACTTCTATCTACCTTTTGTTGACTTGAAATGGAAGTAAGTATAAATTTTACATATAAATTGAGATAAATATTTAATGTTTTACTTATATGATTTTTTTTCTTTTTGTAGTGAGTTTGATGAGAGAGATAGAAAATATGTCCTTAGTTCATTGGAGATAGAATTTGGCACTGGGTGGTCCCATAAATGGTGCCTGAAAGACATGTGCATACTTATGGCACATCATCGCGATAATGCATGGTATGCATTGCATTTATTTGTTATATTTAGGATTTAGGGTTTATGTATGTATGTATGTATGTATGTATGTATGTATGTATGTATGTATGTATGTATGTATGTATGTATGTATGTATGTATGTATGTATGTATGTATGTATGTATGTATGTATGTATGTATGTATGTATGTATGTATGTATGTATGTATGTATGTATGTATGTATATATATATATATATATATATATATATATATATATATATATATATATATATATATATATATGCATATACATATACATATAACCCACCAAGCCTACACCACCAAATCCATCCTAGATTCAAGTGTAGGAGTAGCCATTGCTACCACTGCTTTATGAAAGTGTTGGGGTAAACGAGCACTAGGACCCATAAGAATGAAGCTACAAATGGTTGATGGACACATTGAGAAGCCATTAGCCTTGCTAGAAGGGATATCTCTCACCACTTGTGGTGTAGAATTTGAGCACACCTTCGTCATTTGTGATTTTGGAAAAAAATCATGCATACAAAATGATATTAGGAAGACCATTCATGCGACAATTGCAAATCGTACAAGATTGGGGAACTAATTCCTTGTACCTGCAACATTTAGGAGTGACCATCAAAGTTAACCTCAAGGATTATCCCCATTGCAATGTACCCCCAATCGAGTGGAATACCATCCATAGGTCACCTGAAGAAACAGAGTCGATGCAATCTATAGAATCAGACCCGTCATGGTTGCATGAGGAAAATCATCTGTGGATGTGTAAGGTAGCCAAACAAGAGGAAGAAAAATTAGAAGCCAGAACCTTAGGTTCAGAATGACATCTACAAACTCTTCAAGATCTTGTTTATGCATTGATAGTGTTTCTTGACGAGGAATTCGAGCCTCACGATTGGGTAGAGATCCTAGCTACCATGGATATAGTAGTAAATGAAGAACAGTGGACTCCTCACTGTGATGAAGACGGATATGAAATTTCAATCTTTATGATAGAACCTTTAGAGGAAGAGCATGTCCTAGGAGAATGCATGGATTTGACTCAAGAACTAGATGAGACTAATAATGAGGACCTAGATTCCATTAACATGGAACCCTTCTGTTCAACAAAAGAGGAGTACCTTTACTTTGTGGAAGCCATTACCCTTGAGTTGGAAAAGGACAATCAAACTGAAAAACCCAAGTCGCTCACAAAATGTAAAGAAAATAAGCACAAAAAGAAGAAAGAGAAATTACCTAAGACAAAAGAAGAACAACCCCTCATGGAAGTACCGGAGAACTTTAAAAAGTATGAAATACAGGACAGAAGAATCATGGTACAGATGCCTAAACAAGAAGCAGGCATTGGAGAAGTATACGATAATCGAGAGAAAACCAAAAAAATAATAGTTACAACAAAAGAAGGAGAAGAAAAATGCACATACATAGGGCATGCTTTGACGAAAGAAGAAGAAGAAGAGTTAATTGCCCTATTGTGAGAATATAGATATGTGTTTGTTTGGAGTTACAAGGACTTGAAAGGAGTAGACCCACATATATGCTCCCATAGAATTCCTATGACCCCAGAGGCTAAGCCTTCTAAGCAAAAACCATATACCTATAATGATAACTATGCTGCCAAGATTAAAGAGGAGATAGATCAATTGATAGAAGTAGGATTCATTTATGAAATTGAACATACCAAATGGGTATCCCCAATTGTGGTTGTGCCAAAGAAAAATGGGAAATTGTGTGTGTGTATTAACCTTAAAAAAGTTTATGCTGCCATGATTAGAAACATTTATCCTCTTCCAATCACGGAGCATTTATTGGAACACATTGCAGGCAAGGAAGTCTATAGCTTTCTTGATGGATTCTTAGGCTATAATGAGGTAGCCATTGCTCCTCACCATCAACATAAGACAACCTTTGCCACAGGGTGGGGCATATTTGCATTTCATGTGATGCCATTTGGGCTGACAAATGCACCCGCCACATTTCAACGATTAATGTGTCATGTTTTTAAGGAATTCCTATGAAAGAACTTGGAAGTTTATGTGGACTATTTGTGTGCTCACTCTAACATGAGGCAGACCCACATCCCTAAATTAAGGCAAGTATTTGACAAATGTCGAGAATATCAGGTCTGCTTGAACCCAAAAAAGTGTGTTTTCATGGTCAAGCAAGGCAAGATTCTAAGACACATTGTGTCAAAGAATGGAATCTCTACGGATGAAGAGAGTGGGTGTGATTGTAGACCTATCCAAGACAAAAAATGTGAAGGAAGTACAAGATTTCATGGGACATCGTGGCTATTATCGATGATTTATACACATGTATGTGATTATTTCAAAGCCTTTGTAGTCTCTTTTGACCAAGTTTGAATGGCCGGAAGAATGTGAGAAATCATTCAATGAACTCAAACAAGGCTTGTGTTCAACACCCATCTTAACTACACTAGATTGGAGTAAGCCATTCCATGTGTATGTAGATGCATCCAACTATGCCATAGGGTGTGTTGACACAACCCACAAACGAAAGCAATATAGATCTTCCCATACCTTATGCAAGTAGACAACTAAATGCAATAGAAAAAAATTACACCACTACGGAGTGCAAAGGATTATGAATTTTTTATGCAGTAAAGAAATTTAGGCATTACTTATTGGCGAATAAGTTCACATTCTTCATGGATCATTAGGCATTGTTGTACTTAGTTAATAAGCCATGTAACAGTGGATGACTAATTCCATGGTTTCTATTATCAATGGAATATGACTTCGAAGTAGTAGATAGGAAGGGAAAGACCCACCTTGGAGTAGATCACCTTTCACAGTTAACTATTGGACAAGCCCCCCAAGGAATAACAAATGAACTACCAGATGCATATCTGTGTAATCTTGAGATAGTACCTAAATGGGCCAAGACTATTGTCCCTATTCTCACATTTGGACCCAAGAATCCTAGGATTAGGATTAGAGGAGGAGAGATCACCAAGTCTCAAAGATACTAGATATTAGCAAGAAGTATATGCAAACAAGATAATCAAAAAATTCTTGCTTGTTGTGTAGACAAATCAAAATACAAGAATTGGTTGCAATTACCACATGTAGGTGCATTAAAGCAACATCACTTGAAACACTGTACATTGTAGACTCTGCACAGACTAGGAGTGTACTAGTCTTCTATGGAAATAGACGTCTATAGACTACGTAAAGAATGCCCAGTTTGTTGTGACAAACCACCTATGGAGCATGCCATGCTATACCAGGTGTCTCTTACACGAGAATGGAGTGAACCAATGGTAACATACTTGAGGATGAAAACATTCCCTCAAGGAATGACTTTAGCAAGACAATGAAGTCTACAGCAAGAAGCTCAAGACTACAAGCTTATTGGAGATAACCTATACAAACGAGGGAGAGATGGATACCTGAGACAATGTGTTCATGAGAGTGATTATTTGAGCATATTAGAGACTGCACACCAAGGTGTTGTAGAAGGTCATTTTGGCCCCGATAGGATAATCAAAGCCATACTATTCGCAGGATGATGGTGGCCCACTCTTCACATGGATGCACACACCTATGTTAAGAGATGTGATGTGTGCCAAAGAACCCAGTTTTGTAATCGCAGAGATGAAATGCCACTGTAACCCATGACGGGAGGACATGCATTCTCTAAGTGGGGTATAGACTTTGTGGGACCCATTAACCCCCTTGCGAAAGGTATGCATGTTGAATACATCATAGTAGCAATAGATCATCTCACCAAATGTATAAGCTAAGGTCACAAAAAGGAATGATACACACATGACTGCAAAATTCTTATTTGAAAATGTCTTTATGAGATATGGATTACCTATAAAATTAGTGAGCGATTGAGGAACCCACTTTCTAAACCAAGTCATTGAATATTTGTTATAGGATTTTATGGTGATTCACAAGAAATCTGCACCATATCATCCTCAGGCAAAGAAGCATAAGGAGCAAGAAAAGAGAATATGAGAGGAAGCTCAGGCAGAAGCTCTAGAACACATTAAACGCATGAAACTAAGAAGATAAGGAATAGGGAGAGAACATTATAACCATCTCAATGGCTCAAGGTTAGACATTAGCACTGACAAAGAAACACCGAGATATCCTATGGCCATGTGTCAAACAAGGTCAATTGCTCATCCTAGCATAGTGGATAGGAAACCATTCATTACAAGTCATGCTAGAAAAAGGCAACACCCACCAGAGCTTGGGGCTTTAATTGATTCCGGTGCTACGACTAGTGTGATTAGGTGGTCCCACTATAAAGATTTAGAACTAGAAATGTGGCCAATTGAGGCATACCTCATAAGGCTAGGAGGCATGGAAAACCCTTGCATGGGTGAGGTGGACCTTCCTATCCTCATACATGAGATAACCATGACTATGCAACTCCTAGTGTGACATGACGGCGACTTGATAGAGCTATTAATCCTTGGACAAGATTGGTTATACAATCACTCAGTGGACTTAAATCTTAGGAAATGCTCCCTGCAAATCGAAACCTTAGACCAGCAGTGAGTGATACCGCTTGAATTCCCTAACAATACCCCCCTTGAGGAAGGTAACCTTAGACCATATGTAATGAATGCAAATGAGGACCAAAAGATCTTTGGATAGATAAGTCAAATTAATTCAACATCAACCCATGCGAGGCTAGAGATGACTCACCTTCACTCCAAAGATGTCAAGAGGTTTCCCCCTAGTCTTCCTTTGAACAAGAAGAGTTCACCACCCACCAGATGGGTTAGATGGACTACTTCAATGGTCAAGTGGGTTGCATCAGCAGACAAATGGGGACTCCACACTTCCAGCAAACCTACCTAGATTTGTTGTGCAGAATGCCTCACTTCTTGATGGGCAGGTCACGAAAGTGTTGGACCTCCATTCTTTTACAAACCAGAGTGTCGACATACCTCTCAAGCACAACCATAGAGAAGTCAACCATGACTTACAAAACTAAATCGATGACCATACCAAACAACCCAAAGGTGGAAGCATTATCAGCATGTCAAGGCAACCGATACAAAGCAAGTATGGGTACCAAAAGGTTAGAAAGCACCAATGGTGTCCAACAGTGTAGACCATGATGAGAAGAGTAGACCATGATGAGAAGAAGTCAAGGTAGAATTAGATTCAATGTCCAAAATCTCCTCGACCTTCTTCTCCATCAATGAGAACTCGAGAAATTCGGATTGCCAAGAAGTACCTAACCAATTGACCCAACCCCACAAAGATTTGGGTACCCAAGACCTGTCTTTTAGCTCAACCCTCAAGCCATGTAACACACATTTTTTCGAAATCACTTCACCCTTTGACACCACCACTGCCAGATTCATCCTTTGTACATCAACCAAAGAACCAAACCCACTACCTAGCTCTTAGAAAATGGATGCCAAAATGTGTCCAGAAGCCTCCACACGATCTTTTGTACAACATAACACCTCTCATTACTAACCCTCATCCTTGTAATAATCCACCCACAACTAAACTTTATTTAAATTCATCTTCACTAACCCACTATCACTTGTAATAGAATCTCAGCACAAGCAATGTATGCACTATCTAAAGCATGTAGGTTGTCATGACCTACATTAGTTTCTAACAAATCACTGCATATACCACATCACAACACACGGCTACACATGTTATGCAGCAGTTATCAAAAGGGATTGCGGTCTCACTTTATTGGGATCATAATTAATTTCTATGCTAATGTGTTATCCTTTTGTAGCAGATCATCTACGCACTCATTCAGATCATCATGCAAACTGAAGGAACTTCCGATGCTGGCACCAGTATGCCAGCAATAAATTTTGGTAATTTGTTAGCTGAGCCTTACGCTGCTATGAAACCACTCGAATCTCAAGGTTTTATGGGACCCATGCTGATTGAAGATCCTCCCCTATGAAGAACCAAAAGTACATAGCAACTCCTGTTGATGCAAATGTTCAAGCCTACACATTTGTCTTAGCATGGAAGACATTATGTGGAACTAGCACTTGATGATTCATGTGAACTATAGCTTGTAACTACTTGAACATTTACCATTGTAAAACATTAATTCTTTGGAGAATCTTGTAAAAGCTTATAACTCGTGGAGTTAGGAAGAATGTTAGCTACAACTCAAGTTGAGAGAATATCTCCAAAATCAGTGGAGTCACCTTTTTTTATTGGAGCCAAAGTTTGAATTCAAAATTCAAACTTAGAGGAAACACATATAAAAAGACCTTGTAAAGTGTCACGGATGTGTGCCTCATTCATAGCTCATTCTTTGGTCATTTGTAGAACTTGAGTAGCTCACACTATAGCTCACTCAGATCATCAGTATTGAGCATCATTACAATGCCAATGATTGTGTACAATTATGTTCTATAATCACATATAACTCATTGATCATCTCTGTCTACTTCTCTGCTATGACTACTCAGAATAGTCAAATTCTTCTAGTCATATCTCAGTGAATACTCAATCATTTTGCATAGTCTTTGACTTATTGGAATCATCTTGAAGTCTGCTTTGTGCTATAAAAATTTCAATGCATTTGGTTAAGGCATCAGGGAGAAATTGCCTTAGACGTGCTCATTGGTCATCTACTAGTTGTTCCCTAAAAAATCGGGGGTAAGATCTGATTTGTTAAAGTTATTTCTCATAACATAACTCACCATTTTAAATGGTTCCACTTTCAATCATTAGCTACCTAAGCTAATTGAATTCCCCCAAAGGGAATTTTTCCAATTGTTACTGTGCTATGAGCTCTGATTAAAAGAATCAGTAGGTGTATGGACTAAAATATAAAGTTTTTCAACACCAGTTATTCTTGAACTAGTCTCTTTTGGACTAATTATTTCAAGTATCAATTCCAAAGTACATAGGTACTTTCTTGGTGTCATTTGCAAGATAAAAGAGCCTACTTCATAACTCTGAAGTGCATCACAGCTAGTACAAAGTAGGTTTTAGCAGTTTCACCTCACTTCCTTGAGGTATCCATCCATCTCTTCCTAGATATGGTATTTTGAAGTTGACTCTCAGGTTGGACTAGGAAGCAGGGGTTTCACAAGAATTTGAGCAATTCAAAGGACAATTTTGGACTTGGAGACAAGGCTTATGAACTTAAGATCAAGTAGACACTTAGGAAGAGATAGATAAAGTACCAAATCATCAGAGGCTAGTGTCGACCACACAACCAAGTCAGGGACTCACCAGTGACGAAGAATTGACCACATATGCCTGATTGATTTTTGACAAAACAAAGATCCCTCCTCTATGCTCACCTTGTAAAATACACTTGTCTTCTTTATGTGATAAGTTATACAAGGAAGAAGTCTCTATGGATACATATCAAGAGATGAGGAGATGCCCACATTTAGAAGCAAAGATCAACCTACAACAGAGGAGCAAGAAAGACTCAACTCATGGTGTGCCAAAGATGCTTTAGCCAGGTCATATTTACTTAACTCTATCTTTGACTTCCTTCTTCCTCATATTAGGAATTGCAAAACCTCCCAAGAGACTTGGGATACTCTATCTTCATACTTTTCTTCCAATACAAGAGCTAGGAAAATTCAATTGTGGATGGAGTTTACTACTCAAAAGAAGCAACCTAATCAGAATGTTTCAAAGTATATGACCAAGGTGAAGGATGTGGATGATCAGTTGGCAAGCAAAGGAGAGGAGATTGAAGAGGAGCAAATAGTGAGATAGATAATCAATGGCATCAAGGCAGATGATAAGTGGGAATCCTTCACAACTGCAATGGATCTTTATATGGACATGCAAATCCCTCATCTAACCACTCTCATGGGGCAACTCTTCACCCATGAGGCCAATCTCAACAAAAATAGTGAACCATCAAGAGGTAACAATTCTCCTACCCTCTATATAGATAAAGGGAAGTCTAAAGATAAAGGAAAGAGTAAGAAGTTTGAAGATGAAGGTGCTACTTCTCAAGCTAACTATGCAGGGAGAGGTAGGAATTCAAGAGGAAGGGGCAGAGGAGGTAAGAAAGGTAGGGGGAGACCTTTCAACTCTTCCCCATGCAATATATGTGGATTGTCTAATCACACAAAAGATGAGTGCTATAGGACCTTCAAGAACCAGAGAGGAAGAGGATTTCAAAGAGGTGGCTACTCACAATCAAGAGGAAGATTCAATCATAATCAAGGTTACAACCATGGCTACAACAACAATTATCAAGGAGGATACAAATCAAGGAAAGACTGCAATAACTATACAGAGGATCAAGAGGATTCTCTTCTCATTATGAACATGACCTCAAAACAAGGTATGAATGATGAGCACCTCTTCTATATTGACTCAGGTTGTTCAAACCATGTAGCAGGCAATATGGCTCTCCTTTCTTATCTTGAAGAACCCAAGGGAAAGCACCAAGTGTAGACAGGTGATGATACCAAGCACTCAGTTGTCAAGGTATGAAATGTCAAAACTTCTGATGGGAATAGAAATCTGTTGAGCAGATTTCTTTATGTACCTACTATCACAAAGAATTTGATGCGTTTCGGACAGATAGTGGAAAAGGGTTTGCAGGTTAGGTTCAATATTTTTGGAGCCATTATGGAGGATCCCGAAGATGGATTCAGGAGAATTGCAAAAGGAGAGATTATTTGGAACTTGTCCACATAGATGTATGGGGACCAAGCAAGGACCCTTCAATTTCAGGCTCAAGGTACTATGTGTCATTTATTGATGATTTCAGTAGGTAGACTATCTTGTATTTCATGAAACATAAGGATGAAGTGTTCAGTCGTTTCAAAAAGTATCTTGCACTTGTGGAAAATCAAACAGGAAAAGGTTTAAAGAGGATAAGGTCATATGGAGGAGGTGAGTACTTCTCTAATGATTTTGATGCATTTTTGCAGGACAGAGGTATCAAGAGAGATATCACAAGTAGATATACTCCTGAGCAAAATAGAGTAGTAGAGAGGAGGAACAGATTGATTGTGGAAGCAGCTAGATCTATGCTAAATGAAAAGAAGTTGCCTAATTACTTGTGGGTAGAGGTTGTTTCTACTACCACTTATCTTATTAATAGGTTACCTTCTAAGTCCCTTAATGGGATGACCCCCTATGAGGCATGGAATGGTAGGAGACCATCACTTGAACATTGCAGAATATTTGGTTGTGTTGCTTATGTGCACATTCCATCTCAAATCAGAGGTAAGTTAGATCCTAAGGCAGAGAAATGCATCTTCATAGGGTATGATATAAATCAAATTTAAGGGGTACATGTTTTATAATCCATCCAACAAAGGATTTATGGTCAATAGGGATGTTGTGTTTGATGAGAATGACTCTTGGTTTGAAAGTGAATGTAGGAAGGTCAAATTGCCATATGACTTGGAAGAAGGATTTCCAAGCCTCACCAAGGAGGAACCAAGCACAATTGAAGACATCAAATAAGATGATGAGGACACCATCAACTTGGAAGAGTTTAGAGCATGGAAATCAAAACGCAAGGTCAAGATGAAAAGGTTGGAAGACATACCTGAGCATTCTATTTATCTTGCTAAGGATTCATCACTTGAAGAACCTTCTTCATATGAAGAAGCAAGTACCAAAGAAGAATGGAAGGAGGCTATAGATAAATAAATAGAAGCACTCCAAGAGAATGATACTTGGGAGCTAGTACCCAAGAAAGCATCAATGAAGGTAATTGGTTCTAGGTGGAATTACAAAATCAAAAAGAACTTAGATGGATCCATAAACAGGTACAATGCAAGGCTTGTGGCTAAGGGTTTTGCACAAACCCATGGAGTAGACTATGAAGAAACCGTTTCACCACTAGCTAAGATGCCAACCATCAGAGTATTGGTAAGTGTAGATGCATCTATGAATTGGAATATGTATCAACTAGATGTGAAAAATGCTTTTCTCAATGGGTGGATTTCAGAGGAGGTTTTCATGGCTCAACCTCCTGGCTATGAAGATCCATGCAAGGTAAATAATGTATGAAAATTAAAGAAAGCTCTTTATGGTTTGAAGCAGGCACATAGGGCTAGGAACCATAGGCTATCAACCTATCTTCAAGACCAACGATTCTTGATGAGCAAGGCAAATTTTTCTCTATTTATCAAGAGAAGTAACTCAAAAGTGATATATTTATGTGTATATGTGGATGACATCATTCTTACAGGTAGTGATGCCAATGGCATCAAACAAATCAAAAACCAATTGATGCAAGGGTTTAAGATCAATGACCTAGGGTTTCTGAAATACTTTCTTGGACTTGAGTTGGTATACACTAACTCTAGAATCTACATCACTCAAAGGAAATATGTGCAGGACATGTTGAAGAAGTTCCACTTGGAGGATGCAAAAGTAGCTAGCATCCCTATGGAGGTAGATCATAAATTGAGTGCTCATGAAGGTGATTTGTTTGAAGACATTGCAAGTTATCAAAGCATAGTTGGGAGTCTAAACTATGCAACTTTAACAAGGATTGACATATGTTATGGAGTAAGTGTTCTAAGCCAATTCATGCATAAACCTAGAGCACCTCACTTGGAAGCTGCTAAAAGAATTTTGAAGTACCTCAACGGTACTCAAAATCAAGGCCTTTACTTCCCATACACATCATATTTGGACATAAAGTTGTACTCAGATGTAGATTTGGCAGGATGTAAGGATGATAGAAGAAGTACTTCTGGCTATTTATCTTTTGCAGGTGATAAACCCATATCATGGTCTTCTAAGAAGCAACCAATTGTTGCTCTATCTTCAATAGAGGTTGAATACAGGGGATTAGCAAATGCTACACAAGAAGCTATTCGGATTAGGTTGCTCTAGTCAAATTTGGGACTTCACACTCATTCACCAATGATCTTTGGTGATAACACTAGTTCTTTGCATCTTGCAGCCAACCCCATTTATCATGTTTGAGAGAAACTCTTGAGCAAAGAGATTCAACTAGCATATGTATCTACAAATATGCAGTGTGCTAATTTGTTAACCAAAGCACTTGATGGTACTAAGATTGGCAGGTTTAAAACGATGATTGGATTGAATGATATTCAACAAGATTGATGAAGCAATGCAAGACAAGATGTTTGGCTTGAGGGGGAGTTGTTGATGCAAATGTTCAAGCGTACACATTTGACTTAGCATGGAAGACATTGTGTGAAACTAGCACTTGATGATTCATGTGAACTATAGCTTGTAACTACTTGATCATTTACCATTGTAAAACATTAATTCATTGGAGAATCTTGTAAAAGCTTATAACTCGTGGAGTTAGGAAGAATATTAGCTATGACTTCAAGTTGTTAGAATATCTCCAAAATCAGTGGAGTCACCTTTTTTTATTGGAGACAAAGTTTGAATTCAAAATTAAAACTTAGAGGAAACACATATAAAAAGACCTAAAATCTCGTGGATGTGTGCCTCATTCATTGCTCAGTCTTTGGTCAATACATATAGCTCATTGATCATCTCTGTCTACTTCTGTGCTATGACTACTCAAAACAATCAACTTCTTTTGGTCATATCGCACTGAATACTCAACAATTTTGCATAATCTTTGGCTTGTTGGAACCAAATTAAAGTCTACTTTATGCTGTAAAAATTTCAAGGCATTTGGTTCAAGCATCAAGGAGAAATCTCCTTCCAAGTGCCCATTGGTCATCTACTAGTTGTTCCCTAAAAAATCGGGGGTAAGATCCGATTTGTTAAAGTTATTTCTCAGAGCATAGTTCATCATTTTAAATGATTCCACTTGCAACCATTAGCTACCTAAGCTAATTGCATTCCCCCAAAAGGAATTTTTCCAATTGTTACTGTGTTGTGAGCTTTGAGTAAAAGAACCAGCAGGTGTATGGGCTAAAATAGAAAGTTTTTCAACACTAGTTATTCTTAAACTAGTCTGTTTTGGACTAATTGTTTCAAATATCAATTCCAAAGTACATGGGTACTTTCTTGGTGTCATTTTCAAGCTAAAAGGGCCTAATTTATAACTCTGAAGTGCATGGGGGCTGGTACAAAGAAGGTTTTAGTAGTACCACCTCACTTCCTTGAGGTATCCATCCACGTCTTCCAACAACTCCAATTGGTTCCAAGGACTTGCAGGACCCGTGACTGATGCAAACTACATTTATGATGCAATGCTTTCTTTTGCAGAGACATGTGGGGAAGATATCAATCTCCTCATGAGAATTTGAAGACCTTCAAAATTCAAAGGAATTACGACCTATTTGGGCCATGGCTGGATTCATAGAGTATTTTAGTGCACCCTTGCCAAAACCATACTTTTATTCATGCTTTTATTTGGTGACCACTCTTGAACCCCCTCTGAGGAAGGAATTGCCAAGGACTTTCCTTTTTACCTCACTAATTAACGACCCCCCTTACAAGAAATTCTAGCTCTTGAATGATCTCATTCGGGCCGCACTCAAGATCCATGGCACACACACTCCAACGAAAAGAGAGAGGCTCATTCTCGATCCGATGAAAAGGGGTGATGTTTTGAAGTGGGTAGATATTTCTGCCATCACACTAGAATTATCAAAACCACTATGTATTTGTATGCAACATTTTGCTTTTTCGGCTCAAGATCGCTTCATGATACCACAAAAGCATATTTGGTTCGGGTTGTACTTAGCAAATATATTACCTCAAACAATAGATCTTGTTATTTGGATTTAGGACCAATTGTACTTAGCACAGCAATGATGGGCATGGAAGCATGTCATCCATGGCTGTTGTGCCCTCACAAGAATTATATACATGTGCCTAGCTTATGATATACCAGTCGAGTGTGCTATGACCAATGACGAGCTAAAGCGGTTTAGACGTACCTCCAAAAAGGCCCATAAATCAAGCAAGGCAAGGGCAAGTAAGCACATGAGGGGCACAATTCCATGCCTACAAGTCCCAGAGTCACCCTCACCCCAACAATCCCCTCAACAGTCTCCCACAGAACCTCTTGCACCTATGCCTCCGATATGAATTCATCTATCACGTCCTATAGTAACTGAAGGCACCACCAATGCAGTGTTCACCTTAGAAGCCACCACTCAAGCCACCACCTCAAAAGTCAAAGAGACCCACACCACCATTGGTGTGGATGCATTCACTTTTCCCATACCTAACCTCGAGGCAAAACCCATCAATACTACGTTTCATTTTGAAATGTAAGACGCATTCTCTAGTGAATTTTAGTTCTTAGAAGGATACTTTTTCCTGCAAGAATACGAACGACCAAGTTATCCCACCTCACCACCTAATCAACAATGAGAACAAGTCATATCTAGCTTAGACAAAGAAGATTGAACAATAACAGATGATGAAGAAAGTGATGATGAAGCCAGCCAAAACAATCAAGATTCTGAGGATGACGACCAGCATGAAGAGAAAGAGCAATAGACTGAAGCTCAAGGAGATACTAGCACATATGAATAGGACACATTCGAAGCTCCCACATACACACTTGCAATTCAGAAACTGTATGCAAGCCATATGGGCAAGTAGACAGATCTCAGAAGAGCAAAGTCAGGAAATTTTACAACAAGAGCTCGCCAATGGAGGATTTGAAGCCTCCTTTGTAGAAGGATTTAATGAATTATTCAAATCAATAGATATAGTAAAGGCACCCCATTTCTCAAAAAGGCAGCCATTACTACAATTTAACCCTCGACGTATATGTTTAATGTCAAGATCCGATCAATACATTCGTGTGTCAACTGATGCACAGTCCTCCCGAACACCAGAAGAAGCACGACTAGTCATAGAGCTACCACCAACATGAGAAACCATCATTATTGACTCCCCTCCACAACCCTCAACAACCATACCTACAATCATCATGGAAATCACCTCCATATGAATTGAAACTCTCCCTCTCCTCTAGATCCAACTTCCCTAGTACACCCCAACTCAGCTCCTTTATCCCAATTCATAGTAAGTGTTGTAGCTGAAGCTAGAGTACCTCCAATACCCCAAAATCTACTTGAAACCTTTACACATGTTACCTCAACCATAGTCCCCCCCCCATTCCACTTAATCCCTTCTTCACCCACTCCCTTTCTTCCTTTCCCTTCCTCCATGACCTATTTTCCCATTTCCTCAACCGATGACCTTCTCACCCGTATCCCCTCCCAGTCTAACTACATCACCTCTGTCGTCTCCTCTACACCAACTAATCAGTGAAACCCAACATGTAATATATTCCTCCATGTTTGTAAATCTGATGTTCACACCCACTCATGCACCCATAGTCACACTAGTTTTCACCATTAGTTCACTAGATACCACTTCAAGTGATATGGATATTTCACCCCCCAGTACACCACCTCTCACCTTCACCACTTCACCACACAATTTTACCACCCCACATTTTTCCACAGTCACCACATGATTCACACTCCCACACCCACTAACCTTTTCCCTTGCATCAATCACCACACACACTTCATTATCCACCACCACATCACTATTATGATCACCCACTATAGATAACACATTTAATCATATGTTCACATGCATGAATCAAGTTATGTAGGAATTCACTTCTCTCAGACACAATTATCAGGCCTTGCAACAGACTACAGCACAACTACATGCCCAATTAAACTCATTGACTATAGAGAATGCCTCTCTTAATGCACAAAATCAGGAACTCCATGATGCGTATCATTTAAAGGACCTAGAGTTCGAACAAAAGACGAAAGAGGCTCTTACAAAAACCAAAGAACACCTAAGAGTCCATATTGTATGCAATGCCATGCTAACGAGGAATATGGGACTCTTAAGATGACACCTCGCAATAGTGAAAGAAGAGAACCAAAGATAACAAGAACAGAATTGTGAAAACTTTGAAGTAGCAATGGATAGACCTGACAAACCACTTAGTCCAAGCAGATTTAAAGTAGTCCCCTCCGAGACCATGCAGTTACTTTTGGATGATCATGCACGTCTACTTAAATATTATGATCGGATCAATGAACAATATCAGCACTTAAAGAGTGAACACACTACTTTACAACTACAAGCACCTGTACATCAACGCAATGTTCAAAAGGTCGTGCCGTTCGGGATCATGGAAGAATTAGTCACATTAAGGGCATTTGTACTTGACCCACAAGCTCAAGTTGCAGCTCAATCGGAGCCTCCCAGACTTGACTCCCCACCAGAGATCCCAATAGATGAAGAGACGATTTCAATCTCGGTAGAGGCTACATATGAATAAGAATACAAACCATAACCGGCCCTAGGCGGATGCATCATGGCAAAAGGGCAGGATACATTTGAATTTCCTACTCCATCATGGCCAAAATCTATAGAAGAGCTTGGACAAACCCATCCAGCAAGGGTAGAAGCCCAACTCCATGCAATTGCCCTAATAGAAGAACGAATCCTACAATCACCTTATTTCACAGAACTAGCACCATGGAGGTACATTTTGATCAATGAGCTCTAATACAAACCTTATCTTTTGTACATGGTGAAATACCAGTTGGTGACTGAAAAGGAAACTGGGAAGAAACTGACTCACGCCACCCAGTTTGAACCAAAAGACTTACCCCTAGAGGCAAAACAAGGTAAAATTTTTCAACCCAATTGGCACAAGGAGATTTTGCAACAATATCTAGAAATGATGCATACATGGACCAAGGCCCCACTCCATTTGAAGTACAATCTATGCTATGGTCCAGTACCACATCGTTGCTCCTGGACTACCTTCGCCATTGAAATTCAAAACAATAAGTAGTGCCAGGATTGGTTGAACTATCCTTATCTCACACCATTGTGTGGTCCACCTACTGTAGGTTACATGATGGCAACAATTTGACACTAGCTCCCCTGATTGCACCATATGACTTATATGGCAATGAAGATGACCATCAGAATCTTTGACATGATGCAAATAGTGTTTAAAGTCTTTCGCCATGTCGAAGCACCTCATATTAACACCCCTGGCTTTGAGCATGGTAACGGAGACCTCAACTATGATATGAGCACAATGCCATCGATCAGGGTGCATTATGCATGACATTGTCAAAATAAATATTTTCCTGCCTGTTACAAATTGACTTTTGAAGAAATGTTTACGACTTGATTTTGGGAATATCATTCTCAAGTCTTCATCAGCTTGCAGACTATGGTGCTACAATTATTCGCATGCAAACAACTTATGCATTCTACACACTACCGGCACCCACCATCAGATGAACCTAAGGCCATGAACTGGGAGAAATTAGGAGTCGATCTAGTCGGAGGTATTCACATAGCAGAACACACCCTAGCTCAGGATCTCTTGCAAACCTATATCACACACACCCTACAACAAGGATCTATCTGGGATGACAGATGCAAGAGGGAGGGGGGTGTTGGTAGTGCATCCAATAGTAGCCACAGGCATCGACGCAGAGGTAGCATGTAAAGATGGGAATGCAATGAGTTGCAGGGGTGAGACACTTCATTTTTTTTTCAAGAAATATACTTCATGATATTCTCTTCAAACTTCAAACAGTGATTATTATTATCTCTTGTAGCATATGTACCATAAAACACCCAATTTTGTATTTATCAGCTCCATTTTATGCAAGCCGAAGAGTATTCAAACTTGAGGAGCCAAGGTAGAACAATCATACCAATTTTGGTTATTTTTAGACCTCATTTGGACATCCAAATGACTCTAAGAACCTAATTTTTAACTATGTTGGACACTAGGTATGCTGATTGACGTTAACAAGGTGGAGTTTCTTGACGAGGTCCTTATCCTAGCCTAGAAGAACATTATGTCAAATTAGGCTCTTGAGGGTCAAAACAGCTAAACAGGAAGCTATGAGAAAATCATGATTTTGACTAAGAATCGCATTTTTGAACAACCCAAAAATCACGATTTTGAGTGAGGATCGTGATGCTAAGCAATCCCAAAAATCACAATCTTGACTCATAATCACTTTTTTGTAACACTCTGAAAATCGCGATCTTGACTGAGAATCACATTTTTGAAGCACTTTGAAAATCACGATCTTGATGGAGAATCATGTTTTGAGAATCACCAAAAAATTGCGATTTTAAGAATGACATAATAGTGATTTTGAGAATGACTTGAGAATCATGTTTTTGAGACAACTAGAGAATTGCAATTTTGAACACAACCTGAGAATCAGGTTTTTTTTTTCTTGAAAATCGTGTTTTGTGAGAATGAACTGAAAATTGCGATTTTGTGAATGAACAAAAAATCGGTTTTCCTGAGAATCATGTTTTTTCTAAAAATCATGTTTTTCATTGCAAATCGCAATCTTGACTAAGAATCACGTTTTTTACCTGAAAATCATGTTTTTCTTAAAAATAATGTGTTTTCGTGAGAATCGTGTTTTTCGTAAGAATCATGTTTTTCACTTGAAAATCATGATTTTGAAAATGACTTGAGAATCGCATTTTCCTAAAGATCACATTTTTTTGAAGATGGCCTAAAACTTGTGATTTTGACTAAGGATCGAGTTTTTGAGAATCGCCAAAAAAAACACAATTTTGAGAATGACCTAAAAATCATGTTTTTTTTTTTTAATTATGTTTTTGTTGAAGATCATGTTTTTCCTTAGGATCATGTTTTTCACTTGAAAATTGCGATTTTGAGAATGACCTGAAAATCAAGTTTTGAGAATGATTTTAGGTGGGAAATTCCAATACTAAAAAAATCACGATTTTCATAAAAATTGAATTTTTCACAGAATCGCGATTTTCACCACAGAATCGCAATTTTTTGTGCTAAGGCCTATGTGCCATGCAGACCTCATGAAAATCATAGAAACTTGCACACACCAACACCTTCTGTCCCACACTCTCTCTCGCACACCCACGAATGAAAAATGATGTGAAAATGGAGAATTTTGAGGTCTGCGGAAGCACATGAACAGCACAAGGAAGAAGAAGAAGCTTGGAGCACAACACACAATCCTGAATGTATTACCACTAGAATGTACAAAGATCAATAACTCATTAGGGCAATAGGCATATATACAAGACAGAGGGAAAAACCTCCTAAAGAGGGAAAAAAGCACCCCGAGTGTCCTAGTGTGTTCACACACATCACTACCTAAATATATCAACAAATCCCCCTTGGGAGTGATGTGGTGAACAAGGAGTTGGCACTCATGTATAAGGAAGTGCCAAGCTATGTGGAATCACTCCACAAAAGTAAATAAGCCCAAAGCTTTGAAGAAAGCTTCAAACTTCTCCCTAGGTAGAGCCTTCGTGAAAAGGTCTACAATGTTCTCCTACATGAGCACATATGCCAAGCTGATCTCTCCTGTAGAGAAACTCTCCCTGACATAATGATAATGCACCTCAATGTGCTTAGTGCGAGCATGGAACACAAGGTTCCTCACAACTGCCAATGCGCTCTGACTATCAATGAAGATACACCCAAGTCAACCATAAGGCACCTAAGCCACACACACTCAACAGCCACTGTGAAAGCTTCCCTATACTCAGTGCCACAACTGGAAGTGGCTACAGTAGGCTGCTTCTTGCTCAACCAAGATATACATGAGCTACCAAGCATGAAGCAAAAGCCACTAGTGGACACACGAGTGTCATAGCACCCAGCCCAATCTGAGTCAAAAAAGCATGTAAATATGGTGGCAGTGGTCCCCCTTTGGGATAAAGCAACCTAAGTAGCCAGGTACCACTCAAGTAGCGAAAGATGCGCTTAATCGCCTGCCAATGCTTGACACCTGGGAAATGCATAAACTTGCTCATCTGTGAGACATCAAACTGAATATCTGGTAGAGTAATGCATAAGTAAATCAAACATCCAATAGCCTACTGATAGAGAACAGCATCAAATGCATCTCCAGCATCATGAAGACTCAATCATAAACTTGTCTCCATAGGAGTGGCAATAGGTTTGCAGTCTTCAAGGCAAAAATGTTGCAATAATGTGTCAATATATTTCGATTGACACAAAGCTATTCCGTCATCAACTTGCATAAATTAAATGCCCAAATAATGATGCAAATGCCCCAAATCAGACATCTCAAATGAGGCATGCAAATCAGCTTTAAAATCAGCAATATGCTTCTCATGAGGACCAGTGAGCAGCATGTCATCAACATACATAACAATGATCAGAAGCACATCATTTGCATGCTTAACATATAAAGTGCTCTCAGTTGGACTATTTTGAAAACCATCACTGTGAACAAGCTACAATTTCTGAGTAGCTCAAACTGAACCATCTTTTGGAAAGGAGGAACATTGCATTTTTCCCAAAACACAGCCTTTACAGACATGTTTATCGGGTGCCTCAAGTTTGGGCAAACTGGACACCATTTCATATTTCTCTAGGCGTAGCAAACTAGCAAAATTCAAATAAAGAAAGTGTGCATGTCAAAGCTTTGCATCTGACATAGCTTGAGAATCATGTACAACACATGATGAATCAGTCACAGATTTTTCATACTCTATGAGCTTATATAGCCCACGACATAAAATGCCAGATGCAATAATCACATCACCATTTGACGGATCATAAACTATACATCTATCATCAACAAATTTCACAACCAAACCAATCTTGGCTAAAGTTGAAAGTGATAATGGATTTTTCTAATCCTTGGCACAAATAAAGCATCTGACAATGTAAAAGAACTATCGTCAGTAGTAGTCAAAATAATCTTACCAACTTCCATGATAGGATAAGAGGATTTGTTGGTGCATGTGATAGTATTCCTTGTAGGGGCAGGCTCAAGTGAAGTGAAGAAATTGCACTGCAAGGTAATATGTTTGGTTTCCCTACTATCAAAGTACCAAACATCTAAGTCTACTGCAGACATACGTTGTTCAGGAGAAGATGGGTCAAAACTGCAAATAGTAGTAAACACCCATTCTTTATTCTGCACTAGATTAGCAGACTCTATTTTTGGTGTAGAGGCCTCTGCAACAACCATTCTAGCCTCTTTTTTCTTGCCTCTTTTGCAGCCAGTTTTGGACAATTATTTATGACATGATCATTTGCTTTATAGTATTTGCAAAACAATTTTTGCTTTTCTGTTTCCTTGTCATCTCTGTCATCCTCCTTTGATTGTGCAGAATTAGCAGATTACTACTTACTAGTAGAAGAGCTCCATTCACCTTTGCCCTTCTAACTAGCCAGGAAAGCTTGATCTACAACACAGATAATGGACCTATTCTGCCTAGATTGATCTTCTTGCAACAAAATAGAGACTAACTCCTCAAATGTTGAGGCATTTGGATTGCCTTTCATCATCAAACAAAGAGTAGAAGCAAAACTCTGATATGAATGGGGAAGACCTTTCAGAACAATCTGCACAAGTGAACTATCAGGTAGGACTTCATCATCAAAAATTAACTATTCTTTCAAATATTTGATCTTTGTCAGAAAATTATCCATGGAATCACCTTCATTTATGTGCTCACTCTCCAATTGTTTTTGGAGGTAAGCAACATGAGCCTCATTCCTTGCTTGGTACAAAGTGGTAAGTGTATCACAAGCATTCTTCACTGTTTTGCAAGAGAAAATGTGAGGAATAATGACACGTTCGACAGACAAGGCTATCAATGCATGTGCCTAAGCATCTCTGCCATCCCAATGAATTTGTTCTACAGTAGGTGCAACACAAATTGTAGCACGAACAAGAATCTGTAGAATATCACCATCTTCAATGCCATCTGCATCAGCTTCAGTACTTGTATTTGCAGGTGTAATAGGATGCTTTTCAAGACCTTGCACAATATTCCATAGTCCTTTCGTGAACAATACATGACGCATCATATAAGTCCCTAATGGGTAATTCGTACCATCCAACTTATCCTCAACAACCAACATACAGAATACATCATTGCTTTCAGTCACGGCCATTGACTAAAATACCCTGATGTAGAAAAATGATTGTGTCTGAAAAAGTTGAACAGAATGACCTTGACAAGTTCTGTTAAAGCTATAGCAGACTTTGAGGTGCTTATAATGGAAAACCAAAACTTGTATATATCTTTGGCACAAAAAGATGAAATAGCCTGTACAAGGACTGCGATAGTGCGTTCGAAGGCCAAAATGAGCTCAAATCGCGATTTCAGCACCACATAGCAAAGCTGTTTTGATCTCCTAATCACCCTGAGTATGTTCACCAAATTTCATGTGATTCTAGGATTATGACTAGAGGGGTGTCGATGACGCTCTAGAAGAAGCGATGACCTGCTCTGATACCTATTGTTGGAGTTTGAGGTTTGCAGAAGCACGCGAACAGCACAATGAAGAAGAAGAAGCTTGGAGCACAACACACAATACTAAATTTATTACCACTAGAATGTACAAAGATGAGTAACCCGTTAGTGAAATAGGCATATATAGGGGGGGGGGACCTCCTAAAGAGGTAAAAAAGTGCCCAGTGGTCCTAGTGTGTTCACACACATCACTACCTAAATATATCAATAGAATATATAGGATAAACAAAAAAATTATGTGAAGATGAAGATGGAAGAAGATGGTGATGATGATGATGATGAAGGTGGAGAAAAAAAATCAGAAATATAATAGAAAATGACTATTTTTTGCCTTCCAACATCGTAAATCTATGATCTTACCATCACAATGCTCGTCCGCAAACAAGGTTCCCCAGCAACGGTGCCAAAATTTGGTGTAACCCAAGCATGAGCACCACCTCCTTTACTTATCAATCCATGAAGACATGAGGAGGATATGAAGATCCTAAACAATTGTGGTGAGCAAATGTGAGTGACAAGCACATATATGCACGCACACACACACAAGGCAAGATGACAAAGATAGGAACAATGGAAGCTTCTATTAGCAAGCTCAAAAAAAGTTTACAATGCTCAAGAATAAGTTCACTCTCCAAGGAGCTAATCTCAAAATTGAGCTCTCTAGCTCTTTTTATAGTTTTTTTACTAGTTTTAGCCATGTCCAAACCTAGTGTCTGACCGAGTTAAAAATTAGGTTCCACAGCTGGTCTTAGGGCTCAAACAGAATGAAAACATTATGAAAATTGATATGTATGTACTTCTAATACTCCTCAAGCTTGAGGACTCCTCGGCTTGAACAAAATCTAGTTGCAAAAATATGAAATTATATTTACAATGGTTCTTAGCGATCAAAATCATTGTTTTTATAGGGATTTCTTTTGAAATTTTGACATATACTTCTTGGAGCTCGCTACATGCTTCCTCTTCTTGTGTGTCCACTTCTTTGATGCGTTCCTACACCTTGTGCTTGACCTTGAGTGCCAACACACCCACTTGATGAATGACCACCATTCATAGCATGTGTGCACTTGCAGCTCATCATGTTTGGAATGTACATGAGTTGGACATTACAACTGCATTTCTGAATGGTGACTTACATGAAGAAGTGTAAATATTTCAACCTCATGGTTTTTTGTAGAAAGGGCATGAAAACAAAGTTTGTAAAACCAAAAACCAAGAGGTTTCTAAAAATATGACTCCAAGAACACCATCTTCCCCAAAAATTTAAGATGAGGCAAAAACCCCAAAGTGGATCCAACATAACACTATCCTCACATTTCATGAAAACATAATATCCCTAGCTCAAGTAAGAGTCTATTCATACATGCCCAGGTTCTAGAAAGCACAAACATGCATGATAAGGAAGCCCAACAACAAAGAAAACCATCAAGGATGCATAATTGTTAATTCTTAGACATGACAAACAAGTGCTTATCCCACCAGCATGGTCCATGAGCATAAGAGCACACTTAGAAGGTGCTCAAACCATAGCAACGCTACTTGCATGAAGTGCATAATAATAACCTTGAGGTGCACCAAGCAATAAATTAAGACATGTATTACCTCACAAATTTCTTCATTAATTTTCAGAAGTTGAACCATGTCTAAAAATGTCTT
Source organism: Ceratopteris richardii (assembly GCA_020310875.1). Taxonomy (NCBI): domain Eukaryota; kingdom Viridiplantae; phylum Streptophyta; class Polypodiopsida; order Polypodiales; family Pteridaceae; genus Ceratopteris; species Ceratopteris richardii. The sequence continues at coordinate 64,891,800 of CM035414.1, read as the reverse complement.
TTGTCTTCTTCAATTTGACACACCTATAGTCTTGAGCTTGATTCTCTAAGCACACATCCAATTTTGCAGAGATATTTTGGTCGAATGTAGTTAATCCTAGCTCTCAAATGCACTATCACTCATTAAAAAACTTTACATAGTACTTTGAGATGCAACTTTAAGAAGTCCATGAAAATCTATGCTTAAATCTTGTATCGGTTAACTACGATACATACAGTAATGAAAAGACTTTGATCTCATCATACATTGATATTTAACTCAATTCCTTCTATAAAAATATGTAAATGATATTATGGAAGGTGTGTACAAAATGTCATGGCTTGATTCTACTCATAATCATAGAAATATCTCTCACATTGAATGATCTTTCTTCAAAACCTCTCAGCCTTATTACCCCAACTACCTACTAACAAGTTAAGGACTTACAATAAAGTACATCACATTGAACTCTACATGTTTATGATCTAAATTGACTTATATACAATCAGCTCTTTTGCTTCTACAACTCAAACTCGTAATTTTGAACTTTTTAGAACTATTCTAAGTCCAATTTCTAACTATATGTTACATGTGTGAATTTTTCCCTTCACATAGGCATGATGTTGAATGTCAAAGCTTCATGACTTTTGCTCTTCCTTCCTTCACTTATGCCTTCATTAATCCTCTTCATAAGATTTATGTCTTCATGCCCAATTAGTGAGTGGCACCCCAACTCTAATGAGCATAATTGTCTGTTAGTTAGTCCATTAGGAATAGAGAGATCAACTTCTTCTCTAGTTCCCCGGCTAGACATCTGCTACATATTGCTTGAAGGATCTTGTTGCAACTCATACTAATTCATGGCTAGATTTCTAGAAGCTATAGATTAAAGAAATCAATTCATGCTTAACTCCTTTTTTGGAGAACTCTCCAATGAAATCTTCCACAAGAGCTTCCAAGTTTTTGAATATACCGTATGTCTACTTTTGGTTACTCTCCAAGTACGTGCAAGGTCTCAAGATGTATCAAGATTGTTGGAGTTTGATGTCTACGGAATCCCGCAAACAATACAAGGAAGAAGAAGAAGCTTGGAGCACAACACACAATACTAAATGTATAACCAAGAGAATGTACAAAAATATATCATCAAGGTTATAGGCATATACAAACTGGGGGAAAATGACCTCCTAAAGAGGGAAAAAAGTGCCCCGATAGTCCTAGTATGTTCAGACACATCACTACCAAGATGTATCAACGAATCCCCCCTAGGAGTGATGCCATGAACAAGGAGTTGGCACTCATGTATAAGGAAGTGCCAAGCTATGTGGAATCAATCCACAAAAGGCATTAAGCCCAAAGCTTTGTGGAAAGCTTCAAACTTCTCCCTAGGCAAAGCCTTTGTGAAGAGCTCTGCAATGTTCTCCTATGTGGGCACATATGCCAAACTGATCTCTCCAATAGAGAACCTCTCTCTCACATAATGATAGTGCACCTCAATGTGATTAGTGCGAGCATGGAATACACAGTTCCTTGCAACTGCCAATGGACTCTGATTTTCAGTGAACATGGTGGTGGTAGAAGACTGACCAACACCCAAATCAGCCAAAAGACATCTAAGCCACACACACTCAATAGTCACTATGAAAGCTACCCTATACTCAGCTTGACAACTAGAGATGGCCACAATAGGCTGCATCTTGTTCAACCAAGATATGCATGAGCTACCAAGCATGAAGAAAAAACCACTCGTGGACACATGAGTGTCATAGAAATGAGCCCAGTCAGACTCAAAAAAAGCATGTAAATTTGGCGGTAGTGATCCCCCTTGGGATAAAACAATCCAAGTAGTTGGGTACCACTCAAGTAGTGAAAGATACACTTAACTACTTGCTAATGCTTGATACCTGGGCAATGCATAAACCTGATCATCTATGAGACAGGAAAATGAATATCAAGCTGAGTTATGCATAAGTAAATCAAAAATCCAATAGCCTACTGATAGAGAACAACATCAAATGCATCTCCAACATCATGAAGACTCAATCCTAAACCTGTATCCATAGGAGTGGCAATAGGTTTGCAATCTTCAAGCCAAAATGCTGCAATAACGTTTCAATATTTTTTTTTATACATAGCTATTCCTCCATCAAATTGCATAAATTGAATGCCCAAAGAATGATGCAAGTTCCCCAAATTTGACGTCTCAAAAGAGGCATGCAAATCAGCCTTAAAATTAAAAATATGCTTCTCATTAGGACTACTGAACAGCATGTCATCAACATACACACAATTATCAAACGTACATCATGAACATACTTAACATATAAGGTGCTCTCAGATGGATTGTTCTCAAAACCATGTGCAATCAAGTAGGCATGTATGTTTCCATACCAAGTGTGTGGTGCTTGCTTCAAACCATAAAATGCCTTTTTCAACTTACACACTTTATTTTCATGCCCTTTCTACACAAAACCAATGGGCTAAAACACATACACTTCTTCGTGTAAGTCACCATTCAAAAATGTTGTCTTAATGTCCAATTGATGTACATTCCAACCATGATGATTTGCAAGTGCATAGATGCTATGTACAGTAGTCATTCGGCATGTGGGAGAAAAGGCCTCATCAGAATCAATGCCTCTTTCTTGAGCATAACCTTTTGCAATAATCCTAGCCTTATACCTATCAATTGTTCCATATGACTTATGCTTCAACTTGTATACCCACTTAGTGTATGTGTCATAAAAAGAAAGAGGCTCATTTTCATCACAAAGTGTGATATGACAAAGGTGCATCTAATTTGCTATCTTGCAAAGTTTGCACTAGCCATTTAGGCTAGTTTTTTCTTCCTCTATATCAGCCCTCTCATCAACAAGTGCATCATGTAAATCTGGATCAGAAATGGAATGATTTGCATCATCATGTCGAACCTATAAAGGCTAAGAAATTGCCTCATTTGGACCAGCACTAGACTGTCCATTTGTAAAAAGAGGAAGCAAAGTGTCATAAATATCTTTGGAGCTAATTGATGTCTCCTTAGTACATGAAAGTAATGATTGAATTGCATCTTCCATAAAAACAACATCACAACTAACCAAAATGTGTTTATTTCTGTGGATGATGCATATGATAGCCTTTTCTTTTGAAATTGTACCCAACAAAGCCAAAGACACTAATGCATATATGACACAACCAAAGATATGTAGATGAGCAAGAGATGGCTTGCAACCATGCAAATCCTCATATGGAGTGATAGACTGTAATGCTTTAGTGGGACACCTGTTAAGTACATATATGGTACACTTAACAACCTCAAGCTAGAAACTATACTCTTGACCATACACCTCACCGTCTCCATGAGTGACATGTTCTTCCTTTCAACAACTCTATTTTGTTGAGGTATATATGACACTAGTTTTATCCCACGTTCAACCGAAAATGCATTAAAATCAAAAGACATATATTCCCCCCTTGATCCAAATGGAAGGTGCCCATTTTACATGTTGATAGATTTTTAGTCAAAACCAAAAACTGTTTGAAGCACATAAACACTTTGGACTTTGCTTTCAATGGATATACCCATGCATGCTTGGAAAAATCATCAACAAAAGTCACGAAGTAAAGGTAGTTCCCAAAAGAAAGTGTCTACATAGGACCACAAACATCACTCTAAACAAGCTACAATTTTTTAGTAGCTCATACTGAACCGTCTTTTGGGAAGGAGGAATGCTGCATTTTGCTCAAAATACAACCTTCATTGACATGTTTCCCACGTGCCTCAAGTTTGGTAGAGAGGACACTATTTCAAATTTCTACAGGCGTAGCAAACTAGAAAAATTTATATGACCAAAGTGTGCATGCCAAAGCTTTGCATCTAACACAAGGTGAGAATATTTATTGCACATGCTGAATCATTCAAAAACTTTGCATAATCTATTAGCTTATACAACCCACAACATAAAATGTCAAAAGCAATAATGACATTGCCATTCGACAAATCATGAACTCTACATCTGTCATCCACAAATTTCACAACCAAATAAATCTTGGCTAATGTTGAAATTGATAACAAATTTTTCTTGTTCCCTAGCACAAATAAAGCATTTGACAATGTAAATGAACTACCAGTAGCAGTAGTCATAATGATCTTACCAACTCCCATGATAGGATAAGAGGAGTTGTTGGTGCATGTGACAGTATTCCCTATAGGGGCATGCTTAAGTGAAGTGAAGAAATTGTTTGCAAGGTAATATGTTTGGTTGGCCCACTATCAAAGTACCAAACATCTGAGTCTACTACAGACATACACTCTTCATGAGAAGATGGGTCATAATTGCAAACACTCGTAAATGCCCATTCTTCATTCTGCACAAGATAAGCATACTCTATTTTGGGTGTAGAGGCCTCTACAACAACCATTCCAACCTCTTTATTCTTTGCCTCTTTTGCAGCTAGTTTTGGACAACTTTTTATGAATGATCATTTCCTTTACAATATTTGCAAAACAATTCATGCTTTTCTATTTTCTTCTCTTCTTTTTCATCCTTCTTTGATTGTGCAAAATTAGCATATTTTTGCTTACTAGTAGATGAGCTCCATTTAACTTTGCCCTTCTAACTAGCTAGGAAAGCTTGATCTGCAACATGCATAATGGACTTGTTCTACCTAGATTGATCTCCCTACAGTAGAATAGAGACTAACTCCTCAAATGTTAAGTCATTTGGATTGCCTTTCATCATCAATCAAAGAGTAGAAGCAAAATCTGATATGAATTTGGAAGACCATTCAAAACAGTCTGCACAAGTGAAGTGTTTGGCAAGACTTCATCAAAAGAAATCAATTGCTCCTTCAAATCTTTTATCTTTGTCAAAAAATTGTCCATGGAATCTCCTTCATTCATGTGCTCACTCTCCAACTAGTTCCAAGGGTAAGCAACATGAGCCTCATTCCTTGCGTGGTATAAAGTGGTAAGTGTATCCCAAGCATCCTTTACTATTTTGCAAGAGCAAATGTCAGGAATAATGGGATGTTTGACAGACAAGGTTATCAATGCATGTGCCTGAGCATCTACGTAATCCCAATGAATTTTCTCTACAATAGATGCATTAGGAACTACAACATGAATAGGAACTTGAAGATCACCATCTTGAACATCATCTGCATCATCTTCAGTAGCCGTATTTGTAGTTGTAGTAGGATGTTTTGCAACATGAACGGTAGGTATTAACTTGAATTCACAGTCCTTTTGCGACCAATACATGATGCATCATATTCCACAGGTCCTTTTACGACCAATACGTGATACATCATATATGCCCATAAGGGGTAATTGGTACCATCCAACTTATCTTCAACAACCAACATACGGAATAATACATCATTGTTTTTAGCCATGGCCACTCACTAAAATACCTAGATGCAGAAAAATGATTGTATCTCAAAAAGTTGAACATAACTACCCCATCGGCTTCTACTAAACCTGTAGTAGACTTTGAGTTGCTTGTACTAGTGAATTGAAACCTATACATATGTTTGACACAAAAAGACAAAATTTCATGCACGGTCACTACAATACTGTGTTTGGAGGAAAAAATGAGCTCAGGTCATGATTTCGACAACATAAAGTGAAGCAATTTTGAACTTCTAATCACTTTAAGTATGCTCACCACTTTTTGTGCGATTCTGAGATTGCGACATGAGGAGTGTCGACGACACCCTAGATGAAACAACAACCTACTCTGATACCAATTGTTGGCTTTTGATGTCTGTGGAAGCACATGGACAACACAAGGAAGAGGAAGAAGCTTGAAGCACAATACACAACACTAAATGTATAACTAAGAGAATTTACAAAGGTAAGTGACCCATTAGGTTATATGCATATATACAAGCTGGGGGGAAAAACCTTCTAAAGATGGAAAAAAGTGCCCCAGTGTTCATAGGGGGTTCACACACATCACTACCAAAATATATCAACAAAGATTTCAATCAAAACTTAGACCATTCAGATGAAAATCTATTTGCACAATTATTTTATGATAATATATCATTGTGTAGAAATCTCAATCAAACAAGTTGATTGTACATATACATTGTTTGTCTCCTAAAAAAGTAAGGACCACACATATAACATCTTAAGTTTGTTTGTTCTTATCTAGAAATTCATAAACTGATCTCTAACTCATGATAGCTCATTTCTCTTCCAAATTAACTTTTTTTTTCAAAAGGAATTAGTCAAACTTGATCAAGATGATAGATTTGCACATTTCAAGCGAGTCTTCATCCCAAAATAGAAGTTTTTCTCTCATTATGGAACCTTGGAATCATACTATTTGGACATAAAATTTTAAGGAAATTTCAAAAAGTATTATGATAGATTTAATGCATCCTTATCAAGCTTAGAAAGTCAACTTTTTCTTCCAAGGATTATTCCAAGACCACACTCGTCTTCATAGTCTCCCATCACTTCCAAATAGGGACAACTACCCTTGCCTATCACTAATCAGCTCATTGAGAGAGTAGCCAAGAAAGTTGTTGATATCTTCCTAGATTATTTTTTCGATACTATTACGTGTCCCTTTTGAAGATCATCAAATGACAAATTTCAAAACTAAATGGGGAAATTATGCATTCGAGTCTTTGCTTTCTTGTTTGACGAATTCTCTCGGTACTTTTCAAAGGCTAATGTGCCATGTTTTTACACAGATGCTAAGAAACTCAATGGAATCATATGTTTACAAGTTATGTACCTCTTTAGAGCAAAGAGAAAACTAGCTAGAGGATTTAAAATAGATATTTTAATAGTTTCAAACATATCGTGTGTATTTTTATCTTGAGAAGCATGTTTTCTTTGTAAGCCAAGATAGAATTCTAGGAAAACTTGTTTCTACTAAAGGAATTCTTATAGATGAGGAAAACCCAAGTCTATTGTGATTTCTTCATGAACAAGCTCAATAAACAAAGTGCATGCCTTCATGGGTCATTATGGGTATTATTTTAGGTTTATCCACATTTATGATTTGATTTCCAACTTTGCAAGCAAGATCAAGTGGAAAGGGAAGAAGAAAGGGCCAAAGCATGACAAAACCAAAGGCTAGAATATTCAACCTTGTGCTTCTTTTCTTTTACCCCCTCTCAAACCCAACTTAAATGTGACAAAAAATACCTTGTCATAGTTAAATGTCTATTTGAGACAAGCCCTTGTATGAGAGAAAACAAGAATTTCAACCAAACTCTCCAATTATTACAATGGTGAGAAAATGTAATACTCTTGGGGTATAGAACAATATCTAGCAATAAGTTTGCGGGACGAATCTATAAGCAAGTCTGTTATGGAGGAGAGAAAGAATAAGGACCCTTCATTTTATCTAGATAGATGTGAAATTAAACTTTTTTATAATATGGGAAATATTTCTTATTTATTTATTTATTTATTTATTTATTTATTTATTTAAAGGAGGTTTGGTAGGTTCCTAATTCCCCTAGCTTTAACTTTGAAAATACAAATATACACGTGAATGGGCATAGTACCCAAGAGACCCCCTCCCCTGTATCCCACAAAACAGGGATTAGACTGGGTTACAACTAGTTTAAACTTGCCAAAGCCATTACATGTTCAGTTCGAGGGTTGAACTCTAGACTAACCACACCACTCAAAATTATTGGTTCAATGGAAAGACCCAAAAAGGAAGTGGAAGAGGGGGATATGGAACCACTAGAGGTAGAGGTCACAACTTCAACAAGAACAATAGAAGCACAATAGAGGGATTTCAACACTTATTATGAAGTTCAACCACATGAAGACTCATTGCTTCTAATGAATCTAAGCCACAAAGAAGGTAAAGAAGATGATAATTTGTTCTACATAGATTCAAGATGTTCAAACCATTTTGCAGGCAACATTAATCTTCTATTTGACTTAGAAAGTCCAAAGCATCGACACGAAGTACAAACAAGGGATGATACTAAGCACAATGTGGAGAAGATTGGTAATGTCAAAGCTTCCAATGGAAAGACAAACATTTTGAATAAGGTTCTCTATGTACCCACTATCACTAAAAACCTAATAAGTGTAGGCCAAATAGTTGAAAAAGGTTTGCAAGTTAGGTTCACTCAACATGGAGCTTTTGTGGAAGATCCATGTCAAGGCTTCAAGAAGATACCAAAGGTGAGAAGCATAATAGGATCTTTTCTTTTGAGGTAGCAGAAACCAGCAACATAGCTCTATTCAACTTTGGGTCTCAAACCCCAAGTGAGCTTGAAGTGTGGCATAAGAGACTTGCTCATGTGAATGAAAGAATCTTGAAGGATATATATAGGGATCAAAGTGTTCTAGGGCTACCAAACATATCAAAGCAATACATGATCAATAGATTTATTGGATGTCAGAATGGGAAGGCACAAAGACAACCATTCAACCACAAAGGCTACATCCACAACAACCTTTTGGACTTAGTACATATTGATGTGTGGGGACCAAGTCAAGAACCTTCATTGGCAAGATCAAGGTATTATGTCTTGTTTCTTGATGACCATAATAGATGGATTATTCTGTACTTTATCAAAAGTAAGAATGAAGTGTCTGATTGCTTCAAAAATTATCTAGCACATGTGGAGAACCATACATGTAGATCACTCAAGAAGCTCAAATCAGATGGAGGGGGAGAATACTTCTCCAAGGAATTTGATGAATTCTTGCAGGATAAAGGTATCAAGAAAGAAGTGACTACTAGGTACTATCCTCGGCTAAATGGAATTGCAAAAAGAAGAAACAAGACATTGGTTGGATTAGCCAAAACAATCCTTGAAGAGAAGAGGTTGCCACATTATCTATGGGCAAAGGTTATTCCAACTGCTCTATACCTTGTCAATAGAATACCATCCAAATCACTTCAAGGTATGACCCCTTATCAAGCATGGCATGGAAGAAAACCTAGTCTTGGACATTGCAAGGTGTTTGGTTATTTAGCTTATGTTCATGTATCATTACGAATAAGAGGTAAACTAGATGAAAGGCAACAAAGGCAGTGTGTATTGGGTATGATTCAACTCAGATGGGTTACAAGTTCCACAATCCTTCAACGAAGCAATTCATTATGACGAGGAAAAACGAAAGGTAACTCTACCATATTATCTTAATTCCGATTCTCATGAACTAGGAAGCAAGCATGATACACAGTTCTAGGATCCAAGAAGTGATAGATGATGACCAAGATGAAAGGGAAAAGGATTACAAACTATGGTATATAAAATCAAAATAAATTTAGATGGATCAATTTACAAGTACAAGGCAAGATTAGTTGAAAAAGGATGCTTAGAAACTCATGGTATAGACTATGAGGAAACATTCTCGCTAGTTGCAAAGATGACTATAATCAGAACATTGATAAGTGTAGGTGCTACAAGAAATTGGAGACTCCTCTAACTTGATGTAAAAAATACATTTCTAAATGGTTGGATAAATGAAGAGGTGTACATGTCACAACTTCCAGGTTTTGAAAACCCTAATCATGCATCTTATGTTGGCACACTTGAGAAAGCAATGTATGGATTGAAACAAGCTCCTAGAGCTTAGAATTATAGGTTGGTTACATACCTTCATGATCAAGGGTTGAAACCTAGCAACTCAGATCCTTCTCTCTTCATCAAAAGGAATCACAATGAGGTTATCTATCTATGTGTATATGTAGATGACATAATTGTGACAGGTGATGATCTAAATGACATTAAAAGGATCAAGATACACATACAAGAGGAGTTCAAAATCAGTGATTTAGCTAAGCTCACATTCTTCCTAGGTATGGAGGACATATACACAGATGAAGGAATGTATTTGACTTAGAGGAGATACATTCGGGATCTACTTCTTAAGTTCAAGATGGAGAAAACCAAACCTACATGTACACCTTTGGAGATGAATCATAGACTTAGTGTCTATGAAGGTGGGAAAATTGAAGACATTAAAGAGTATCAAAGCTTGAGGTAGCTTGATATATTATACTCATACAAGGGTAGATATCTTATATAGTGTAGGAGTGCTAAGATAGTTCATGCACTTACCAAGAAGAACATACATGGATGCAGCTAAAAGAGTACTCAACTACCTCAAAGGTACAATCAATGAAGGTATATTCTATCCTTACTCTTCAGATTCAGATATCAAGATCTATTCACATGTAGATTGGGTAGGAACTAAGGATGATAGAAGAAGTACCTCTAGTTACTTAGCATTTGTAGGTTCAAAGCTAGTGTCATGGAGTTCCAAGAAGCAACCAATAGTTGCTTCATCCTCAAATAAAGCGGAGTATAGAGGTTTGACCATAACAACTCAAGAGGCAATATGGTTAAAAGCATTGTATATAGATTTGGGACTTGTGAGTTCCAAACCTCACCTATTTAGAGATAATGTAAGCTCCATGCATCTAGCAGCAAACCCTATTTTCCATGCAAGAACCAAAAACATAGAGGTTCATTACCACTTCATCAGGGAGAATCTCATGGCAAAGGAGATTGACATTTCTTTTGTTCAACTAAAAAGAAAGTAGCAGATATGATGACGAAGGCACTTGATGGAATAAAGCTTTGCAAATTTAAATCAATGGTAGGCATTCAACCTATTAGAGAATGAAGACTCAAGCATACTTTAGCTTGAGGGGGAGATGTTGGAACATCAAGCTTACACTATGCTTAAGGTGGATTTGATCTACATCAAAAAGCTATCGTTTGGATTATGTCAAAAAAATCCATAGAAGAGTTCTTTTATTTATGCTCATTTATTGTATTTTTTAAAAGTTTTTTATGGGTAATTTACCAATGTAAAAGCATATATATTTACACATGTAAAAGGAGAAAAGGGGAGCTCAAATTCCACAAATTTGAGGTGGTTGAGCTTGACAATCAATCAATTTCCTAAAAGTAGGTCAAATTAGATCTTCATTTTTCCTAGATTGTAGGAAAGTGAATTGATTCTCCTCAAAAACCTATCCTACCTTCATTTGAATTCAAAATCCACTTATAGAAGTCATGGATCACTTCAAGGGTCTATATAAAGACTTCAAATCACTTGTATATTACATGGAAGCAATATACATACACTTTTGACCATCATTGTCATGCTGCCAAATAATGATGCAAATGCCCCAAATTTGACATCTCAAAAGAGGCATGAAAATTAGCCTTAAAATTAGCAATATGCTTCTCATTAGGACCAATGAGCAGCATATCATCAACATACACAAAAATGATCAAAAGTATGTCATCAACACACTTAACATAAGGTGCTCTCAGTTGGATTGTTCTCAAAACCATGTGCAATCAAGTAGGCATGTATCTTTTCATACCAAGCACAGGGTGCTTGCTTTAAACCATATAATGCCTTCTTCAACCTTCATACTTTGTTTTCATGCCCTTTCTTCACAAAACCATGGGGCTAAAATACATACACTTCTTTACGTAAGTCACCAGTCAAAAATGCTATATTGATGTCCAATTGATATATATTCCAATCATGGTGAGTTGCAAGTGCACAGATGCTATGAACAATAGTCATTCGACATGTGGGAGCAAAGGTCTCATCAAAATCAATGCCTCTTTCTTGAGCATAACCTTTTGGAACAAGCCTAGCCTTATATGTGTCAACTATTCCATCACGCTTAGTCTTCAGCTTGTACACCCACTAAGTGCCAATGGCCTTCTTTCTAGGAGGAAAATCACATAAAGACCAGGTAGCATTCTTCATAATAGCATCATATTTTGATTGCATAGCGATCATTCAAGTTTCTGAATTTTATGCTTCATGAAATGAAACTGGCTCATTCTCATCACAAAGACTAGAGGCTTCCATAACATAGCAATCTGATGCAAAAGAAGCGCTATGAGAGGTTGAACAAGTATGATATGATAGAGGTGAATCTAATTTGCTATCTCGCAATGTTTGCACAAGCCATTTAGGCATAGTCTTTGCCTCCTCTATATCATTTCTCTCATTAACAAGTGCATCATGTAAATCTGCATCATGAATCGAATGATCTATATCATCATGTGAAACTTATAAAGGTTGAGAAATTTCCTTATTCAGACTAGCACTTGATTGTCCACCTTTAAAAAGAGGTAGCAAAGTGTCATACACATCTCTAGAGCTGACAGAAGTCTCCTTAGCACATGAAAGTAATGGTTGAATTGCATCGTCCACAAAAACATCACAACTAACCAAAATGTGTTTAGTTTGTGGATGATACAGACAATAGCCTTTGTTTATAGATTTGTACCCAACAAAAATACATTTCGCTGCTTTGTCATCCAATTTCTTGCATTTTTGTTTAGGCACTAGTGCATATGCCAGACAACCAAAAACATGTAGATGAGTAGCAGATGGCTTGCGACCATGCCAAGTCTCATATGGATTGATAGACTATAATGCTTTGGTGGGACACGTGTTAAGTACATATGCCACACACATAAGAGCCTTCAGAAAATCCCTTTTGTTGAGGTGTATATGACACTGTACACTAATGTTTTATCCCACATTCATTGTGAAATGCATTAAAATCCAAAGACATGTATCCCCCCCCCATTAGAACAGAGAGTGCCCATTTTACATGCTGACAAATTTTTAGCCAAAACCAAAATTTGTTTGAAGCACATAAACACTTCCAACTTTGCTTTCAGTGGATAGACACATGCATGCCTGGGAAACTCATCAATAAAAGTCACAAAGTAAAGGTAGTTCCCAAAAGAGGGTGTCTACATAAGATCACAAACATCACTATGAACAAGCTATAATTTTTTATACCTCGAACCGAACTATCAAAATACCAAACATCAAAGTCTACTACAAACATACACTACTCATGAGAAGATGGGTCAAAAGTGCAAACAGCAATAAATTCCCATTCTTCATTGTACACAAGATTAGCAGACTATGTTCTAAGTGTAGAGGCCTCTTTCTTCTTTGCCTCTTTTGCAGCCAGTTTTAGACAACTCTTTATGACATGATCATTTCCTTTACAGTACTTGCAAAACAATTTCTACTTTTCTGATTTCTTCTCGTATTTTTTTTCTTTTTTTGACTATTGTGCAACATTAGCAAATTTTTGCTTGCTAGTAGATAAGCTCCATTTTCCCTTACCCTTTTGACTAGCTAAGAAAGCTTGATCTCCAACACGCATGATTGAAATGTTCTATCTAGACTAATTTTCTTGCAACAAAACAGAGATTAACTCCTCAAATGTATAGGCATTTGGATTTCCTTTCATCATCAACTAAAGAGTAGAAACAAAACTCTGATATGAATCTAGAAGACCTATAAGAACAATGTGCACAAGTGAACTATCATATAAGACTTCATCAGTAGAAATCAATTGCTCCTTCAAATCTTTGATCTTTGTAAAAAATTATCCATGGAATCTCCTTCATTCGTGTGATCTCTCCAACTGATTTTAGAGATAAGCATCGCGATCCTCATTTCTTACTTGATATAAAGTGGTAAGTGTATCCCAAGCATCCTTCGTTGTTTTGCAAGAGTGAATGTGAGAAATAATGGCACATTTGACAGACAAACCTATCAATGCATGTGCATGAGCATCTCTTCTACCCCAACAAGGTTGCTCTATAGTAGGTGCAGTAGAAACTACGGCATGAATAGGAATTTGAAGATTGTCATCTTCAATGCCATCTGCATCACCTTTGATAATTGTATTTGCAAGTGTAATAGGACGTTTTTCAACATCATGTACAATATTCCATAGTCCTTTTGCAACTAATACATAATGCATCATAAATGCCCATAATGGGTAATTAGTAACATCAAATCTATCCTCAATAGCAAATATATGGGATACATCATTGCTTTCAGCCATGGCCGCTGACTAAAATAATCTGATGCAAAAAATGATTGTATCTCCAAAAGTTGAATAGAACTACCTTGTCCAGCTCTACTAGATTTGTAGTAGAATTCGAGGTGCTTGTACTGGTGAGTTGAAACCTATATATATATATATATATATATATATATATATACATATATATATATATATATATATATATATATATATATATATATATATATATATATATATATATATATATATATATATATATATATATGTGTGTGTGTGTGTGTGTGTGTGTGTGTGTGTGTGTGTGTGTGTGTGTGTGTTTTCATAGAAGGAAAAAAATTCTTGCATAGGCACTATGATAGCGTGCTCAAACGTTGAAACGAGCACAGATCACGATTTCCACACTAGAAAGAAAAGCTATTCTAAAATCCTAATAGGTCTGAGTATGCTCACCAATTTTCATACAATTATGAGACTGTGATCAAAGGGGTGTCGATGATGACCTAGATGAAGTAGAGACCTGCTCTGATACCAATTGTTGGAGTTTGAAGTCTGCAGAAGCACGTCAACAGCACAAGGAAGAAGAAGAAGCTTGGAGCACAACACACAATATTGAATGTATTGCCAAGAGATAATACAAAGATAAGTGAACCATTAGGGTTATAGGCATATATACAAGTTGGGGAAAAAAACCTCCTAGAGAGGGAAAAAAGTGCCCCGATGGTCCTATTGTATTCACACATTAATATCAAAATATATCAATAGTAAAAGGATAAAAGATCTCAAATTCCACGAATTTGAGGTAGTTGAACTTGATGATTCATCTATCAATCAATCAAGTCACCTAAATCAAGTCACCAAACAAACTATCCCACTTTGATTTTACTTTTCGTAGTTTGTAGGAGATTGATTCTCTTCATTCCAACAAACTACTCCGCTTTGATTTGAATTCAAAAACCACTTGTATGTTTTACTAGACTAAACACAAGCTTACACGGTCTACCGTACATATCCAAGAGTTAGGGTAGGTCATGTGTTGGTTTGTTGGACCATCTTCACCACCTCACAACCTACTTCCAAGCTTCTCCAAACATCTCCAACTTCTTTCAAATCCAAGGACTATCCTTCAATCCAAAAACACTAATATATCCTAATCTCTTATGCAATAAATCCAATTTACTACCATGATTCCCATTGATCATTGTATAGTTACATAATCCGGAAGTTCAACTTCATAAGTATATAATCTATCTACCTTTTTTCCTCTTATAAATGTTGGGGCTTCACTCACTAATTAGGCATGGATATATGAAGACATATGAAGACATATGATGGAGGAAAGAAGAAGTGAAGAAAAGACCTACAGAAAATCAAGCCTAAGTGAAGGGACAATTTCACTATTGTAAATTAGTGCAAAATTAGAGTCTAGTATTTCATTTGATCTTCAGAACTTACGAGTTCAAGTCTAGAAGAATGTAAACCATAGGTATATAAGTTAATTTGAGTCAAAAACATGGAGGTGAGAACTCAATTTTGTAATCTGAGTAAGTAGAGGAAAGTCGTGTTTTTTCTGAGAGAGATGTTGAGGAAAAACTTCTGAGTCTGAGAGAGTTTTCCATGGCTATGAGAAAAATTAGGCCAAGCCATTTTGTACACATCTTCTCTGATAATCAACACATGTTTGTGCAGAAGGATTGAGTCTAATTTCTCTTGTACATTGAGCTCTAAGTCATTTCATATGACTATGTAAGGTAGTTGACAGTTACGACTTTTCTGGCGCACATTTGTCTGAACTTCTTAAGGTCAGATCTCGAAGCACACTGTAAAGTTTTTAGTAAGTGATAGCTCATTTTAAAGCTACTATCCTCAACTAAATTTGGTCAAAAGATCTTTAAGAAACGGGACGCATACTCAGAGAAATCAGCTTAACAGTGAAGGTATGTCAAATCGATGAAGTCAATTTTCAGTTTTCAGACATAGTGGAAAGGTTGAAGCAAAATCAGAAGATTTTGAAGTTATTACTTGAAAGTTTTGTTTGTTATGTGTTGCTTAACATTAGCAAGAACTTCTCTTAGCAAGTGATCAAAAGATTTTGCAAAGATTGAGCTAATACAGGTCAGATTGAAGGATTGAAGAAAAGGCGCAAATTTCTGATAAGTGAAATTTTGATTTTCACTAAGTTCAGAGTTGAAGGTTCAAAATTTGAGTATTGCTAAGCTAATGATGGTTATAGAGGTCTTCTAATACATTAGTTTGGTTCTTGTGGTGTTTCACACACCAACAAGTGGTATCAGAGCAGATAAGATCCTCGAGAGTAAAGGAAGAGCAGATACAAGAAGAATTGAAGAGTTCTTTATCAAAGAAGGTGGAAGCTGAGGTGTTCAACAAACAAAAGTCATCAGAAGGTCATTTCAAAGTTGCTCCCAAGGGTAAAGATCTACAAAAGGTATCATTCTTTAACTTTATACTTACAGGTTGAAGCAGAAGCAAGGATACTATGGCAGATCATGTGTCCATTGACAAATTGGACAGAGATAACTATCCTGCTTGGGTAATGAGGATGGAAGCCTTACTTATGAGTAAGGATCTAATGGTATATGTGACAGGTGAAGAAGAGAAGCCTAAATTTGAAGATGAAAGTCATCCAAGAAAGGAAGAGCTAGAAGCTTTGAAGCTATGGCAGAAGAGAGATGCAAGTGCTAGAGCTTATATATATAACACTATTACAGATCATTTGTTGCCACACATCAGAGGGTTAGAAACAGCTGAAGACATTTGGAATGCTTTGGAAGATCACTTCCAAAACACTACTAAAGCTAGGAAAGCTAGCTTATGGTCAGAGTTCACCACATTCAAGAAAAAGAAAAATCAGAGCATTAGTGATTATGTCACTAAGATGAAGGACTTGGCAGATAGCCTTGGATCCATTGATGAGGATATTGAAGATCATAGGCTGATAGCACAATTACTTGCAGGGTTAAGAGGTGATGAGAGATGGAAGCCCTTTGTACTTTCAACAGAACTCTCATTAAACCATTATGTGCCAGAATTAAATCAATTACTTGGATTGATGCTCACATTTGAGCAAGACTTGAAGTCAGATGGAGACAAAGGTCAAAGTTCTGCAATGTACATGAAGAATAAAAAGAAAGGAGATAAAGGCAAAGCAAAGGATGAAGAAGAGTCAACAACTCAAGCAAATTATGCAAGAGGAAGAGGTTTTGGCAGAGGTAAAGGTCGAGGAAATGGAAGAGGTAGAGGTAATCAGAACAATAACAAGAAGACATGTTGGATTTGTGGATTGAGCAATCATCTAGCATATGATTGTTGGCATAATCAACAAGAATCAAGCCAAAATCAGAACAACAATGGCAGAGGAAGAGGTGGAAGGTTTCAGAATCAATTTCAAAGAGGAAGACAGAATTCAAGAGGAAGTTTTGGTAGAGGTGGTGGAAGAAATTGGAATCAGAACCAATCATACAACACCACATATTACAATTATGCAAATGATACACAGAATGACAACCATACAACATTGATGATGAATTCAATAAGTTCATCAGAGAAGGAGGATCTCAAGGTATTTTATATTGACTCTGGTTGTTCAAATCATTTGTCAGGTAATATAGAATTATTGTCAGAATTGGAAGAAGGAAATTCAAGTCATACAGTACAAATAGGTGATAATGCAAAACATAATGTGCATTCAATTGGAAAAGTGAAGTGCAGGAGTGGAGCTGATTTATTAACAAATGTTTTGTATGTTCCAACAATACCAAAGAATCTGATTAGTGTTGGACAAATAGTGGAGAAAGGTTTTCATGTCAGATTTACAAATGAAGGGGTATTTGTTGAAGATCTAGAGGATGCATACAAACCCATTGTTTGTGGTAAGAAGGAAGGTAGACTTTTTACTCTCAAAATACAAGGAAATGTTGGTCAAGCCCTAATCACACATGGTGATGAAGTAATTACAGAGTTAGATCTTTGGCATAAGAGGTTGGGACACTTCAATGAAAGAGGAATCAAAACTATGGTGGAGAATCAATCTGTAATAGGGCTACCAAATGTGAAGAATCAACATATGATATACAAGTGTGAAGCTTGTCAGATGGGAAAAGCACATAGACTACCATTTCAGAAGAAAGGTTTCAAGCATGATGGTTTACTTGAACTCATACATACAGATGTATGGGGACCAACAAAAGAAGGTTCAATAAATGGATCTAGGTATTATGTTTTGTTTATTGATGATGCTACAAGGTGGATAACCCTTTATGTTCTAAAAGAAAGATCAGAAGTATTTGGAGCTTTCAAATATTTTCATGCTTATGCAGAAAGAGTTACAGGTCAAAAACTCAAGAGGTTAAGGTCTGATGGAGGGGGAGAATATTTCTCCTAAGAGTTTAATGACTATCTTTGGAATGCAGGTATCAAGAGAGAGATAACTTGCAGGTATACACCTCAACATAATGGGGTGGCAGAAAGGAGAAATAGAACATTGGTTGAATTTGCAAGAGCAATGTTAAAGGAAAAGAATTGCCCTAATTATCTTTGGGCTGAGGCTGTAAATACAGCTACATACCTTGTTAATAGGCTACCATGTGGAGCTTTGAATGGTATGACCCCCTATGAAGCTTGGTGGGGTAAGAAACCAACACTTGACCATTGTAAAGTGTTTGGATCAATTGCTTATGCTTATGTGCCATCACAACTTAGACATAAGCTTGAACCAAAGGCAGAAAAATATGTGTTTATTGGGTATGATGAAAAGCAAATGGGTTATAGGCTATGGAGTCCTTTAACTAAACATTTTATTCTTTCCAGAGATGTGACCTTTGATGAACAGAAGAGTTGGTATGCAGATAAAGATTGTGACCTTGAAACATTTGAAGAAGAGATAAGAAGGAATGCAAAAGGTAAGTCACATATGCAGATAGATGGAGATGAAGAACATATGCAAGCAAGCACATCAAGAGTTGGATCATATAGAAGGAATGAAGATGGACCAATATTTGATGAAGAATTACATCCAGATATACATGAAGAGTGTGAACCAAGAAGGTCAACCAGAATGAGGAAGCAACCTACAAGGTATTCTTATGATACTTCTTACTTGACTCAAAAAAATTATGCTTACATGGTTAAAGAAGATGAAGAACCTCAAAGCTATGATGAAGCAAAGGGTAAGAGACAATGGGAAGTAGCAATGAAGGAAGAGTTTGATGCACTTGAAGAAAACAAAACTTGGGAACTTGTTCCAAAACCTAATGGTAAGAAAGTGATTGGTAATAAATGGGTTTACAAAATTAAGAAGCATGCAGATGGAACTATAGCCAGATATAAAGCCAGATTGGTGGTTAAAGGCTATGCTCAAACTTTTGGCATAGATTATGATGAGACATTCAGTCCTGTGGCAAAGATGTCAACCATAAGGACAATCATTGCCATTGCAGCATCAAAAGGATGGACATTGAGTCAATTGGACATTAAGAATGCATTTTTGAATGGATATATATCAGATGAGGTTTACATGGAGCAACCTCAAGGGTTTGCAGATCATAAGTTTCCAAATTATGTTTGCAGGTTGAGAAGAGCACTTTATGGTTTGAAGCAAGCTCCAAGAGCTTGGAATTATAGACTTGTAAAGTATCTTAATGATCTTGGATATCAAAGTTCAAAGGCAGATGCAAGTTTACTTATCAAAAGAACAGATGAAGGTATGATCTACATTTGTATCTATGTAGATGATATTATAATTACAGGTACCTCAAATGAAGGAATCAAGGAGGTGAAGAAGCTACTTGAGAAGGAATTCAAGATAAGTGATCTAGGAAAATTGTCATATTTTCTTGGAATGGAAATCACTTATGCAGAACATGGCATATATGTATCACAAGAAAGGTATCTTTTGAATCTTCTAAAGAAGTTTAACATGGAGAATTGCAGAGAGGCATCTACACCACTAGAGGTCAATCATAAACTCTGTAGATATGATGGTGCAGAGTTCAAAGACATGAGGAAGTATCAATCTTTAGTGGGAAGTTTAATTTATGCTACACTAACAAGGCCTGATCTTAGTTATGCAGTTGGTGTCCTTTCTCAATTCATGCATTGTCCAAAGGATCCACATTGGATTGCAGGACAAAGAGTTCTTAGATATGTCAAAGGAACTTTGAAAGAAGGATTGTATTATCCTTTTACATCAGATGTAAGGTTGAGAGCCTATAGTGATTCAGATTGGGCAGGAAGTCAAGATGATAGAAGGTCTACCCATGGCTACATGATATACATTGGAGATAAGCTTGTGAGTTGGTGTTCAAAGAAACAACACACAGTGGCTTTATCATCAACAGAAGCTGAATACAAAGGACTTGTGGAAGCAGCAAAAGAAGTAATATGGATGCAGACATTATTCAAAAGCTTGGGAATTGATCAAGGTATACCCATCATTCATGGAGATAACATGAGTTCATTATATCTTGCAGCAAATCCTGTATTTCATGCAAGGACAAAGCACATAGAAATACAGTATCATTTTCTCAGAGAAAAGGTAATGGAGAAAGAGATTGAAGTGGTGTACACTTCTACAAAGATCAGATTGCAGATATTATGACAAAAAGCTTGGATGGAGTGAAGACAAGTAGGTTCAAGGAGATGGCAGGAATAAAAGAGAAGAAGACTATGTGAAGAAGTCAAATTATGCTAATTAGTGATTGAGGGGGAGCTGTTGGGGCTTCACTCACTAATTAGGCATGGATATATGAAGACATATGAAGACATATGATGGAGGAAAGAAGAAGTGAAGAAAAGACCTACAGAAAATCAAGCCTAAGTGAAGGGACAATTTCACTATTGTAAATTAGTGCAAAATTAGAGTCTAGTA
>CM035414.1:64818600-64866100 GCA_020310875.1 Ceratopteris richardii | reverse complement strand
CCAAGCTTCTTCTTCTTCCTTGTGCTATTCACGTGCTTCCGCAGACGTCTAACTCCAACAATTGGTATCAGAGCAGGTCGCCGCTTCATTTAGGGCGCCGTCGTCACTCCCCCATTTGCAGTCTCAGAATCACACGAATTTTGATGAGCATACTCAGCGTGTTTTCGAGATCAAAACCACTTAGCTTTGTGGTGCCAAAATTGCGATCTGAGCTCGTTTTGGCCTCCAAACGCCCTATCACGATGCTTGTGCAAGCTATTTCGTCTTTTTGTGCCAAAGATATATACCAATCTTTGTTCGCCAGTATAAGCGTCTCAAATTCTGCTACATGTCTAGCGAATTCGTCTGGGTAGTTATCTTCAACTTTTTGAGATACAGTCAATTTTCTGCATCAAGATATTTTAGTCACCGGCCATGGCTGAAAGCAGTGATGTATTCCGTATGTTGGTTGTTGAGGATAAGTTGGATGGTACCAACTACGCGTTATGGGCTTATATGATGTGACATGTTGTTTGGTTGCAAAAGGACTGTGGAACATTGTGCAGGGTGTCGAAAAATGTCCTATCACACCTGCAACTATTACAACTGCAGATACTAAAGCTGATGCAGAAGGTGTCGAAGATGGTGATATTCTGCATATTCTTGTTCATGTTGCGGTTTCTGCTGCACCTACTACAGAGCAGATTCGTTGGGATGGCAGAGATGCTTAGGCACATGCATTGATAGCTTTGTCTGTCAAACGTGCCATTATTCCTCATATTCTCTCTTACAAAACAGCTAAGGATACTTGGGATACACTTACCACATTATACCAAGCTAGGAATGAGGCTCGTGTTGCTTACCTTCGAAAACAATTGGAGAGTGAGCACATGAATGAAGGTGATTCTATGGACAGTTTCCTAACAAAGATCAAAGACTTGAAGGAACAGTTGATTTCTGTTGATGAGGTTATACCAGATAGCTCACTTGTGTAGACCATTCTGAATGGTCTTCCTGATTCATATCAGAGTTTTGCTTCTACTCTTTGGTTGATGATGAAAGGTAATCCAAATGCCTTGTCATTTGAGGATTTAGTCTCTATTCTGTTGCAGGAAGATCAGTCCAGGTAGAACAGGTCCATTATGCGTGTTGTAGATCAAGCTTTCCTGGCTAGTCAGAAGGGCTAAGAAAAATGGAGCAGTAAGCAGAAAACTGCAAATGCTACACATTTGAAGAACCAAGACACAGATGAGAAAAAAATCAGAAAAGCAAAAATTGTTTTGTAAGTACTGTAAAGGGAATGATCATATCATAAAGAACTGTCTAAAACTGGCTGCTAAAGAGGCAAAGAAGAAAGAGGCTGGAATGGTTGTTCCAGAAGCCTCTACACCAAAAATGGAGTCTATTAATCTTGTGCAAGAAGAAGAATGGGCATTTTCGCAGTTTTGACCCATCTTCTCATGAGTAGTGCATGTCTGTAGTAGACTCAGATGTTTGGTACTTTGACAATGGGGCGACCAAACATATTACCTTGCAGCACAGTTTCTTCTCTTCACTCGAGCCTGCCCCTACAAGGAATACTGTTACATGTGCCAACAACTCCTCTTATCCTATTATGGAAGTTGGTAAGATCATTTTGACTACTGCCGATGGTAGTTCTTCCACTTTGTCAGATGCTTTATTTGTGCCAAGGAACAAGAAGAACCTGTTATCAGTTTCTGCATTAGCCAAGATTGGCTTGGTTGTGAAATTTGTTGATGACAGGTGTACAGTTCATGATCTTTCAAATGGCAATGTGACTAGTGCTTCTGGCATTTTATGTTGTGGGCTGTATAAGCTCATAGACTATGAAAGATCTATAAATGATTTGGCATGTGCAGTAAATGATTCTCAGGCTATGCCAGATGCAAAGCTTTGGCATGCACACTTTGGTCATCCGAATTTTGCTAGTTTGCTACGCCTGCAGAAATCTGAGATGATGTCCTCTTTGCCCAAACTTGAGGCACCTGGAAAACATGTTTGTGAAGGCTGTATTTTGGGCAAGATGCAGCGTTCATCCTTTCCAAAAGATGGTTCAGTTCGGGCTACTCATGAATTGCAGCTTGTACATAGTGATGTTTGTGGTCCTATGCAGACACCTTCTTTTGAGAATTATCTTTACTTCGTGACTTTCATCAATGATTTTTCCAGGCATGCATGGGTATATCCATTGAAGGCAAAGTCCGAAGTGTTCATGTGCTTCAAAC
The DNA here is from genome assembly GCA_020310875.1 of Ceratopteris richardii. Taxonomy (NCBI): domain Eukaryota; kingdom Viridiplantae; phylum Streptophyta; class Polypodiopsida; order Polypodiales; family Pteridaceae; genus Ceratopteris; species Ceratopteris richardii. Next base: position 64,863,875 of record CM035414.1, on the reverse strand, counting down.
AGTTTTTGGTTTTGGCTGAAAATTTGTCAGCATGTAAAATGGGCACCCTTCGTTTTGATCGAGGGGAGGAATATATGTCTTCTGATTTTAATGCATTTCTGGCTGAACGTGGGATAAAACACCAATATATAGTATCGTATATACCTCAACAAAATGGAGTTGCTGAAAGAAAGAATAGGTCACTCATGGAGATGGCGAGGTGTATGGTCAAGAGTCAGGCTTTACCACATAGTTTCTGGCTTGAGGCTATCATATGTGCAACATATGTACTGAACAGGTGTCCCACTAAAGCGTTGCAGTCTATCACTCCATATGAGGCTTGGCATGATGGCAAGCCATATGTTGCTCATCTACGTATTTTTGGTTGTTTGGCATATGCATTAGTGCCTGAACAACATCGCAGAAAATTGGATGATAAAGCAGTAAAATGTATTTTTGTTGGGTACAGTTCTGAAAGTAAAGGCTATCATTTGTATCATCCACAGACTAAACGCATTATGGTTAGCCGTGATGTTGTTTTTGTGGAAGATGCTATTCAGCCATTGCTTTCATGTACTAAGGAGACATTTCTTAGCTAAAAAGACATGTATGATACTTTGCTGCCTCTTTTTACATGTGGATAGTCTAGTGTTGGTCCCAATGAGGCAACTTCTCAGAATTTGCAGGTTTCATGTGATGATGCAGATCATTCCATTTCTGATGCAGATTTACATGATGCACTAGTTGATGAGAGAGTTGATATTGAGCAGGAAAAAACTATGCCAAAATGGCTGGTGCAAACTTTGCGTGACAGTAAATTAGATACACCTCTGTCATATCATACTAGTTCAGGCTCTCATAGTGCATCTTTTGCATCAGATTGCTATGCTATGGCTGCATCTAGTCTCTGTGATGAGAATGAGCCTATTTTGTTTGATGAAGCACAAAATTCAGAAAATTGGATGGCTGCTATGCAATCCAAATATGATGTTATAATGAAGAATGGTACTTGTTCTTTATGTGACTTGCCTCCTGGCAAGAAGGCCATTGGCACTAAGTGGGTATACAAGCTGAAGTATAAATCGGATGGTACAGTTGACAGGTATAAGGCTAGGCTTGTTGCAAAGGGTTATGCACAGGAGAGAGGCATTGATTTTGATGAGACCTTTGCACCTACATGTCGTATGACTACTGTTCGGAGCATCTGTGCACTTGCACCTCATCATGGTTGGAATGTACATCACTTGGACATTAAAACAGCATTTTTGAATGGTGACTTGCATGAAGAAGTGTATGTTTTTCAGCCCCGTGGCTTTGTGCAGAAAGGCATGAAAACCAGGTGTGCAGGTTAAAGAAGGCATTATATGGTTTAAAGCAAGTACTACGTGCTTGGTATGAGAAGATACATGCCTATCTGATTGCACATGGTTTTGAGAACAGTCCAACTGAAAGCACCTTATATGTTAAGTGTGCTAATAATGGCTTCTGATCATTGTTGTCTATGTTGACAACATGATGTTCACTGGTCCTATTGAGAAGCATATTGCTGATTTTAAGGCTGATTTACATGCCTCATTTGAGATGTCTGATTTGGGGCATTTGCATCACTATTTGGGCATTCAGTTTATGCAAGTTGATGATGGAATGGAAGTGTGTCACATGCAATATATTGACACATTATTGCAGCATTTTGGCCTTGAAGACTGCAAGCCTATTGCCACTCCTATGGAGAAAGGTTTACGATTCAGTCTTCATGATGTCGGAGATGCATTTGATGTTGTTCTCTATCAGCAGGTTGTTGGATGCTTGATTTACTTATGCATTACTCAACCAGATATTCAGTTTGTTGTCTCACAGATGAGCAGGTTTATGCATTGCCCAAGAGTCAAGCATTGGCAGGCAGTTAAGCGCATCTTTCGCTATTTGAGTGGTACTCGGCTACTTGGGTTGTTTTATCCCAAGGGGAGATCACTACCACCAGATTTGCATGCTTTTTCTGACTCTGATTGGGCTGGTTGCTATGACACTCGTGTGTCCGCTAGTGGCTTTTGCTTCATGCTTGGTAGCTCATGTATATCTTGGTTGAGCAAGGAGCAGCCTACTATGTCCACCTCTAGTTGTGAGGTTGAGTATAGGGAAGCTTTCACAGCTACTATTGAGTGTGTGTGGCTCAGACCCCTTATGGCTTATTTGGGTGTTGGTCAGACTTCTGCCACCACCATCTTCACTGACAGTCAGAGCGCATTGGTAGTTGTGAGGAACCCTATGTTCCATGCTTGCACTAAGCACATTGAGGTGCATTATCACTATGTCAAGGAGAGGTTCTCTGCTAGGGAGATCAGCTTAGCATATGTGCCCACGCAGGAGAACATTGTAGACCTTTTCACAAAGGCTCTGCCTAGGAAGAAGTTTGAAGCTTTCCGCAAAGCTTTGGGCTTACTTCCTTTTGTGGAGTGATTTCCACATAGCTTGGCACTTCCTTATACATGAGTGCCAGCTCCTTGTTCACCGCATCACTCCCAGGGAGGATTTGTTGATATATTTAGGTAGTAATGTGTGTGAACACACTAGGACTGCTGGGGCACTTTTTTCCCTCTTTAGGAGGTTTTTTTTCCCCCGGCTTGTATATACGCCTATTGCCCTAATAGGCTACTTATCTTTGTACATTCTCTAGTAATACATTCAGTATTGTGTGTTGTGCTCCAAGCTTCTTCTTCTTCCTTGTGTTGTTCATGTGCTTCCGCAGACGTCTAACTCCAACATGATTGAGAATCAATATCAACCACTTCTAACTCATGAGTTTTGTGCTTTTTACTCTTCCCTTTTACAAAGTGTAATACCTTGAACCTTACAAGATAAATGATCATAAGGTATCAATCAAACAATACAATAAAAGGTGTACACAAGTGCTATTCTTCAAGGTACATATATGGCACCATCTATATGATGGTTAATATGAAAAAAAAATCTTCAAGCATAGTGAAAGCTTGGTGATCCAGCAGATAGAGCTTTGCATAGAACTATCACATGTACCCTACACACAACCATTCACTTCACATGTGAGCAATGGTGGAGAGGGCCAGACGCCGCATGCAGCACAGATGGGCAAGCGACCACATTGTTGTACAAAGTGAGAATCTCATCTATGCAACCTCCACTATAGCCCTGTTGATTGCACATGTTTTCAACCGGGCTATAGGAGAGGGTTTCCTAGAGGAGTGGACATAGCATACTATTGTGCATATCCACAAATCTGACGACACTTTGGATCTAGGGACCTACAAGACTATCATGATTGGCCGCACAATGTCCAAGTTATATGGAGAATTTCTTGAGGCATATTTTAGCTCATATGCAGAGGTTGAGGGCCTTAGGACACTAGGCAAGGCCGGGTTCAGATGAGCTTTTTCCACCATCGACCATATCTTCATCGTGTGTTGTCTCACTGATGGGGAAAAGACAAGGAAAAAGAGGCTTTATTGTTGCTTTGTGGATTTCCAAAGGCTTTTGATACAGTCCCATGCAAGAGGCTATTACAGCACCTACTGACCCTTTGGATCCAGAGAGAGATGAGATGGGCCATCTACACTCTCTACGAGAATGTGTTTGGTTGATTTTGATGCTCTAGCACTTTATCAGAACTCATCGCTAGCACCATTGGTTGTTAAGCAAGGCTTCCCACTCTCGCTGACACTTTTTGGGCTTTACATTGATGAGATCTCTATCTACATACTACGAGCAGGCAGAGAGGGAAGCGACCTAGGAGGCATCCTAGTTCACATTCTTTTATATGCTGATGATATTTTTTTGATTTCAAAATCACCTGAGAGGCTTTAATGCCACCTTGAAGCTTTGGATGACTCTTTTGTACACATAGAGGATTGATTGTGAAGCTTGGAAAAACCAAGATCATGATTTTTCACATATCCATTGCAGTGAGGAGTGTAGGCATCTTCACCATAGCAAGAGGGCAGATCAAGGTGGTTACTTTATATGTCTACTTGGGAGGTACTTTCACCAACCTATCAGGACCTTTCGCCATGAGGCAGGCAGCTATTGACAGACTCACTCAAGGGTATGCAGCCTAGGCATGACTAGAATAGAGGTGCCATCATGCACACTTCCAGGAACCTCGCACGAAGGGGTGGCCTTTTGACACACTAGTCACCCTGGCCTTGATGTATTTAGTGACGGTATGGGCACCACGTTTGATAGCCGATCGGTGGGCATAGGTTGGGCGGCCACAGGTGTGTCCGATCTCATGCTTGTTCCATAGCAACCAGACCGTACCACATGACATCACCTTAGCAGAGATCTCTGCACCACCCATGGTCCTCGAGGCACTATTCGAGACAGTAAGCTTCATTCAAAGGGTGAGAGAGTTGCCCCGCAATAGACTCTCTCATAGAGCTTTTGAGGCACCTATACAGTTGTCTGAGAGTGGGCATCATAGAGCTTGGTACTCACAAATCGGAACTTGGTTCACTACACCTAGGTCAAATATGGAGTGTCTACCACCTTTTTAGTATGACTCATTTCACCTTCATTAGGAAAAAAGGTGAGCCTTGCATGCGCCTTGTAAGCATCCCTAATTTTTAGGGATTAAAATTAACTTTCCTGAGATTAAGGAGGCACTCTAAACCACTAGTGGTATTCTAGAGTAAAATAATATTTGTTCAAATGCATGAAATCTTGGCCTTTGGATGCTTAAAATCCATGGCTAGCATTCAAATGGATGGGCGAATAAATTCAAATGATACAAGAGGGGACCCATGCTTTGCGCAGTTTCTGCAAGTTTTTGGACCTTTGGATCTACTCAAAATCTGATGGTGTGCAGCATTTCGGGCTGATCTTGATTGGGGAGCTATGAGAACCCTTGCATGGAGCTCCAATCTAAGGGAAGGGAAGCTAATTCAAGAGAGGATGAGGCACGTTTGCTTTCTGGCCGTCCGATCATGGTTTAATCCAAGGAAGGACATGAAAAGCCGCCTTCCCGTTCTTCTATCAATCCTAACCATTAGATTAGCCACTTCATCCAATGGTCCAGGTTTATGAGCGCCTTTTTCTAACGGCTACCCATCTAAATCACACGATCTCATCATGATCCAACGGCTGAAAGCCAATCCCGCCTTGTCTTTTGTGAACTCATTTGAGCCATTCGATTTTGAGAGGATCCAAGGGTTGAAATGAGCTTGCGCGCTCTTCCAAACCTCCCAAACCAACAAAACCACGGATTTATGTCTCCTTCTATGGTTTTGACTAGGATAAAACCATGGAAGCCTATGCCTAGTCTACTAGAATAAGATACTAGACTGTGGCCACTACCCTCTTTTGATTGGTCCATCACTAATCACTCCTGAAGCTAAAAGGCCCATCCAAGGTTCACCTTTTTTCCTAATGTACTATTACCTCTCTCACAGCGAGAGGAATCTGGTGGTCATACAAGACCTATGGAGGCTCTACATCAAGAGAGTAAGGAGATCACCCAGTTTAGAGGGGAGGATGTTAGACTATAGAGACCAATTTCTCACCATTCTGTCTGATGGATTCATATAGAGACCACACTATATGGACATCTACATGCCACAGTTCATGAGTAGCAATTGGAGTTTGGCCTTTGGAAGACGTTAATATAACTTCTTCTTCTTCTTCTTCTTCTCCTCCTCCTCCTCCTCCTTCTTCTTCCTCCTGATTCTTCTTCTTCCTCCTCCTCCTTCTTCTTCTTCCTCCTCCTCCTCCTCCTCCTCCTTCTTCTTCTTCTTCTTCTTCTTCTTCTTCTTCTTCTTCTTCCTCCTCCTCCTCCTCCTCCTTCTTCTTCTTCTTCCTCCTCCTCCTCCTTCTTCTTCTTCCTCTCCTCCTCCTCCTCCTCCTTCTTCTTCTTCTTCTTCTCTTCCTCCTTCTCCTTCTCCTTCTTCTTCTCTTTCTTCTTCTTCTCTTTCTTCTTCTTCTTCTTCCTTATTTCTTCTTCTTCCTTATTTCTTCTTCTTTCTTCTTTCTTCTTCCTTCTTCCTTCTTCTTCCTTCTTCCTTCTTCCTTCTTCCTTCTTCCTTCTTCTTCCTTCTTCTTCTTTCTCTCCTTCTCCCTCCCTCCCTCCCTCCCTCCCTCCCTCCCTCCCTCTCTCTCTCTCTCTCTCTCTCTCTCTCTCTCTCTCTCTCTCTCTCTCTCTCTCTCTCTCTCTCTCTCTCTCTCTCTCTCTCTCTCTCTCTCTCTCTCTCTCTCTCTCTCTCTCTCTCTCTCTCTCTCTCTCTCTCTCTCTCTCTCTCTCTCTCTCTCTCTCTCTCTCTCTCTCTCTCTCTCTCTCTCTCTCTCTCTTCCTATGCATATCATATTTGTATCTCACCCATTGAGCATATACAGTGCATACCCATAGCACCCCACACCCTTGATGCCAGTTACTATCCATTCCTTTTTATACCCGTTTGTGGTACTCACACTTTATTTTCCTTTTGGGATCACAGTGGATTGGATCATACTGATGTATATGTTTTGTCTCATAGGCCGATTTTGGCCTCTAATAGACGTTAAAAGTCTTTCTTTCTTTCTTTCTTTCTTTCTTTCTTTCTTTCTTTCTTTCTTTCTCTCTCTCTCACATGTTACAGCTTGGTTCACGACACATGGGCTCGATATAGAGAGTTTGCCACCTTTTCAGTACGACTCAGACTCACCTTACTATCAGCTCTCTTGCAGCAAGAGGAATCTGGTGATCAGACAGGACTTATGGAGGCTCTACATCAGGAGAGTATGGAGCTCACCCAGTTTAGAGGGGAGGATGTCAGACTACAGGGATCAGTTTCTCACCATTATGTCAGATGGGTTCATACAAAGACCACGCTATATGGACATCTATATGCCACAGAGTTCACGAGTAGCGATTGGACAACTCAAGGTCGCATCACACAGACTAGAGATCGAGAGTGGGAGACACAGTGGGGTCCCGAGAGCAGAGCGGATCTGCAAACTATGTAGAGAGGAGGTGGAGAGTGAGGAGCATTTCGTATGTCGATGCACAACATACACTCAGATTAGAGACAGATATGAGACTTTGTTCATAGGGCAGCCCACCCTACGAGAGATTATGGACTCCCGAGATCAGAGACAGTTAGGACGTTTCTTGATAGAGATTCAAAGGCATAGAGATGCACTCTTACCATTGAGACACACAGCTACACACGTGGAGAGGAGGAAGCTACATCTCACTGATTTTTTCCAGAGTTCTAGAGTCCCCTCCCAACCTGATTCCCAGCGAGGAGTGACTCTACAACAGGCTGAGGTGAGTCGAGCTAGACGACGACCACGAGTCACAGCGCTCAAAGGAGTTAGGCTATACCATCGCCAGATAGAGGAGATTCGAGCCAGACATCTCGAGGCGACTGCGCAGCGAGTAGCCCTGATGAGAGCAGATCCTATAGCTTTCATACAGAAAGCTCTAGCACCGGCTCCACCTATGTATCACATCCTCCACCCCTCCATTACCACTGGATGGAGCTAGTACACACATGCATCTTCATGATTGTATTGCCCTCAGCATATAGACATGCATATACCCCCAGGGATAGGGCTCCATCAGCCTTAGTATTTTACCACATATGTTGGAGACTAGATTGTATTAGCTTTTTATGATCTTACTTTAGTTTTGTGACAGCCGGATGACATCTGTATCATGTATCTTATGTTTTGTCTCATAGGCCGACTTTGGCCTGTCATAGACGTAAAAAAACTTTATTTCTTCTTTCTTTCTCTCTCTCTCTCTCCCCCCTCTCCCCCCTCACATCCACCTCTCCCGTAGTGAGAGGAACGTTGTGCTGAGATAGGATCTCTCGCAGCTCTACATGAGTGAGACATGGAACACACCACACATGGGATCGAGAAGACCAATTCTGAGACATACTACCAGAGGGTTTCATCCAACGACCACGCTACACGGATACTTACATGCGTCATAGCTCGAGGGTAGTGATTGGCCAATTCAGGGTCTCATCACACGGACCAGATATTGAGACGGGCAGAGCCTTAAACATTCCCAAGGAGGAAGAGGTATGCAGGATATGCAGAGTAGAGATGGAGGATGAGGAGCACTTTGTATGCAGATGTAGCGAATATGATGACATGAGAGACACATACGATACTCTGTTTATATGGGAGCCCACCCTCCAAGAGATCATGGGCTCTAGAGATCAACGACAGCTCGGGTGATTCTTACTAGAGATACAGAGTCACACAGATTCCCTGCCCCAGCCCATTGCAGGAGCCTAGACAAGAGGGAGACAGAGTCAGCTCACTGACTTCTTTGTTTTACGACGTGCAGCAATCCTACCCCCCTCAGTTCACACATCGAGAGGGGTGACTCTTCAGCAGGCTCAGACCTCTCGAGCTAGGAGACGACCCCATGCTATAGGATATCGGGCCCTTAGACTTCACCGACACCAGATTGCAGAGATCCAGGCTTGTGACCATCGCGCCATGGAGGAGAGATAATCCCAAATGATGGTTGATCCCATGGCGATCATCAAGGCAGCAGACTCCACCTCCACTTATGTACCACTTATGTACCACATCTTACACCCACCCACTTGTACAGGATGGAGCTAGTTAGCCGCTCATAAGCATTCTCATGCTTGTACTACCCTTTTGCATATGCACTATCATAAATATGGCACTCCATATACCCCCCCCCCCCCACTTTCATGGGTATCTCCACATGCAAACTGCGGAGATTTATCCCAGCTTTACCAATTTTTTTCACCAGTTTTATCATTTTCGATTGAGAGAAGACACATCCATGTACATTGTTGTGAGTTCGGCCTCCTAATAGACGTAAAAAAGCATTTTTTTTACCCCTCCCTCCCTCCCTCCCTCCCTCCCTCCCTCCCTCCCTCCCTCTCTCTCTCTCTCTCTCTCTCTCTCTCTCTCTCTCTCTCTCTCTCTCTCTCTCTCTCTCTCTCTCTCTCTCTCTCTCTCTCTCTCTCTCTCTCTCTCTCTCTCTCTCACACACACACACACACACACACACACACACATACAGAGATAGAGAGCCAGGAGCCCTTGGTTACCAAATGCCCAGCATACTCAAACCTACAAGCACATATACAGAGATAGAGAGTCAGGAGCCCTTGGTTACCAAATGCCCAGCATACTCAAACCTACAAGCACAGTTCCAGATAGAGGATTCACTCCAGCTATGCATGACCACATGAGACCAAGGGAGGATGGGACGCTTCCTCATGAAAGACGAGAGCAGATGCTACACCCCACACATCAGACACAGGTGAGTACCCAACCAATTATTACTGAGTTCTTTCAATGAGACGAGCCACATCAGATAGACCTTCCTTCCAAAGGCATAGGGCTCACACTCCAATAGGCAGCAACACAGAGAGGGTGATGCCGACCACGTATGTTTGGGTACGGACGACCAGGACTACATCAAAAGGATATCTCATGCATTAGGATAGCCCACGACCACATGATGGAGCAGAGGCGCACCACCAACACTTGGGAAACATTATTTCAAGAGGTACTTAGACCGCTGCCGATGTACCACATACTCCACCCACCATCACCGCTTAGGGTATACACATCTCACCCACACAGGGATAGCCCCTATATTAGGTGGCCATTATCTGTAGAGTCAGAGCCACACTCCCCCCACGCACCACTACATTATCCCCACTACCCCTTCATTATCAAATACATCGTCCTTTGGTTTTTCTTTCTTCAACTTGCACAGTTTTGGGCAGCGAGTATTTTCTCTTTTTTCATTTGTATACAAAGATGGCCACAGTTGTTCATGGTTTTGTCTCATAGGCCAAGTTTGGCCTTTGGAAGACGTTAATATAACTTCTTCTTCTTCTCCTCCTCCTCCTCCTCCTCCTCCTACTTCTTCCTCTTCCTCCTCCTCCTTCTTCTTCCTCCTCCTCCTCCTCCTCCTCCTCCTTCTTCTTCTTCTTCTTCTTCTTCTTCTTCCCCCTCCTCCTCCTCCTCCTCCCTCCTCCTCCTCCTTCTTCTTCTTCCTCCTCCTCCTCCTTCTTCTTCTTCTTCCTCTCCTCCTCCTCCTGCTGCTTCTTCATCTTCTTCTCCTCCTTCTCCTTCTCCTTCTTCTCTTTCTTCTTCTTCTTCTCTTTCTTCTTCTTATTCCTCTTCTTCTTCTTCACTTTCTTCTTCTTCTCTTTCTTCTTCTTATTCCTCTTCTTCTTCTTCACTTTCTTCTTCTTCTCTTTCTTCTTTCTTCTTCCCTTTCTTCTTCCTTCTTCCTTCCTTCTTCCTTCTTGTTCCCCTCCCCCTCCCCCTCCCCCTCCCCCTCCCTCCCCCTCCCCCTCCCCCTCCCCCTCCCCCTCCCCCTCCCCCTCCCCCTCCCTCCCTCCCTCCCCCCCCCCCCCCCCCCCCCCCCCCCCTCCCTCCCTCCCTCCCTCCCTCCCTCCCTCCCTCCCTCCCTCCCTCCCTCCCTCCCTCCCTCTCTCTCTCTCTCTCTCTCTCTCTCTCTCTCTCTCTCTCTCTCTCTCTCTCTCTCTCTCTCTCTCTCTCTCTCTCTCTCTCTCTCTCTCTCTCTCTCCCTCCCTCACATCCACCTCTCCCGTAGTGAGAGGAACGTTGTGCTGAGATAGGATCTCTGGCAGCTATACATGAGTGAGACATGGAACACACCACACATGGGATCGAGAGGACCAGTTCTTAGACATACTACCGGACGGTTTCATCCAACGACCACGCTCCACGGATACTTACATGTCCCATAGCTCGAGGGTAGTGATTGGCCAATTGAGGGTCTCATCACACGGACCAGAGATTGAGATGGGCAGAGCCACAGACATTCCCAAGGAGGAAGAGGTATGCAGGATATGCAGAGTAGAGATGGAGGATAAGGAGCACTTTGTATGCAGATGTAGCGAATATGATGACATGAGAGACGCATACGATACTCTGTTTATATGGCAGCCCACCCTCCAAGAGATCATGGGCTCTAGAGATCAACGACAGCTCGGGTGATTCTTACTAGAGATACAGAGTCACACAGATTCCCTGCTCCAGCCCATTGCAGGAGCCTAGACAAGAGGGAGACAAAGTCAGCTCACTGACTTCTTTGTTTTACGACGTGCAGCAATCCTACCCCCCCTCATCACACATCGAGAGGGGTGACTCTTCAACAGGCTCAGACCTCTCGAGCTAGGAGACGACCCCATGCTATAGGATATCGGGCCCTGAGACTTCACCGACACCAGATTGCAGAGATCCAAGCTTGTGACCATCGCACCATGGAGGAGAGATAATCCCAGATGATGGTTGATCCCATGGCAATCATCAAGGCAGCAGACTCCACCTCCACTTATGTACCACATCTTACACCCACCCACTTGTACAGGATGGAGCTAGTTAGCCGCTCATAAGCATTCTCATGCTTGTACTACACTTTTGCATATGCACTATCATAGATATAGAACTCCATACACCCCCCCCCCCCCCAACTGTCATGGGTATCTCCACATGCAAACTGCGGAGATTTATCCCAGCTTTACCAATTTTTTTCACCAATTTTATCATTTTCAGTTGACAGAAGACACATCCATGTACATTGTTGTTTCATAGGCCGAGTTCGGCCTCCTAATAGACGTAAACTCACTTGTACTAAAAATCCTACCATTTTCACTTTCGGTTTTGTCATTACTACCACTCCCATTATAATGTCATTGCAAGCACTACCATTATCACTCTGATTGTCATCGCAGCCACTTCACAATGCCAGTACCACTCAAATCGGTTAATATTGCCAATTTTATGGACATTATTACTGCTACTTCCACTACAATCACTATCGTTCCCAACACAACCACCACCTTCACAACCTCACAACTTTTTTCCTGCACTTCCCTGAGTCAGGTTCAAAGCCCTCTATAACTTCAACCGCTGTCATCCTCATTATTGTTGTTGTGGTTGTTTGATCTTAGTTCTATTGTTAGTATTATTTCATCCTTGCTAGATAAGCCAACTTCATCTCCATCATGAATTGATGTTTATTAATATTCCCTCCCATGAAGCGTATCCAAATTATTTATATCTCCCTCCCAGACTGATCAATATTGCATTTGGCATTGCTTGTTTGCACTGCTAAACTAAGTGTTGCGTAAAAAAACATCATATCTAAGGTAAATCTTCAGATCAAGAGACGAGCTCTTCTATCTGAAATCAAGCTGGGATTTACACATTGTTCATTGTAGGATTTGACCTCAGACAGAGAACCTTATGGCCAAACTCTGTACCCAAATGCATACAAAACCTTAAAAATACAGTTGTTATACTGTTAGCAATGAGATTGTCAACACAAATCTTGGCACTTGCATACATCTTACATAAACACTTCGTTACTGATCTCTCCAAAGATGAGAAACCTCTTTCTTAAGGAGTTTTGGAAAACGCAAACAAATACAAACCACCAGAGACAAAAATGCATGTCATTTGTAGTACTCACTAAGTCACATGAGATATACAGTTTTTAGCCAGAAACCTCGAAAGGAGACCTATTGCTTATACAGAGGCAGATCGATCAAATATATGCATTATAAATATATAAAAGTTAAAAATCACTTCAATAATATGCAGAATGCGAGGAACGCTCATGAACGTCTGACTGATGTAAAAAAACTGTTATAACATGAAGATACATCGTGATAAATTCCTTACATTCCACAAAGAACTCTTTCCTAAAACCCTGGCACCCCAAGCATCTGATTATAAACTAACTAAAAATGCCTTCACAAATATATTATGGAAACTCTTGCTACATAAATAGCTTGATTCATCCCTCAAGTACTTTATTGGACCAGAAACGACTTCTCAACCTGAGGCTTCAAATGTGGAATCCACAAAACATTTCCAGATAATGCCTTGTGACACTACATTTTCTTCAAAAATAACTAGCTCACATACCATATCCTGGATTGTAATGTCTCTCAAATGCTGCTGCTAGAAGGGTTTCCCCTTGACGAAATTGTGAAATGAATGCCTGGATAAATGAAAGCTGTTATTACTGCTACAACGAAGATTAATACATGATCTTCATGGGCAGGTTGGCTGATATGCATCAACCTTCAGAAACTGCAGCTTTTTGGCACATCAACAAGGCTCCAAAGTAAACTTTATACAATACTATGATTGGACTTACCATCCAACCTATGGGAGTTAATCAATGACACAAAGCATTATGGATGGCATCCATTCATTTTCCACCTCTCAAGTACCTCCCCAACGAAAGCACAAAAGGCTGCATTTTCCAAGGGCGTGCACAACATGATCAATATACTAATACTTCAACTAAGCTGATTGAATTGCAGTGGGACACATGAAACGAACTCAGTCATGAAGAGAAGATGTTGCTCTATGAAACCTCCGGGGGGTCCTGCCACCTGATCCAGGACTCTGCCGTTGAGCTCCATCATTTTTATCCCAACTATCAACACGGCTCTTCCTGCCAGATCCCAAATCATCCGCTGCTGCATTTGAGAGTCGAGTTCTCCCCTCTCTCAGATGAGTATCGGGTGAATCCTGCCGATAGGACCTTGAACCCCCTCGCCTCAATGTCCTTGGACTCCCCTGTTGCTCATCAGCAAACCTCCTTTCCCTGTCCTTCTTCTCTCTGCCAGGGGTCGGGGGACCAAACCTAGTATTCTGAACATGGATAGATGGATCATAAGTCTGAGATGCCAGATAGGTCAGTGCAGTCACAACATCTCCAATTAAAGGCCGTGTGGATGCCTGCTCCTGGAGGCACATTGCAGCAACTGCAAGAGCCTGGTATAGGCCTCGCATGGGATACTGGCCTTGCAACAATGGGTCTGCCATGTAGGGAAACTTTCTTCTGTCTTTAAACAGTGGACGAGCCTGCATGCATGTCGCACCAAATGTAACATCTTCAAATCAAAGAATATTTTAAGTCATAACAAAACAAATTTTACTGATAAGACATTATACATCCTCCACTCACAGATGCCTAATATCATAATTTTATATGAGCTTAAATTTTTATGGCGAGGAAGAGGGAGAGAGGAAGCACACATACAAACAAATACACACAAAGAGCTGAAATAAGATGACCTAAAAGAGCAAAAGGTTACAGCATACATAAAACATCATCGGAGCATCGTATTATTACAGGTCATTAGTCGTACAATACAAATCATGAATCATGATAAATTCTATGAATAGTTGTAGTACTTAGTCAATATTATGCATAGTAGAGCTCAGTGCTTTGACAAGAGAATCAAACCATCACTACCTTGTGGTTGACTACACAGCTTATGGGATGGATATGGAGTTTGCATGGATTCATCCCAGTATGTATATCTATGAACCCATATTGACATGAAGAAAGAAATCGATACAAAAAAACCCACCTGTGATTTAAATATCAGGAAAATTAAATGAGTGTCTTTTAAATCACAATTTTTTTGTACTAGGAAAAGACAAATCAAAGAAAATAAAAGGATAATAATCAATACTAATGACTGAAGCTACCAGGGTAATTTAAAAAACTATGACGTCCTAGAAAACCTACTAGGCATGATGCATCTAATGAAGAGTATGCACTGTGTACTTAATCTTGAAATCAACACAGATATGCTACAAAGAGGGTTTCATAGCTAGATCCCAATGCCGAAATTTTAAAAAAAAAATGAACAAACAAATAAATTTAAAAAGAGAAAATGAAAAACTAAGAAAAAAAGGAATGATGGAGTAGCAAGTCGCCCATCTCTACAATAAATTCTTATCTTTGCAAATATACTTGTTAGAAGCACTATGTATAAACCATTTAGAAGACAAAGATGAATTTAGATACAAGTTTGATTTTGTTTTCTCTTTATCATCGGAAGTGTTGAAAGCATAAATGTCTCAATCTTCATATACAATATCAGTAGATTCTTGTTTTTACACAACTCCTTCAACTACATTTCTTGAATTTTTTGCTTACTTTGATTCCTTACATTATAATTTCCTTCACTTTGAAATATAATAACCAAATTTCTTACAATAATGACAAATACCTAATTTCCTTGTGAAATTGAATAAGCCCCAATTCTTGACCTATCTTTTGAACCTGTAAAAGAATCTTTGATTGAATATAACTTGACCTATGTGTTCTTGCCTTTGAAACACTTTTTATACTTCACTAGCATGGTTACTTTTGTTTCTTGAAGAGGGTTATGTACGAGATCAAAATGTGTTTATTCCTCCCCTAAAAAAAGATCTTGACACTTTACAAATGTGATAAGTTCAACATCACCACCCTGATAAATGAAAACATGATCATAAAACTCAAATAGAACTTATATAAAAAACTAAGCGTAATATTGATCAATCCATCCTCGGCAATGATCGCATTAATACAAGCTAATCGATCAACCAAGTCTTGAATGTGTCAAATGTTTCTACATATTTGACCCTTCATGCATGTGCAAATAGTTTAGATATCCCAGCTTCTTTGCAACAATTTTGGGCTAAAAGAGTCTTTCGAACCTACCCCACAGTTCCTTCAACCTTGGAAGTTTTGTGAGCCCTAATATGAGATATGATAGCTCTTTTGACAGAAAAAGAAATGATAGCATGGAAATGAGCATCTTTTGGATCCCAACACCTTCATTCTAGAGTTACTTGACTTGAAAGCTTTCTCTATAAGCTATCAAAAGACTCCAAAGTGGAAGATGATACAATCCAAATTCTCTTCTTCTCTAAATCATTGAGCCATCTAGACAAAGAAGATCCCTTGACACAATCTCATAGGTCTCTAGCATAAAGTAGGTCTCCTACCATGTGACTCCATAATAGATAATTGCTAAGACCCTCAGGCTTATGATCTCCTCATATGCCATAATAAAATTCTCAATTTACCTAGAACTTGCAATTTGCATAATTAAATTCTCCTTTTGTTCATAGATCACTGTACTTTAAGGAGATGATGATAAAGATAAGGGAATATGGACCACAATATGTTTCTCCCTCTTCGGAGGGTTTGCAAACGGCTCTACTAGAGAAAGAGAAGAAACTTGTGGAAGCCGCATGTGAGAACATTCGAAAGTCATGGGAACGAAATAGAGTGTCCTTGCTCATGGATGGATGGGGTGATCCACAATGGCAATCTATCTATGGAGTTGTCGCTTACTCTCGAGGTGAGATATACTTCATATCTTCCCATGATGCACATTTGAGGCGAGAAATCAACCGATGTGCTTACTTCTGAGTGGGCGATGCCATTTAATAGTAGTGTTTGTCTTTGCATGGCTCATTGCCTAAATGATATTCTCAAAGACATGACACTCTGGATTGTATTTTGCCTTCAATCAATGAGGCAAATGCATTAGCGACCTTCATCAACAATCATAAATTGTGAAGAATGAGTTCAGAAAGAGATCTACTCTTGCTTTGCTCAAATATGTTGAAACACGATTTGCATAGGATTTCATCATGCTACATCATGTTGTGAAGTGAAGCACTCTTTTAAGAGGCCTACTATTGAGTGATGAACTTGCAACAATGCCAGAGGCATTGTTGCAAGTTCACTTGTATGAGAATATTAGCCACATAGTGGATATTCTACAACCACTTGTGCACTTGCTAAGAGTGGTGGATTCTATGAACCATGCATTGGCAAAATATATGAAATTGTGCATCAAGCCATTCAGTCACCAGAGAAGTTAGTGAAAGAGGATGATAAGTATGAAGAAATTTCATCAACATGTGTTTGAGGATAGAATGCCTACTGCTCCCCACTCCGTGTAGAGACATTCATGGCAAATCTCGAGTTCCAAGATAAGAAGCAATATGTTGATTCGGAGGTGGAAAATGGATGGAGGATGAAATAGAGATCAGCTATCCAAATCTAGAACCATGAAAGATGCTTCATTTTCATGTGCAGATGCACACAAAGATAAGTTTCGTGTCAACTCTTCATTATTTTTATGACTTTTGGTCATTGGCCATGTGTGAACATGCCCAAATAACCTAAAAGTCACTTATCAATAAGACTTGGTCCCAAATCTCTCATAACTTGATTGGGACTTCTTCAACTTCAGCTTCTCCATCTTCTTCTCCAAATTTCTGCGCAGGTTTCTCTCTCTACTTTCTCTCTCCTCACGCAGCAGCCCACTCCCTTGGTGTTTGGAGCAACCGAGCACACCACGACGTAGCTCTCCGCGGGTATCAGAGCTTTAACTGTTCCATCGCGACAAAGTTGCTCGAAGTGCTTTTTTACTTCAGCCTATGTTAAGCTGAAGGTGTTTTATTGCATTTGGGAGAATTTCATCTCGAAAAACCTTCTTTTTTTGCGATAAAAGTGCTATTTTTGGAGGATTATTTCAGCCCGGAGCAAAGTTGAAGCAAATTTTGTGCTTTTTAGAGAGTTTCATCGCGAAGATTCTCTTCTATTCTTCTTTTTGTATCCCCACAGGTCATTTTCAGCATCCACATTGCTGATTTTTTCATCTACAGGTCATTTGTGGCAGAAATTCTCTCTCATTTCAAGTGGGAGGACATGTACAAAGATTGAGGAAGTGCATACTTGCTGGAAACTTATTACAGCAGGTCATTTCTCTAATTTTACAGGTCATATTGCTGCAAAAATTGGGGCTTTTGTGAAAACAAACACCCATTGACTTGGCTTTGCATCTTTGTATGCGTTTTGTGGTTGAAAAACAACAAATTTGTTGTTTTTGATGCAATTACAACCTGCTGGAATTTTCTGAAATTTTCTGCAGAAAATTTCAGAAATTGACTTTTGCAAATTTTGAACAGTTTTTGGGCTTAATTTCTCAGCTATAGTCTCGTAAGGTAATTGCACACAGGACAACAGTTGAATTTTACCTTTTTTGGTGAAATTTTGAAGCTCTCAGTGTGCAAACATGGCCTCTACCTCCTCTGATGTCAAAAGTTTGTTTGAGATCAAGAGATTTGAAGGTAATGGTTTCGATTTGTGGAAAGAGAGAATGTTAGGCATCCTCTTTCTTAAAGATTGTGAAGGGGCTCTTGAGGAAGTCAAGCCTGAAGATATGACAGATGCAGCATGGATGAACCTAAACAAGAAGGCCATCACTTACATCAAGATGGCTGTCTCAGATGAAATCTTAGTGGATTTGAAAGGCCTTACAACTGCTTTTGAGGTATGGGAGAAGCTGAAAGCCACTTATGAAAATACCACGCCTGTAAATCAAGTGCATCTTATGCGTAAGCTAGTGTGTATGCAGCTTAATGAGTCAAAAAGTGCAGTTGAGCACTTATCTTCGTTTACAGGTACTCTTTCACAATTGCAAGACTCTGGATTACCTCCATTTGATGATAAGCTTAAGGCCATCTTCTTGTTGATGACCTTACCTGATTCATGGGAAACATTGGTTGTTTCACTTTCGAATAGCCCCAGTCTTACCTTTGATGGTGTAAGGGGTTCTATTTTGAATGAGGAAATCAGGAGGAAAGCTAGTGGAGAGGGCAGTGGTTCAGCCAATGTGGCTAGAGGAAGAACAGAAAAGAAAAGTGGAAATGTACAGAGGAACAGGAGCAAAAGCAAAGACAAGGCTGAAGTGACTTGTTATCAATGTGGTAGAAAAGGTCACAAGAAGCCTGATTGCAGATATTATAAAGCTTAACTAGAGAGAAAGAAGAATACAGGTGACAAGAAGAAAAAGGACACCAAGAATGAAGCACATGATACCTCAAAGGACAAAGACAAAGAGAAGGCCAATGTGGCCTCTAGTGTCATCATTGAGGAGCTATCAGATGCAGAAGATATACTTTGTGCTACTATGGCAGCAGAGCATGTTGAAGTTATTGATGCTTCTATTAATATTCATGCACAAGATATGCAGATCACAAAGAGGGATTTGATTGATGCCTTGCTTACTGTGAATGATGCTATGTCACAAACATGGATTGTAGATTCAGGTGCATCGTTTCATGTAACTCCTATTAAGGAGTGTTTTACTACCTTTCATGTAGGCAGCCATGGACATGTATATCTTGGAAATAACCATGCTTGTTCTATTGAAGGTATTGGCACAGTGCATCTCACAGTGGATGGTACTAATGAGCTGGTTTTGCATGATGTAAGGTATGTACCAAGCATCAAGAAAAGCTTATTGTCTGTTGGGCAAATGGATATGCATGGATATAGTACCCTCTTTGAGAAGGGGTCATGGAAGCTTATCAAAGGCTCTAGGCTGATTGTTAAAGGTACAAAGAAGGGGACTCTTTATTGCTTGCATGGTAAAGCCTTGTTAGGCAAGTTTATTGCTTTGGCTGAAATCCATTCACATATGGAATTATGGCATAGAAGGCTTGGCCACATGAGCCAAAAAGGCCTTGATAAACTATGTAATTTGAACAAGTTTGATGCTAAAGGCTCAAAACTTGATTTTTGTATTGAATGCCAATATGGTAAGCAAGTAAAGAATTCCTACTACTCTGGTGTCTCTCGTAAGTCTAATAATGTGCTTGATCTTGTTCATTCTGATGTTTGTAGCATGCCCACAAAATCTATGGGGGGTGCTCTTTACTTTGTTTCTTTTGTTGATGATTACTCTAGGAAGCTTTGGGTATATTTGTTAAAATCTAAAGATGAAGCCTTTGCTGCATTTAAAAAATTTCATGCATTTGTGACCACTCAAACAGGTAGAAAGCTGAAATGCTTACGTACAGATAATGGGGGTGAGTTTACAAGTGCTGAATTCAATAGATTTTGTGAAAATCTTGGTATTAAGAGGGAGCTAACAGTCCCATACAGCCCCTCTTCCAACGGTGTGGCTGAAAGGTACAATAGGACTTTATGTGAGAAGGTGAGATGCATGCTGTCCACAGCTAATCTCCCTCATGGATTTTGGGGAGAGGCTTTGAAAACTGCAATTCATGTTTGCAATCGATCCCCTCATATGTCCTTAAAAGGTGGCATTCCAGAAGAGGTTTGGTCTGGCAAACCAGCTTCATATGACCACCTACGCATCTTTGGTTGTGATGCTTTTGTGCATATAAGGCCTGAGTTGAGAAGCAAGTTAGATGCAAAGTCCATGAAAGGAATCTTGATGGGTTATGGAGATGAAGGTGAAATGGGCTACAAGATTTGGCTACCTCAACTCAAGAAGGTAATACGCAGCCGAGATGTTGTATTTAATGAGGCAAGGCTGCTCAAAAACAATTGTGCCTCTAAAGATGACCATAAAAGAGTCAAATTTCAGCATGTACAGCCACCAGTTAAATCTGATATGAACCCTCGAGATGCACCACATATGGCTGGAAATGACAATGAGCCCGTGGTTATTGAGCCAGATGATGCTGGACAGCAAAATGATGATCCTGAAGGGCATATGCAGCCACCTATTCATGCTGAAAACAGGGCTGAAAATGATGTACAGCAGCCTGTTAACAATGAAGAAGTTAATGTACCTCCTGATGTAGATCCATTGCCTGGTAATGTGGACCATTGGGTAAGAAGATCTATACGTCCTAGGAGGCCAGTGACTAGATATGATCCCTCTATACATTATATTATGCTACCCTCTATACATTATATTATGCTATCAGATGAGGGTGAGCCTCTTACTTATAAAGAGGCAAAGCTATGTCAGCACAAGAAGAAGTGGGAGTTAACCATGCAGGAAGAGATAAAGGCCTTGCATGCAAATGATACTTGGGATTTGGTTGAGTTACCCAAAGGAAGGAAAGCCATTCCCAACAAGTGGGTGTACAAAATCAAAACTGTTGATGGCAAACCCAAGTATAAGGCAAGGCTGGTTGCTAAGGGATATGCCCAAAAAGAGGGCATTGATTTCCAAGAAGTGTTCTCTCCAGTGGTGATGATGACCACTTTACGTGTGTTGTTTGCTCTCACAGCTGCCTTGGATTTGGAATTATTCCAAATGGATGTTAAAACAGCCTTTTTGCATGGTGATTTAGATGAAGAGCTTTACATGAAACAGCCAGAAGGATATGCCATTCCTGGAAAAGAGCATCTGGTATGCAAACTGAAAAGGAGCTTATATGGGCTGAAACAGGCCCCCAGACAATGGTATAAGAAGTTTGATGCATTTATGCTCAAACATGGGTTTAAAAGAAGTCATGCAGATCACTGTTTGTACACCAAAACGGATGAAGATGGCAGCCCAATTATTCTTGTACTGTATGTAGATGATATGCTCCTGGCTGGGAAGAAAAAGAGCACTCTGAATGCTCTAAAACAGCAGCTGAACTCTGCATTCTCAATGAAAGACCTTGGAGAAGCTGAGCATATTCTTGGTATGCGTATAAAAAGGGATAGGCAGCAACATACTTTGTAGGTATCCCAAGAAAAGTACATTGAAAAAGTGCTGGACAGATTTAATGTGGCTGATGCTAAGCCTCTTGGAGTGCCATTGCAGCCACATGTTAAGCTTTCCAAGGATGACTGTCCCAAAAATGATGATGCAGCCAGTTACATGAAGAGTGTTCCATATGCATCAGCTTGTGGTTCACTTATGTATGCTATGGTTGCCACTCGGCCAGACATTGCTCATGCATTGGGAGTTGTTAGCACGTTCATGGCCAATCCTGGTAGAGCTCATTGGGAGGCAGTCAAATCTATCTTGAGATATTTGAAAGGGACCAAAAGTAAATGCTTATGTTATGGAAAGGGTCCATTGGAGTTAAAAGGATTTTGTGATTCAGACATGGCAGGTGATGTGGACACACGCGAGTCCACAAGTGGCTATGTATACATACTTGCAGGTGGAGCTATTTCATGGTGCTCTAGACTTCAGAGGATAGTTGCACTATCTACTACAGAGGCTGAATATATTTCAGCCACAGAGGCTTCCAAAGAAGCCATTTGGTTAGCCCGCCTCTGTAGTGAGTTTGGGATGCCTGAAAAGGCACCTGTTCTTGGATGCGATAGCCAGAGTGCCATATGTTTGGCAAAGAATGCCATGTTTCATGCTCGCACAAAGCATATTGATGTGAGATATCACTTCATCAGAGAGGTGTTAGAGGATGGCCTGATCACTTTGATCAAGGTCAATACTTCACAGAATCCTGCAGATGCTCTCACGAAGTGTCTACCCAAGGCACAACATCAGCTATGTATACAGATGGTGGGAGTTACTTAGCTTAAAGGAGCCTCCTTGGTCTTTAAGTGGGAGGTTGTTGGGGATAAAGGCCCCAAGGACTCTCCTTTTTGTATATTTTGACCCTTTCGAGAGCTTTCCAGACATATTTTTGTTGTATTTTTTGGACCCCAAATTGGGGAGTTATAGGCATTTACATTATTTTCATGACTTTCGGTCATTGGCCATGTGTGAACATGCCCAAATAACCTAAAAGTCACTTATCAATAAGACTTGGTCCCAAATCTCCCATAACTTGATTGGGACTTCTTCAACTTAAGCTTTCCCATCTTCTTCTCCAAATTTCTGCGCAGGTTTCTCTCTCTACTTTCTCTCTCCTCACTCAGCAGCCCACTCCCTTGGTGTTTGGAGCAACCGAGCACACAACGACGTAGCTCTCCGTGGCCTCTTTCAAGATTATGCTAATGTAGATGTGCGTTCATTTTGAACTTTAAATATTTTCTATGATGTATGATATGGTTCAATGTTGTGTCCCATATAACTGATAGTTTGATCATGATAAGTGATTGTTTATCTAAGTGCTACAGCGACGCACCACATGGTTTCGTATATTTCACTTAAAAAGACTTGTCTTTACTATTTTCTTGTTTATTTATGTTCTTATAAGCTAACAAAAAATTGTTATGAATGGATTTAATTTAAAATTGAAAATTACCATATTTTGAGTGTTGTCCCGAATTGGCATCCCTGAGACGGTCGAGGTCCAATCCCCTAACCCAGTGACATCATCGTTGGCAAGACACGTCATCATCCCATGGTGACTATGATCTATCACCTTGATTATGTTATGAGTACCAAGCTCATGGTCTCATATTATTTTTCGACGGTAGTCCATGGATGGAATATTTATTGCTTTTATGTGGAGGTCATTCACATGACTTCAGTGTTGGAAGTAGATAAGCCCACATAAATCGAAGGATCTTCAAGATATTAGAAAACCTTGAACTTGAAACGATGACTACTACAATGTGTGTATATACATGTGAATGTAAACGGCTGAGATCTGAATGGTTCTCGGTACAAAATATGAGAGAAAAGTGCCTAAAGTTATAGGAATAGAGTGCATGTGCTGATAAATGATAGAAAATAGGCTGATTAGGGAATAATCAATCTATGTGCTGCGTAAGTGTGTGTATACCAACGAGATATGCTGTAAAACTCTTTTCTCTGATGTAGACTGTCAAACATTGATCCACAGGGATCATGACATTGGTCCATAGGGATCATTTTATGTGTGTGAGGGATAAGGGCCAGCTAGCCAAGGTCCCAAGCTCGGGGGATACCCTAAGGTATTCAATAGCAATGATCTGGAATGGTCTCGTGCCGCCATCTGGCCATCATGCAACACTCATTGATCATTGAGGACAATGATCTTTAGAAGGGGGGGAGAGTGTCAGACATTGATCCACAGGGATCATGATATTGGTCCATAGGGATCATTCTATGTGTGTGAGGGACAAGGGCCAGCTAGCCAAGGTCCCAAGCTCGGGGATACCCTAAGGTATTCAATGGTAATGGGAATGAGTGTTGCATGATGGCCACATAGTGGCATTAGACCATTCCAAATCATTGCTATTTTTAGAATACAAGAGGGTATATATGGATGGGAGGAGAGCCACACACACATCATTCAAGTCTTTGCTTACATAGACAGCCGCAAGCACTTCTCCATCTGATGTACATGGCTGGAATAAGCTTCATAAGCTTCCTGCAGCAAGAAGATATTGTAGAATAGAAAATCACCATATTACAAATAGTAGAACACACTTTGACACATTAAAATGTGTAGAAGAGGTGGAGTGATGAAAATCAGCAGTCCATCAGCTCACTTCAGCAACACCACTAAGTGTGTATGTATATGGTGTACAAGAATGAGTCCAAGCCATGTCTTTACATAGAAAAGCAGTTGGCATAAGTTATTGGCGAAAGAACTCACAAAAAGCTTCATTTGACTTTATTTTATTGTGCATATGCTTTATTTGGAGTTGTCTTGCTGATGTGTCAGCTTTGTACACATAAAATAAGGCACATGTATATTCGCCCTTGGATCACGTGCTTTTTCCAACTTTAAATAAGATTATGACATGTGGCATAACTTATAAGTGAAAAGCACTTTAAAGCGGGAAATTAGGGTTTTAATTTTGAAGGCTTTAAATTGATCAAATGGTTAAGACCTCTTTGAGCACTTCCGGAATATGAGATAAAAAATGTTAACAACTTTGACCATTTTACCATTTCTAGGAAATGGTTTGCTGAAATTAGGATTTTCTATAATTAGAGATTTTTGCTCAATAATAACATTGTTTCCAACATTTAGTACTATTGATATTGCAGAGGCAAATGCTAGAAGCTGAGTGGGTCACTCTATGTATTGGTAAACAAGGCAAGTCCATAGACAAGAGGCCTAAAAATGAAAAGGTAAGGTTTGCACATAAGAACTTGAGATATAAGGAATTGAATTCAAGAGCGCTTCAAAAGTAAGCACTAAATTAGATATGCCTCTAATAGGGCATGTTGAAGACATTGTTTGTGATACTATACTCATTCACTTACTAAGTTCTCTCTATGAAGTCACCAAAATGAAGACTAAAGAAGGTTGTGTCACGTGTGCAACTCACCTCCCATCCTTTTTATCCACTTGTACCCAAAATAGCAATGCTCTCGAAAACTGGAATACTCTAGTATCAACATGTGAGGCCATCATACAACACTCGTTCCCATTACCATTGGGTACCTTAGGATATGCTCTAAGCTAGGGACCTTGGTTATGCTTAGCCCTTGTCCCACACACACATAGGATGGTCTCTATAGACCGATGTCTAACACTCCCCCTTCTAAAGATCATTGTCCTCGATGATCAATGAGGGAAAGTACTTATGAACGAGAGCTTTTGATTCCCAAGTAGAATCTGTAAGTGGTAATCCTCTCCAAGCTATATACTCTTGGATGACATTGTTCCTCAAATGTTTGTCTCCTATCAAGTATCCTATCTTGAGAATGATCTGTGTTGTAACTTTTCTACAAAGAAATGATACCCTCTATTAGATTATCCTCCTTTGAAAAATACTTTCTAAGTTTACTGAGATGAAACATTAGATGGACTCTATAATCTGAAGGAAGCTCTAATCTGTACACAACATTACTAATCTTCTTAACTATCTTTCAAGGTCCACAAATGCTTGGTGAAAGCTTAGTGCACTTCCCTATGGACAGTGAAGTTGATCTTGCAGATACTTGAAGAAAACTCCTCCTCCAAAGACTCTAGAAGCTCTCTTCCTATCAGCATATTCTTTAGCCCTATCAATTGCTTGTTGCATCTTGGCTTTAGCTATTCCTAAATTAACTTGGAGATTCGCTAGAAACTCCCTAGCAATAGGACATTTCTTTGGCATTCTTATGGTACTGGGAGTAGTGGGATTCATACCATGATTCATCTCAAAAGGAGATATCCGAGTCACCATGTGAGGCCTATTATCATATGCAACCTCTACTAATAGCAAATAACTATCCCAATATGTCTACCTCGCAAAGGAAAACTTCCAAAAGTGTCCCATGAATCTAACATCCCTATCTAAAACTATGGATATAGATAATCCATGCAATCTGAAGACATGCTCGATAAATAGCTCCTCTACATGTGGAGCTTCTACCATCTTTTGCATGGATATGAAATGAACCATCTTGCTCAATCTATCTAGCATCAGGATTTCTTTGGGACCCCAATAACCCCACTATGAAGTCGATGGATACATTATCCCGATTGTGCTCTGGAATTTGTAAACGACGTAAAAGACCTGGTGTCTTGACCCTTTTTGCCTTGTTTACATGGCACATAAGGTGCTGTTGAATATATGTATGGACATCTCTAGCTAATGTAAGCCACCAAAATGTTTTTTTGACTAACTGAATGGACTTGTCAACACCGAGATGTCTTGCACAAGGAACATCATGGTTATCAATGATCATGCATGACTTTTCGTCTCAAATCCTATGAATCTGGTGCATAAATCTTTCCTTTTCGTTTAACCATTCCAACGTCTCTTATAATAGAGTCATCACCGATGGCTCTAATAATCTGTAACAAGTCTAGATCTTCCACATGTGCTTCCTTTATCTCTTGAAGCAATGAGCTTTCTAGAACTATAAAGCTCGTTTAATACATTATCCAAGATAATGCATCACCTACTATATTCTCTTTGCCTCTTCTATACAAGATTTCCATATGAAACTCATGCATGAGCTCAACCCAACGAGCTTGTATGCCTCGTCTGCCTCAGAGATTTGGTTGACTACAAAAATATTTGAGTGTATGGTGACCTATGTATACCTTAAAGTCTACACCATAAATTTAGCGTCTCTCGAGTTTAAGAACATGCACCTCAGCATACAACTCTTTTTCATGCACTCCTTGATTGCATTATTCACTACTCAACTTCTTACTTTCGAAAGCTATAGGTCCTCCATCTTGGCTCAAAACTACCTCTATGGCTATGCCATTGGCATTTGTCTCAAAATCAAATGACTTCTCTAGATCCACCACTTTTAGTGTTGGAGCCTTTGAAACTATTTGCTTCAGAGTATCAAAACTATATTGTTGCTCTTGCTTCCATACAAAAACGTATTTTGTCGTAAGTAGATTCGTCATACGTGCTTCCATCCACAAATAAGATGAAATGAATTTCTGATAAAAATCGAAGTGTCCTAAAAAGGACCAAAGCTTCCCCTCATCCTGCGGAGTTGGCCGTTCTAATATAACTTAGACCTCTTGGGATCCATCTTGACCACATTAGCTGAAAGGACATGCCCTAGATAATCTATCCCCAAAAGAAACAATTGGGTTTTGTAAGGATTTACAAACAAGTGACTTTCTTTTAATTTATTTGACACTAGTCTTAAATGACTTTCATTCTCATGCTCGGACTTACTATACACTTACATATCATCCACAAAATTCACAAGAAACTTGACAATGAAGCACTCAAAATATCATTCATTAACATCATAAAAGTGGAAGGTGCATTCGTAAGACCAAACGGCATAACCAAATACTCATAATGACCAAAACGGATCTTGAAAGTTGTCTTATGTACGTAAGTTCTTCAACCCTAATCTCGTGGTAGCTACTCTTTACATTTATCATACTAAGTAACATTGCTCCACCTAGAGCATCAAGAAGATCATCTATTCTAAGCATGGGATATCTATGCTTGATGGTGATCTTATTGAGTGCACGATAATCCATGCACATCCGATAAGACCCATCTTTCTTCTTTACTAGGAGGATTGATGCTTCAAAATATATTCAGCCTCTAGTAGATATCGCAACTATCCCCTGAAGCCTAGAGCACCATGAAATAGCTCCACCTACAAGGGTGTATACATAGCCACTTGTGGACTTGCAAGTGTCCACATCACCTTCCATGTCTGAATCACAAAATCCTTTTAACTCCAATGGACCCTTTCCATAACTTAAGCATTTACCTTTGGTCCCCTTCAAATATCTCAAGATAGATTTGACTGCCTCCCAATGAGGTTTGCCAAGAATAGCCATGAATCTGTTAACAACTCCCATTGCATAAGCAATGTCTCGCCGAGTGGCAACCATAGCATACATAAGTGAGCCACAAGCTAATGCATATGGAACACTCTTCATGTAGTTGGCTGCATCATCATCTTTGGGACAGTCATCCTTAGAAAGCTTAACATGTGGCTGCAATGGCACTCCAAGAGGCTTAGCATCAGCCACATTAAAAAAGTGGAAGGTTGCCTTGCAAGAAGAGATTAAAGCTTTGCATGCAAATGATACTTGCAAGGCCAGTTGCAAAAGGATATGCTCAAGAAGAGGGCATAGACTTCCAAGAAGTCTTCTATCATGTTGTAAAAACGACCATATTATGTGTTATTTTCTCACATGGCTACCTTGGATTTAGAGCTCTACCAAATGGATGCGAAAACGGCCTTCTTACATGGTGATCTTGATGAGCAGTTGTACATAGAACAGCCTCTAAGGTTATATAATGAACATCTTGTTTGTAAGCTTAAGCTCAGCTTGTATGGATGAAACAAGCTCCTAGACAATGGTACAAGAAATTTGGATGTATTTATGCTCAAACATGGATCCAAGTTGATCATTGTTTGTACACCAAGAACGATATAGATGGCAGCCCTATAATCCTTGTGCTCTATCTTAATTATTTCTTGCTGGCTGGGAAGCAAAAGAACATTAGATGCTCTAAAACTGCAGCCACATGCTGCATTCTCAATGAAGACCTTGGGAAAGCTGAATATATCCTTGGAATAAGGATAAAAGAGGGGTAGACAGCACCACACATTGTATTTGTCCGGAGAAAAATACATTGAAAAAGAGCTGGACAGACTTTATATGACTGGACCAAAGCCTTTTGGAGTGCCAATACAGGCATACATCAAGATTTCCAAGGGTGATTGTCCATCAAATAATGCAGCCACCATTTACATGAAAGGCATACCTTATGCATCAGCTTGTGGAACAGCTGTGTATGCAATGGTTGCTACCAAGCCTGAGTCCTTACATTGTTCATGCAATGGGAGTTGAATGCCAATACATGGCTAACCCAAGCAAAGCACATTGGGATGCATTTAAGTCTATTGTGCAATACTTGGAAATAAAATGCCTATGTTATGGGAAGGGTCCATTGGAATTGAAGGAATTTTGTGACTCCGACGTGGAAGGTGATGTGGATACATGAAATCCACAAATGGTTATGTATATACAATTGCATTTATGGTGCTCTGAACTTCAAAAAATAGTTGCATTATCTAATATAGAGGCTGAATATGTTTCAGCCACATGCTTCCAATGAAGCCATATGGTTAGCACACCTATGCAGTGAATTTGGTTTCCCCGACAAGGCACCTATCCTTGGTTGTGATAGCCAAAGTGCCATATCTCTCACAAAGAATGCCATGTTCCATGCACGCACAAAACATATTGATGTGTGATATCACTTCATCAAAGAGGTGCTCAAGGATGGCATGATCACTTTGATCAAGGTCTATACTTCACAAAATCCAATCGATGCTCTCACTAAATGCCTACCCAAGGCATCACATCACTTATGTATACAAATGGTGGGAGTTACAATAGCTTAAAGGAGTCCCAATGACCTTTTAAGTGGGAGGTTGCTATGGATAAAAGCCCAAAGAGGCACATATGTAGATGTTTACCCTTCCTTTTGATAGCTCTCATCAAGACCTATCGATACATGTTTTTCTTGTATTTTTTGGCCTACATATGCAAGCACTATAGGCATTTCTTCATTACTTTTAACCTTTTGTTAATTAGGCATGCAAGAACATGCCCAAGAGGACAAAGGTCACATTTAGATAAAATTAAGTCTTCAAATTCACATAATATTACATGTGAGGGCTTCTAAAGCTTGTTCAAGCTCCTCTATCTATCCCAATTTCGATTTTTGCACCAACATACTCTCTCTCTACTTTCTCTCTCTTGAGTTACAAGGTCGCCTTCTTGGTTATTGACACATTGGAACACACCTTCTCATAGCTCTCAATGCACCTTTCATTAGTTTATCAAGAGATTAAAGCTCCTTGCTATTTTCAAGTCATCCAAAGACATAGAGCTTCTAAAACTTATAATAACACAATTTGCATATATATGAGTAATAAAGCTTGTCCATGTTACTTACCTCTTCATTCTTTTTGGCTGGATGTAGAGACCTTAATGGAAACCTTACAACCTTAAAATTCTATTACATATCATTGATATGTAAGGCAATATGTCATTGTATGAATATGAGCTTATAGATTGCATCTAAGAGCCCTTGTCACAATGCCCATATCATACATTGTTCAATTACTTTCATTAGCATTTTCTATGTTTTTGCCTTTATGTAAATTTTATTTTGTATGATTTTGTTTTCAAAGCTTATCTAGGATTGGCCAAATCAGATATAGTCAAGGTGGAATCGGACCCATCATATCATCCATGTCATGGCACATTTACTTCATGCTCTTTGGAGATCATAAATGCACATGCTAGACCTTGATGCTTGGATCAACTCAAGGTTGTTATGGACTTCATTCCAAACACCTCAGGAACATTTGGAACGTTCCATATGGAATGCACATTCCATTAGGCATTTGTACATTTCAAGTCAAAAAGAAAATGTTTTCATTTGCTTCCCTCCAAAATTCATAAGCGGGTCATTACAAAAATTCAGTGCCATAGGCTTGTATGCATAGCTACATTGTGAGGCTTCCAAGTTACTCCTAAAAGATTGAAGTTTGAACCTTTGGCCCTTAACTCTTGAGCCATGTGCTCGCTGCATTCAGCCTTGCCACTTGAAATTGGAAGTTAGGGCTGTACCTACTACCTACCATTGTGGGTCCTCAACCTTGACCCTTGGAAGTTGACTAGTCACTGTCGCTTTCAACTTTGGTAATAAGTTATATTATTTTAGCAGCCTCTCAACAGCCCAATAGCCACGTTTTGACATAAACATGCATACATAGTACATACATACCATAGTGGAAAGCAACGTTTTAGCAACAGCAATGGCAATGATAACAGGTTAGCAACAAGAGCAAGGTTTGGAGCTAAGCATTGCGATAAAGTTATTTATTTTTCAAAACTTATATATATATATATATATATATATATATATATATATATATATATATATATATATATATATATATATATATATATATATATATATATATATATAACAGGTTAGCAACAAGAGCAAAGTTTGGAGCTAAGCATTGCGATAAAGTTATTTATTTTTCAAAACTTATATATATATTTTAGGTTTTTGGGTCCTATGATATATAATAAGGTGGGATATGACTATATATACCATAAAATACTCTATAAATATATATATATATATATATATATATATATATATATATATATATATATATATATATATATATATAGAGAGAGAGAGAGAGAGAGATAGATAGAGAGAGAGAGTATCACGATTCATAACATAACATTTAACCTAATAATGTAACACCATGATTCATAACATAACATTTAACAATGTAACACCATGATTCGTAACATAACATTTAACAATATAACATCATACATGAATGATGATACATCATACATGATCGTTGATACATCCTAATAAAAACATAGAGAATTACTATTACAAATCATAAATCATGGCATAAATCATAAGTGGCAAATTATAAATATGAAGTCAAATGTGTCATCACAACAGTAAATACCATCGTGGAAAGCAACGTTGCCTATCGTTTCCAAAATATCAATCTATTTCAAAATGATAAAGCCCAAAAAGAAAATCATACATAAATGAATCTCTACTCTTCTAAAGCTTTTTATGCCTTCCTCATTCTCCACAGTTTTTGTATTGCATGTATTGAAGATTTTGGATAAGGTTCTAGATAATTTTTTATCCCTCTTAAGAGAAATGTATTTTTTTGGTATTTTTTGAATTTTAAAAAATGAATGCAAATCAACGTGTTGCAAACGTAGCAACATTGCGAAGTTGCGGACCGTTCGTAACGCGTTGCAATGCAACTATGATACATACATACATACATACATACATACATACATACATACATACATACATACATACATACATACATACATGCATACATGCATACATGCATACATGCATACATGCATACGTGCATGCATACATACACATACATATATATACCAGAATGAATCCAGGTAAACCCCAAATTCACCCTCAAAGGAAAGTGCAACTACAAGCTCATGGTAGTCAACCACAAGACTACATAGCATATCAGCTCCACTATGCACAGTATCGACTCAATACTATGACATCCCCACTAACGTCCTCAGTGCCCAATAGTGGGTATAGAGCTCAGAAGGAATACATGCTCACACACACACCCCACAACGCACACACACCACGAGCATGAACTCACAAGAAGCTCTGCGAACTGAGTTTCTATCACTTCCGGAAGTGATGGGCAAACTCAGCCATAATGAAGCCTGGCACCAAATGCAAACAAAACATAGGAAAAATTACAGAAAAAGCATAGTTGATAGGGTATACACACCTAACAACTGGTCGCAACTCGGACGAAGAATCCACAAGTGAAAACTGCATGTCCGCTAATACAACAATCATATATACCAGAATGAATCCAGGTAAACCCCAAATTCACCCTCAAAGGAAAGTGCAACTACAAGCTCATGGTAGTCAACCACAAGACTACATAGCATATCAGCTCCACTATGCACAGTATCAACTCAATACTATGACATCCCCACTAACACATACATATGTATGTATGTATGTATGTACATACATACACAGCACATACATGCATACGTGCAAACATCCATACACACATGCATGCGTGCATACGTGCAAACATCCATACACACATGTATACATACATACAAACATGCATGTATACATACATACATACATACATACATACATACATACATATACATGCATACACAGTGATAGTACAGTACATGATATATATGTACACACGGAGGCATGCACACATTTAGTTAGTTGTTTGGTGAATACTTGAAATTCGAGAGTTGGTTCCTTCAAAGTTCATGTCCAATGTTTGTTTAAACTTTTATGACCAATGTTAAATCATAAGAACTACGTAAAAATTAATGTTGGTTTCTCTGCTATTATATGCTCTATGTTTGGTATGAAAAATCAGAGTTTAATATCTATGTTTTCATGTACATATTTGATATGATAACATTCTATACCATTCCAAACCTCGATATTTGGTACAATACCACATTCCATAAACATACCAAACATTCCAAACCACCTTGGACCAACTACATTCTTGAATTATATGATGATGACCTAGAGTTATATATGAAGCTAAAGGTCAACATTTTCACCCTGCAAATTATCAATGACATTTTTGGTAGAGTTGTTTTAAGTTAAACAATTTCATCAATATTATCTTCGAGAATTGCACTTCTCGAATATATATTTAAATATAATAATTTACATATGTATTATATGGAGACAATTGACCATGTAAATTCTTTCATAGGACTACAATTGCGTACGTGCCATGTTGTCTACCACATAAAGAAGAGAAATACACTATTTTCAGCATAATTAGAGAGACTCGTGTATTACTACTACAACATCTTCCTCTTGGAGAGTGGTGGCCATATTACAAAGGTTCAAAAAGTTAATGTGGATGCACTCGGCACAGAGTCCACAATACTCCCACCATTCCAAAAAGGGACCCTGATATGAATACCATGTTGTACAAGAAGCTCACCATGCCATCACATGATACTATACCATCTCATCAAAGATCAAATTTTAGTAGTCATCATCTAGTCACACCCATAAAGTGCTGAAATCAATGAAACACATGGTGTTGATAGTGATGATGTCAATGATGATAGTGATGATATCAGTGATGATGATGACGACCTTCTGTCATATGATACCAAGCATGAGTCTTATTCTTGAGTCATAAGAGTTCATTTTCGCAGCCAAGAGCCAAGGCTTAACCATGTATCTTCTACAATTATGTCATGACATTGATGATGGTCATGGATTACAATTTATAAAAGGTTCTATGATCATACAAGTTGTTATTTACATATCAATTTCATATCATGTTTATAGCCTTGTTGATGTCACGGAAATTTTAAGTGAATCATGAATCATGATGTTTGAATCTTGATGAGTCATCTTATCTTACTAGATATATATGCTAAATTTTAATTTTGAATTCAGGCATGTATATGATACATTTGTGTTGTGAGTCATGACATGTGTGTGTTGTGGCAAGTGTGTGTGGCATCTGTATTGTGTGTGTGTGTGTGTGTGTGTGTGTGTGTGTAGAGAATATGTAGATCATGTGTACAATATAATATAATTAATGTGTATTTGTGGCATGTATGTGTGTGTGTGTTGTGGCAAGTGTGTGTGACATTTGTATTGTGTGTGTCCAGAATATGTACATGTGTACAATATAATATAATTAGTGTGTATTTGTGGCATGTACATGATACGTGTGAACAATAACCAATTGGAAAATTATGTAATATTGCAATTAATGTATTATGTGAGATCATACATAAGTTATAATCCATATATCCATACTCCAAAGCACATATATGATATGTCTAATGTCATCACACACAATATAGACATGCATTTGTTTATGCAATTCCAGGTTCATAGGTGTATTTGGTGATCTAGAACATGCTATAGGGGTTAGGGTTTGTAAATTAAGAATCTTTTTTAAATTTTATCATGTTTTCACAATGAGGACCCAAGCCATTATGGCATTGGCAACATATTGCCAACCTGGTGATTGCCCCACTGTGACCCTGTTGTAAATAACGCTCAACAGTCCTATCAGCCATTAAGGAGTTTACTTTACTCCTTCACCCCAAATATGTGTGTAGCCAATCTACTATTAATTCATTGAATGATAATAATCATGAGGGCATTCACCTTGATTACCTTGGCTCTTTTGGTCATCTGTTCTTTGTTTGAGATGCATAAGGAATGAGAACACATGATTGAAATTCTTCAAGGCATTTTTCATGGGTTATGGAGAAGATGAGATTGGCTACAAGTATTATTTCCTCAATTGAAGAAGATAACACCCAATCAAGATTCCATATTTGATGAGGCCGAACTGCTTAAAACTAATGCAACTTCTAAGTCTCCAAAGAGCATCAAATTTCAGTGTTTCCATTTCGATGTTTCGAGATGCTAATATGACTGAAAATGGGCCTTTTGCATCTACCAAGAAGGGCTTGAAATCATAAGCAACACACAGCCTTTGAGCTGTTGGGGATAAAAGGCCCCAAGGACTCTCCTTTTGTATATTTTGACGCTTCCATGTGAAAGCTCTCTTCGATAGCTTTCCAGACATATTTTTGTTATATTTTTTGGACCCCAAATTGAGGAGTTATAGGCATTTACATTATTTTTATGACTTTTGGTCATTGGCCATGTGTGAACATGCCCAAATGACTTAAAAGTCACTTTTCAAGAAGACTTGGTCCCAAATCTCTCATAAATTGATTGGGACTTCTTCAACTTTAGCTTCTCCATCTTCTTCTCCAAATTTCTGCGCAGGTTTCCCTCTCTACTTTCTCTCTCCTCACACAACAGCCCACTCCCTTGGCGTTTGGAGCAACCAAGCATACCACGATGTAGCTCTTCACGGCCTCTTTCAACTGATATCAGAGCCTTGAGCTGTTCTATCACGACAAAGTTGCTCCAAGTGCTTTTCTACTTCAGCCTATGTTAAGCTGAAGGTGTTTTCTTGCATTTGGGAGAATTTCATCACGAAAAACCTTCTTTTTTCACAATAAAAGTGCTGTTTTTGGAGGATTACTTCAGCTCGGAGCAAAGCTGAAGCAAATTTTGTGTTTTTTAGAGAGTTTCATCGCGAAGAAAGTTGCTCCGAGGCCAAGGGGATCACTTTGGGAATCTCAACAATCCATAACAGGCTGTTTTCAGGTGTTTTGCATGTCTAAGTGTTTCACAGGTCATGCAAGCAATACACAGGTCCAGTACCCTATGTATTGGATTGTGGCAAAAAAAATTGCTTATGTACAGCAATTTGTGGCATTTTTCTGAGAATTTCAGAAATTTCTGAGGCAAAATTTGGGGCTTTTGCTCCTATTGGGTTCTAAAGGCTGCGTTATAGCCTTATGTATGCACATTGAGGTCAAAAGAAGTCAAATTTGTTGATTTCAAGCACAAATTAGCTGCTGGAATTTTCTGCAAATTTTTTCAAAAAATTTCAGATTATGATTTTGTGCTCCATTTTGCTTCATTTTTCTCCTACATGTGTTTGAAGCTATTGTGCACTATTTTTACAAGTGGTACCCTGATTTTGGTGCGTTTTGCCCAAAATTTCGGCACACTAACCTCTTCATTGTGCAATTATGGCGTCATCTTCCTCAGATGTGAAGAATCTATTTGAGATTCAACGATTTGAGGGAACAAGTTTTGACTTGTGGAAGGAGAGATTGCAAGGTATTCTCTTTCTGAAGGATTGTGACACGGCATTGGAGGTGGAAAAACCAGAGGACATGTCACAAGATGCATGGCTGATCTTGAACAAGAAGGCTGTTACATATATCAAGATGGCTGTCTCTGATGAAATCTTGATAGATCTCAAAGGTTTGACCCTGCTTCAGAAATATGGGCAAAGCTAAAAGCAACTTATGAAAACACTACGCCTGTTAACCAAGTGCATTTGATGCGGAAGCTTGTTGGCATGAAGCTAGATGAGTCAAGGAGTGGAGCTGAACACTTATCTCTCTTTACAGGTACTTTGTCACAGTTGCAGGACTCACATATCACGTATGGCTCCTTTTGATGACAAGCTTAAAGCCATTTTCTTGCTTATGGCATTGCCTGACTCTTGGGAGACATTGGTAGTCTCATTGTCCAATAACCCCAACCTTACCTTTGATGGTGTTAGGGGTTCTATACTTAATAAATCAGGAGAAAAGAAGGTGGTGAAGGTGGCAGCTCAGCCAACATGGTTAGAGGCATAGTTTTTCCATACGCGAACCATACCGCATACGCATACGGGTATGGAAGTATGAAAAAAGTATTGAATCTTTTCAAAAATATCATACGTGATATCATACGTTTAGCACAAAAAATATTGAAAATGTAAAGTATTATACATAAAATACTCTAATGTTAAAAATCATAATTTTGTTGGCTACTAAAGCTTAGGTTATAGTATATATGTAGCGTATAATGGAGGACAGTATATGAGAGTGAATTTGCATAAAAACAATATGAAATTGCCATGGATTTGTCCTCGACTAAAATAAAGGAGAGAACAAAAAATTTTCAGGTACGAAAAATTTCATACTCCAACCATACGCATACAGGTATGGAAGTATGGTATTTTTTGCATACGAGTCCAAAAATAACTATGGTTAGAGGCAGAACATATAAGAGGAGTAATAATGCACAAAGGAACAAGAGTAAGAGCAGGGAAAGGGGTAATGGAAGCAAGGGTAAAAGCAATGATGTGACATGCTATCGGTGTGGCCAGAAAGGCCACAAGAAACCTTGCCGCTATTACAACGCAAAGCTTGAAAGAAAGAAGAATGTTGGAGATAAGAAGAAGGAGAAGAAAGAAGACAAGACTGATGCACAGGACAGCCAAAAGGACAAGGAGAAGGCTAATGTGGCCTCTAATGTAGTCATAAAACAACTCTCAAATGTTGAGGATATTTTATGCACTACTTTATCAGCTGATGATACTTATGTATTTGATTCCTTTCTAAATGTTCATTCACAGGACATGTCGATCACCAAAAGTGATCTTATTGATGGTTTGTTTACTGTTAATGATGCATTGGCCCAGACATGGATTGTTGATTCTGGTGCTTC
The DNA here is from genome assembly GCA_020310875.1 of Ceratopteris richardii. Lineage (NCBI taxonomy): Eukaryota > Viridiplantae > Streptophyta > Polypodiopsida > Polypodiales > Pteridaceae > Ceratopteris > Ceratopteris richardii. The sequence continues at coordinate 64,826,368 of CM035414.1, read as the reverse complement.
TTTTCATGTGACTCCTATCAAGGAGTGTTTTTCTACTTTTACTGCAGGCAGCCATGGCCATGTATACCTTGGAAACAATCAAGCATGTTCCATTGAGGGTATTGGCACAGTGCATTTCTCTACAAATGGCACTAATGAGCTTGTCTTGCATAATGTGCATTATGTACCAAGGATCAAGAAAAACTTGCTTTCTGTGGGTCAAATGGATATGCATGGTTATAGCATTCTCTTTGAGAGAGGATCATGGAAAATGACAAAGGGGTCAAGGCTGATTGTGAAAAGCACAAAGAAGGGAACTCTCTACTGCTTGCATGGAAAAGCCTTATCATGGAAGTTTATTGCTTTGGCTGAAGTTCACTCCCATATGGAGTTGTGGCATAAGAGACTTGGCCATATGAGCCAAAAGGGCCTCACTAGGCTTAGTAACTTAAAAAAGCTTGATGCTAAAAGGCACAAAGCTTGATTTTTGTAATGAATGTCAATATGGAAAGCAAGTGAAACGTTCCTTTTACTCTAGTGTGTCTCCTAAGTCATCTGTACTTGATCTTGTTCATTTTGATGTATGTAGCATGCCTACCAAATCTATGGGGGGTGCTTTGTATTTAATTTCTTTTGTTGATGATTTCTCTAGAAAAATTTAGGTTCAATTGCTTAAGTCTAAGGATGAAGCATTTGCTGCGTTTAAGCGTTTTCATGCATTTGTGACCATCCAAACAACACTTTACATGTGTTGTTTGCTCTCCCAGCTGCCTTGAATTTGGAGGTATTCCAAATGGATATTAAAACAACCTTTTTGCATGGTGAGCTAGAAGAAGAGCTGTACATGAGACAGCCACAAGGATATGCCATTCCTGGAAAAGAGCATCTGGTATGCAAACTGAAAAGGAGCTTATATGGGCTGAAACAGGCCCCCAAACAATGGTATAAGAAGTTTGATGCATTTATGCTCAAACAAGGGTTTAAGAGAAGCCATGCAGATCACTGTTTGTACACCAAAACGGATGAAGATGGCAGCCCAATTATTCTTGTACTGTATGTAGATGATATGCTGCTGGCTGGGAAGAAAAAGAGCACTCTGAATGCTCTAAAACAGCAGCTGAACTCTGCATTCTCAATGAAAGACCTTGAGGAAGCTGAGCATATTCTTGGTATGCGTATAAAAAGGGATAGGCAGCAGCATACTTTGCAGGTATCCCAAGAAAAGTACATTGAAAAAGTGCTGGACAGATTTAATGTGGCTGATGCTTAGCCGCTTGGAGTGCCATTGCAACCACATGTTAAGCTTTCCAAGGATGATTGTCCCAAAGATGATGATGAAGCCAATTACATGAAGAGTGTTCCATATGCATCAGCTTGCGGTTCACTTATGTATGCTATGGTTGCTACTCGGCCAGACATTGCTCATGCAGTGGGAGTTGTTAGCAGGTTCATGGCCAATCCTGGTAGAGCTCATTAGGACGCAGTCAAATCTATCTTGAGATATTTGAAAGGGACCAAAAGTAAATGCTTATGTTATGGAAAGGGTCCATTGGAGTTAAAAGGATTTTGTGATTCAGACATGGCAGGTCATGTGGACACATGCAAGTGCACAAGTGGCTATGTATACATCCTTGCAGGTGGAGCTATTTCATGGTGCTCTAGACTTCAGAGGATAGTTGCACTATCTACTACAGAGGCTGAATATACTTCAGCCACAGAGGCTTCCAAAGAAGCCATTTGGTTAGCCCGCCTCTGCAGTGAGTTTGGGATGCCTGAAAAGGCACCTGTTCTTGGATGTGATGCCAGAGTGCCATATGTTTGGCAAAGAATGCCATGTTTCATGCTCGCACAAAGCATATTGATGTGAGATACCACTTCATCAGAGAGGTGTTAGAGGATGGTATGATCACTTTGATCAAGGTCAATACTTCACAGAATCCTGCAAATGCTCTCACGAAGTGTCTACCCAAGGCACAACATCAGCTATGTATACAGATGGTGTGAGTTACTTAGCTTAAAGGAGCCTCCTTGGTCCTTTGAGTGGGAGGTTGTTGGGGATAAAGGCCCCAAGAACTCTCCTTTTGTATAATTTGACCCTTCCATGTGAAAGCTCTCTTCGAGAGCTTTCCAGACATATTTTTGTTATATTTTTTGGACCCCAAATTGGAGAGTTATAGGCATTTACATTATTTTTATGACTTTTGATCATTGGCCATGTGTGAACATGCCCAAATGACCAAAAAGTCACTTATCAATAAGACTTGGTCCCAAATCTCTCATAACTTGATTGGGACTTCTTCAACTTCAGCTTCTCCATCTTCTTCTCCAAATTTCTGCACAGGTTTCTCTCTCTACTTTCTCTCTCCTCACGCAGCAGCCCACTCCCTTGGCGTTTGGAGCAACCGAGCACATCATGACGTAGCTCTCCGCAGCCTCTTTCATGAGCTAGGAGATATTGGAGAATCGTCAAATACTTAAGGGCAGAGTGTGAAACTACAAGAACAAGCTGAAATTGCTGTTGGAAATAGAGTGCAACACTGTTTTCATGGTGAATATGGCATGCCACTTGACATAAAGCCTAGATTTTTATCATTTCATTGATCTATCTACTAATTTGAGGAGTCATCCTTAGATATTTAATCTTTCTTTGCATAAATTATGTTGACTAATCAGGGTGAATCTCTTGCATATAGAGAGGCCAATTTCTAAGTCGTGTAAGCATAACAGTAAATTGAAGCATGCGGTACGAAAAGAAATAAAGGCCCGACATGCCAGTTGGACTTGTATGAATCATGCAAATGTAGGATAAGCATTGCTCACAAATGGAAATATAAAATCAAAATGGATTTCTGGTAGTTTTCCTGAACTATAGTGAAGATAATCCCTCCTCATGTACTATTGAGCTTTCATGACCTCTTTCGATTAAGCATTGCATAAAATGGAAGTGGAAACTGCATTTTCAATATAGTTCTGGAAGAGCCATACTGGAACCAGCTAGAAGGATTTAAAACCTTACTCTATGATCAGGGAGCTCAAATTTCTGAAAAATATTGACCACTCAGACCAAATATTGTGTGATCCGGTTTGGAAACAGGTTTTTCAAGTTTGATAAACTTTACAGGAACAAGAAACATGATATAGATGATCATACTCCAAGTTTTCAAATGCATGCTTAGTATGGTATTTCAAAAAATACCAAGATGGACAAAGCAATACTTGGGGTATGCCAATAGTAGCTGGAGGTAACTATACTTATACAGGACTAATCTGTACTAAACGATGGATCAACTTCATCTAAGAGGAAAGAGATCAGAACAGTTCAGGCAGCTCCAAAGTCTCAAGTTCATTGCAACCAGACTTATAGCAGAAAGAAGGTCAATATTGAAAAACTTCATTACACCCACAACGAGGAGTTAGATAAGTTCAACTGGGCAAGACTATTAAAGCCACATAAACCCATTCACTGAAAGTCTATTGAGCAACACCACTGCATCAATTGTAACACAAATCAATATTTACATTAGCTGAATAAAATACCTCTTACAAGTGCATTTAGACACACATGGTTCCTGGGACACCATACGTGACAGCATACTATTTTCTGATATTCATCTCTTTCTCTACATTTTTTATCTTGCTGTAACTGTTCCTTCTTTGGAATTGGGCCTTGATTCAAATGTAGAGAGACCCATCAGAGAGATTTGAAGAAATAAGACCAGGTTTTTTAACAGAAAAATCCTTGCCAATGCCTCTTCTGTTGGCAGCTACAAATAAAATTAAGTAATCGTAATTGTATCATAAACTATGCAATTCAGGAATGACCGGTAAAGCTATTAACGTTCATGAGAACTGCATCATGCAGAGGTACATGTTCATGCAGAGGTACATGTTCATGCAGATCCAAAGCACTTAAGAAGGTATTTATACCTCAGGGGCAAAAGACTCTACAAAAGCACAGACTCCTACAAGCAAAATTTTTAGTGTTTCCTTCACGTAGCACACTAAAGAAAGCCCTCAAATCTTTAATTGTAAAGTTTCTTTTTCTGAATAGAAAAAAAGGAAGCCCAATCTTCCAGAAAAAATGAAGAAATCCATATGCATACTAGCTCTATAGTTTCCACCAGAACATTGTGATCATCAAAGTAAAAATCTTGATTGCATTGATTACTCTTCAATTTGAATCAAATTAATGAAGTAATAGGGGTAAGGAAACAGTGTCATTACCCAAGCCACAAGATTGTGTTCTCCATTGGCCCTGCTGTTATCAATGGCCTTTCTCCCAGTGATAAGTTCCAACAGAACAACACCAAAACTGTATACATCTGACTTCAAGGTAAGTTGACCTGTCATTGCATATTCTGGTGCACAATAACCATAAGTCCCCATTACTCGAGTAGAAACATGTGTCTTGTCACCAACTGGCCCGAGCTTGGCAAGGCCAAAATCTGATAACTTGGGTTCGTACTCGCTGTCAAGAAGTATATTCGAGGATTTCAGGTCTCTAAAAATGACGGGTGGATTTGCTTTATCGTGCAAGTATTCCAATCCCCTGGCAGCACCTGCAGCAATTTTCATCCTGAGGTTCCAACCTAAAGGTTCCCTGTCAGGAGGAAGGTCTGCAAAGAAAATTGCTTAAAATCTAAACGAGAGAGAGGACTAATATTCATGTTATATGCAGTAGAATGCCTGCTATATGTACCATGTAAGTGATCTTCCAGAGATCCTAATGGCATATACTCATAGACCAGAAGCCTTTGATCACCATCAGCACAATAACCTATCAGGCTTACAAGGTTGGGATGATGAAGTAGACTGAGCATCAGGACCTCAACAAGAAACTCCCTGTTTCCCTGTACACCATTGCGATCCAGTTGCTTTATAGCCACAGTCTGCTACAAGCAACTCTGTCAGATCAATTGAATATACTCAAAGAGAGAGAAAATAATGCTGAGCTCAAGGTATGGTGAACTATGCCTGATTTGCGCCTTCAAGTCTCCCTTTATAGACACGCCCAAAACCTCCTTCACCAATAAGGCATTCAGCCCTGAAATTCTTAGTTGCTGCTGCTAGCTCTTTAAATGTGAAGGTTTGAGCAGCGATGTGACATGCACCAGTTAAATCTTTTTCCTTCTTGCTATTGAGGGAATCCCTTGACCGAGATCTTCCTGAATGACAAATGCACATGGAACATTTTGAAAAGGAAAACGAAGACTTGTCTTGCTAAGTCAATCACGTGAACAAAGAGATCTTGAAAAATGATTCATATTACCTTCATATGCCTTCAACGGAGACCATGTATGCAGCAGATGAACACACAAACAGACTCATCCGTGACAGAAATAAAACAGACGGAGCTGGTAGAATCTAGTAAGCAAATGTCGCAAAAAGATATTTTTTTCCCGAAAATGCCACGCCACAAAATGTATTGTGGGACGTTGTACGCTTCTAAAAAAACAATTACGTTTCTGCCTTGCAAATAAGCCTCCTGAGCTTTGCCCTACAGATTACAATGCAAAATAATTGATCTGCTTATGAAACATTTTATTTTCTGAAGTCGGACGGACATATCAAGGCTTCTATGCTAAATTGCAATGCAACTGAAGTGTTAATATTGCCGTTTCTAGACACGCCAGGACACTATCTCAAGTCTTGTAAGTTCTCTAAACCATCTCCTTGACTTCATTTAGAAGCTGCAGTTTCTAGATTAAGAACCTAAATAAAGTTGGAAAAGTCATTTACCGGTCTGACGGAGCCATTTATAAACAAACAACGGAAAGTAAAATATTAGAACGATTTCATGGACGAGTTACAGGAATAGTCCTTACCTTTAATATTCGTGTTCTCATCAGATATTTCATCAGCACTCGAGGCTTTGAAGCAGGAAAAGCAGCCCATGACGGAGCTAAGCTCTTCTCCTTAAGCAGGACCTTCGAGTAACCCCGCTTCCCTCGTCGAGCATTTTGTTAATAACAAGTCAAAACCCGTTGATCTGCCAATGCAGGCAGCAGATGCAAGCATTGAAAACAACGCGTCGGGATTAAACATAAAAATGTGCTGAGCGGGAGCTAACGACCTTCTATGATCGCGTGTGTGGAAGATTAAAATTTACATTGATCTGCTGCAAAAGGTCGTCGTACTTCATCGCAAAGACAGGCACGCTGTGGAGAAGATGATGATGGCCCTGATGCAATGCTACTCGAGATGGTGACACCGCGAGCAATGCAGGCCCGTGATGCCGAACCCCGAGTAGAGGTTGAGGATGCAAGGGACTCAGCTCCGGCCGTCAGCTTACGAGCAAGGACTTCACGACCAAAGGGTCACCACAGCGTGAACTTCACTAAGCCCGGCAAGCGACAAGGCCATGCCCCCACCAATAAAGCACACAAGTAGGATTACAGGAAAAATTGCAGGTTCTCTACACGTGATCATTTCATTTTCATTATTAAATCTTATCGCAAGGCTTTATCTCAACCTCACAAAATTATCAGCCCACTCGCATTATTTTAAACCCTCTCAACGTCCTCCTTTTCATTTGAACATAAGGACTTCAATAATCCACTTATCAAACCTCGTTTCCCTTTATGTACAAAGAAACCTTAAATTGTGTGTATGAAAATCTTGTTTATGGATGTGTGTTCTTGTACGACTTTAGTATGCCTAGTTTGGTGTGTGGAATAGTCTATTCTATTGTGGTTAAAGTTGTTTGGTGTGTATGCATGTTTTTTGTGTGCGAGGAGACATAGAGGGTATGTGTATGTGTGGTAAGAGAGGAAGAGAAATGTCATGTGCTAGCTTTTCATATGTAAGCATGCTTGTGTTTAATCATCTTGGCACATGAAGGTGCTCCATTTGCATCCATATAACACTTATTGATCATTGCATGAATTTGTGTGGTCTACATGGTCATTGCTTAACACTCAACTCCCATGCAACACCCTCTACAAGATTGGTGGCTACATTTGTGTTGTCACTAATAATACTCTCTCATTATGGCACTTAACCATAGTCTCTATGTGTGTTATGTGTGTGTTTCTTCATTTTACATGGTCATCCCCAACAGTTTGCTTAAGACCATGCTCTCCTAGTTACTCTGATTATGTGACATTGAATTGCCTTACCTCATAATTGAATTATTTGCCATAAACTATTTATCATAAGGATAACATCTTCTCTCAAGGCTTGACACATAGCAATTTGCCAAAAGAGTAAAAAAAGCCAACCCTAGCATTCCTTTCAATGTAATTTTAGTGTATAACTTTTACATTCACCAAAATTTCATTGACATTATGATCTCATTTTCTATGTGATATTGGTTACTTCTCATCTTTTTATTATTTATGATTTTAATGGCTTCTATCTATTACCATGTTGTTTGAAACTATGAATCACACAAGTATATGGGGAACTTCCATAAATTTCTATCTTTGCATGTGTATGGGGGGAAGCATCTACAAGAGATTTTGACTTTTGTAGCACATTTTGGTTGACTAATGATTTCCTCTTTGATTTTCGTGCCATCCTTGACCAAGCCTAATCTGAAACCATTTTGGTAAGAGTGACGTCTTTACTCTTTTTTGACATGTTCTCCATTTCTCTTGTAAAAATATATTCACTTTTTTTAGGATATATGCAAGGATAAAATAAAACATCAAATCATAGGTATCTTCTTTATTCCATAATATAAGTGAAAAAATCTCAGTCTAATCTTTCTTGGATGGCTGCAATGGTCTAGTCTTCTAGTCAAAGGACCCTCTATTCTCAACATTAACATGAGTATATGTGAACCCAT